>CM053626.1:219115197-219218118 GCA_028646595.1 Phalanger gymnotis | reverse complement strand
GGGGTGTGACTAAAGAGTTCTATGTTCCACGCTTGGGCGGATGCGCTGGCCGCGCTCCTCCTACCCAACAACCCCAGTACCCGAAAAAGGGCTTGAATCTTCAGATCCGCCACTTAATTCCTCCCACCTGGTGGGCCTGGGGCCAGAAGTAACTGCTGCTGAATTTCTAGAGCTGCCCCACCTCCGTTGCCTCAGGGGTGGAAGTCGAACCGCAAACTCCGATCCCGTCCTGCTGCTTTCCCCACTAACCTTTTGCTGTTTGTGGGTTGTGAGGTCTGGTACATGCCACAGCTCATTAATTCTGCGAGCTAGGGAACTCTCCGCTCCACTCCAGGTCTCGTCGGTCCGCGGTCTGCTGCCCCGTGCTTGGCTCAGCTCCGCTCCCCTTGGCTGGGGGCTGGGAGTTCTGTTCGGGACAGACCTTACCCCGAGACCATCCAGGCAGACCTGGGCTGGAGCCCTGCTTTCCTCTGCCCCTTTGTGGGTTCTGTAGTTCTAGAATTGGTTCAGAGCCATTTTTTCATAGGTTTTTGGAGGGACTTGGCGGGGAGCTCACGCCAGTTACTGCTTTCCAGTAGCCATCTTGGCTCCGCCCCCTGTATAGTTTATTCTTATAAAGATTGTGTTAAAAGACAGCTAGGTGCCATGTGGATAGAGCACTAGACTTGGGGTCAGGAAGATTGGAATTAAAATCCTCCTTAGAACCTTATCAGCTGTGTGACCCTTAACCTCCAGGCCACAGTCTCATCATCTGTAATGTAGGCACAATCATATCACCTCCATCATGTGATTATTGTGAAGAACACATGAGATAATGGATGTAAAATGCTTTGCAAATTTTGAAACATTACATAAAGGTATTTATTTCTATCATTATTATAATATGAGAAATTAGGCATATGGATCAGTAGGTATTGATATTTTCTTGGACACATTTTTGTAATAAAAAGATCTGAGATTTTCTTCCAAGTGTTGTGTCCTCTGTTCATTCTGATGTCTTGAGAATTGTCTCCTCATTGCCCCAGTCCAGCTGTTTCTTCCATATTTATTTTCTTTAGTGTCATTTTCACTTCCTCATTCAGCACACTAGGGACTATGATCTGGGAGCCCAAATGTTGTGGCTTCACTGTAATTGATGGAGAAAAGAGCTTGTTATTGAAATATTTATAGACATTTTCAATTTTCTTGTCTGTTTTTTCCCCTAATTTCATCCTCAAATACTCTAAGGATCATTTGACTTGTTTTTTGTCCGTCAGCAGGCTTTCTATAAACCTATCGTTCCCTCTAGTGCTTCTTGCTATTTTATGAGGTGACATTACTCATAATCTTCCATCTTCTTCATAAAATTTTACATATTGTGAACTAGTATTGTTCTTGGCTGCCATATTTCTCTAGCAAAGGGATCAAATATTTATTGACTGAGGCAATTTCAAGGTATTTTTATCTCTTCATTGTCACAATTAATTTGTACCAGTTAAATTTCCTTAGGAAATGGTAATAGTTGTGACAGACTGTCTATTATTTTATCCATCCCTCATTTTCCATTTATTTACAGCTTGATTTTGTTGCTGTTGTCGTTCAGTCATTTTTCAGTCATGTCCAACTCTTCATGACCCTATTTGGGGTTTTCTTGGCAAAGACACTGGAGTGGTTTGCCATTTCCTTCTCTAGTGCATTATATATGAGGAAACTGCCAAGTAAGGTTAAGTGGTTTGCCCAGGGTCACACAGCTAGTAAGTATCTGAAGCCAGATTTGAACTCAGGAATACGAGTCTTCCTGGTTCCAGGCCCAGTGCTCTATCTATTGTGCCACCTAGCTGCCCTAACAGCTTGATTTACTTAGGTCAATTTGAAATCAACCCAATTGTATACCTCACTATGTTCTTGTTTTATTCTTTTTTTCTGTAACACTTGCTGGCAATGGCTATCTTTTCACCGGTTATCCCATGTGTGTTTCCCATCTGGAAAGCATCAAAGGGGAGAAGAATCTGTAACTTGTGTATCCTCAGAAGATTTATGGAAAGGAGGACAGTGGTGAAGACACTGGTTTAATGATAAGGACTTTAAAATGAAGACACTGGGTTCTTTTATGATCCCATACTAGAGGGTCACACTCATAGGCAATGATCAGGGATGTTTGTTAGAAAGAGATGATACAGCAGTGAGAGGCTATAGGGGGATTTCAGGTGGAAGGGCTTACTCTGTGCCACCTACTGGAGGTATCAAACACAAGGACTGTGGCCCAAAGTAGGACAAAAAGTATTTGGGAAATGTTTAATAAAATAAAAATACAGCAAAATATAGATAGTACCATATTCCAAAACTAAGTCAATATGCAATCCACAGGGATCCTTACGTACAGATTAGTGGCCCCCATTTCTGTTTGAGTTTGACATCACTGCCATGGACACAGATGTCTCCTCCCCCTCTGGAGTTCAGAGCCAGCAGCATAGAATCTTCCAAGGAGGGTCTGCTGCTGCTACCACTGGGACACATAGTATACCCTTCATGAGACACAAGAAGTGTCATGAGACGCAGGGAAGTACCGAATGACTGCAGATTGCTTTGGGGATGCCAAGATGTTTGGGTAACAGTTTCCTGGAAATCATCCTTGGCACAGTATCAGCTTCTGGAGTTGAAGTAGGGCATTTGTGTGTCATGAAATGAGACAGCAACCCTTTCAAGACATTCACCTCTTGGGTGCTTCCTACCTTTCCAGCCATCGTATACTTTACTCTTCTTGTACTCCGTGATGCAAAAAGTCAGCATTCTGAAAACAGATTCATTGTAAATTATTTGATTACCTCACTCCCCAGTGAAGATTTGTCCAGGCCCTTATGGTTATTACTTCTTTACTACCAACACAGGTCCGCTAAAAATGACCAGTGGCATTCTGCTAGTGATACCATTCTGCTCCTTCTTCCAGAGCTATCTGTAGCACTCAGGGCTTAACCTCACATATAGATCTCCATAAAAATTACTCTTCATTAATGCACTTTGTGGGTGAGCATTCACTCAAAACTGTACCTCATGAGTTCCCACTGATGCATTTCTTTTACTTCACCAAGGAACTGTTCAATTCAAAAGACATTCAATCAAACAGCATAGCAAAATAAGTGATAAAAGAGATACTCTCCTACACAGAAAAGTTCAGGCTCCATAGGTCACCATGATCGCTGGGGGAGAGAGCATGTGCAAGAAGGATGTGGCTAGGAATACTGAAGGACAGGGGCAAATTACACCACCCACAGCACAGTTGTCAATGTTCACAAGTGATGAGTATTGACTGCCCTTTGCTGAGTGTTTCTGATGAACGAGTCTTCCTGCAGGCAACCTCGGCTGAACTGCTCTTTGCTACCACCTTCTGGTCATAGGCTCAAAGATTTTAAGTTGGAAGACACCTGAGAGGGTCATCTGGCTCAGTGGTGTCAAACTGGAATAGAAATGAGAACCACTAAACAGCACATAAAGAGCCAGGTGGGTCACATACTGACTTAGAAAAACTCTTATTACCATTATCTATGCTCTATGGCATTTTTATTTGTTTTGTCAAACATTTTCCAATAACATTTGCCCTGCATGTTTGAAATCTCTAATCTAGCTCAACTCTTTCATTTTATAGGAAATCAAAAGCCAGAGAAGAGAAATTAATTTGACCAAAGTAACTCAGGTAATACATGGCAGAATCAGGATTAAATTCTGGTCTCTTAACTACAAATCCTGTGTCCTCTCCACTATTCCAAGCTGTGGCTAAGATAGCTATGAATGAAAAAAGTGCATATATATATATGTGCATATATATATTCAGATTTTTGATACTGTGGAAGATCTGTGACTTCATCAGTTTGTAATATAAACCCTTCCTGTTTCATAAGTTGCTGTGGCTGAAAATTCCTGATAATGGGCTTGGGCCAGACACAGACTTTCAGCTTGATAAGACCTTCCAGATCTCTGTGCTTTTCTGGAATAGTCTTTGAGAACCCATGAGAAGACATTGGAATAAGACTTTAATGTAAGGTAGTATACACATAATACATATATATATATATATATATATATATATATATATATATATGTATGGATATATATATATATATGGATATAGTGCACCTTGATTTAAGAACCCTTAAATAGGAACTCTCATATTACAAAAGATTCACACAGTTTTCCTAAATAATGACTGAGGAGAAAAAATGACCTAAGATGAAATTAGTACCTGAAAGAGGACGAGAGTGAGGTAATAAAGAGCCTGACAGTCTGAAAGTCCCTCTGAGTATAAATGAACTTTTCTTGGAAGAGGTCCAATTAATATCAGTTGTTTATCCTTGAGGTCTATTATGTTCTGAGGCATGTGGAAGAATAAGAAAGAGATCTGGATTCTACTTCCCCATATAAGAGAAAAGTGGCTTTCTTTGAAATATAACCAGAGACCACATAGGCAGACATGCACTCTTAGAGATATGAATTGCTTCCAGTAATGTGCCCCCTAGCCATACAGTTCTAAGGACAAGAGCTAGAGGGAGGAACTCAAAAGATGAAGCAACTCAGGCAAATTTCATTGTAAATTTCACCCTTGTTTGTTATTTTCCTTGTAGGGCTAACAAGAAAAACCCTTTGGAAGGCTTGCATGCCATTCCCAACACAGCTGAAATGTAGTAGAAAATAGAGCAGATACAAGAGTATGAAAAATTTGAGTCCTTTGTCTACCATTTAAAAGTTATCTGATCTCAGGTAAGTCACTTTTGATCCATTTCCTTATCTGTATCATGGAGATTTCATTTATAGCCTGTCTAATCTAGCAGCTTGCCCTCTTAATCTTCCCCACTATCTGTAATCTTCAAACTCTACCTATCTACTGGTTTCTTTTATACTACCTTCAAACATGACCATCTCCTCCAACCTGAAAAAAGAACCTTCAGGATAGGACGGAAGGAAATATAGTTAGCCTTTTATAACTTGACTATTATGGATGTGTTTTGCGTAATGATTCATGTATAACCTATATTGAATTGCTTGCCTTCTCAAGGAAGGGGAGTGGGGAGGGAAGAAGAGAGAGAATTTGGAACTCAAAGTTCTAAAAACAAATGTTCAAAAAAAAGTTATTTTTTCATGCAACTGGGAAATAAGATATACAGGTGTAGAAATCTATCTTGCCCTACAAGAAAGTAAGGGGGAAGGGGAGTGGGGGGAAGTGAGGTGATAGAAGGGAGGGCAGACTGGGGAGAAAGGGGCAATCAGAATACATGCCATCTTGGGGTGGGGAGAGATGAGGAGAAAATTTTAACTCAAAATCTTGTGGAAATGAATGGTAAAAATTAAAAATAAATTAATCTAAAAAAAAAACCTTCACTAGTCTCTACCATAGGAGCATGTACAGTGGTACAATGATTAGTGTACCAGGCCTTAAGTCAGGAAGACTCATCTTTATGAGTTCAAATCTGGCCTCAGATACTTACTAGCTGTGTGACCCTGGGCAAGTCATTTAACCCTGTTTGCCTCAGTTTCCTCATCTGTAAAATAAGCTGGAGAAGGAAATGGCAAATCACTTTAGTATCTTTGCCAAGAAAACCTCAAATGGGGTCCAGAGACTAGGACACAACCAAACAACAAAAAGTCTCCACCAATCCTTCAAGTATTTTTGCTATTAGTTTGCCTTCCTTTCATAGCCAAACTAGCAGTAAAGCTATCTACACTATGCTTCCACTTTTTCTCTGTCTTCAATCACTTGCAACTTAGCTTTTGACCTCATCATTCAACTGAAATTTCTAAAAAGCCAATAAATATCTCTTACTTGAAAAATGAGATGGTCGTTTTTCAGTCTCATCCTTCTTGGAATGGAATAGAAAGGAAAACTGTGAACCCTGGGGAAGCAACCATACTCTACTTCCCAAGTGTGATGCCTCCATACCAATGTTCTTCAAGGGGAGAGCCCAGGAGGCAAAGATTAAAGATTCATTCATTGGATAAGCATACACTAAATGCCCAATACATATGACATTGCTCTAGGCCCCGACGATACAACAAAAATACAACCATCTTTGCCTTCAAGGAGTTTTTATATTCTGCTAGGGAAAATACAACATACATACAAATAAGTTCCAGGTGGAGAGTGAAGGTGGCCTGCTGTACATTTCCAGCTGGATATATGATAGGCATTTCCAACTTAGCAAAACAAACAAGCAAACAAAAACCTTACTCTCTTGCTTTCTCCCATAACCACCCACCCCTCTTCCCAACCTCAGTAGCATTGTTGACTTTTCCCTCTCATCTATCACTCCCTTAATGAATCAGTTGCCACATCTTTTCAATCCTAACTCAAAATCTTTTGCATCCATCCCTTCTCTCCATTCACGTAGCCACTAACTTAGTTCAAGCCATTATCACCTCTCACCTGGACTATTGCAATGACCAACTAAGCTTCTAATACCTCCTCTCTCCAATCCACTCTTTACAGAGCTGCCAAAATGATTTTCTTAAAATACAGTTCTGATCAGGTCACAGCTCTGTGCAAGAAACCTCCTCAATGACTTCCTATTTCCTCTAGGATAAGATGCAAACTTTGTCTTATTACCTAAAACTCTTGACTATCTAATTCATACTACCTTTCTAAGCTTTTTTTCACATGGTTCCCTTTCACATACTAGGCTCCAGCCAAAATTGACACACTTACTGTTACTGGAATTCAGTGTTCTATTTCCCATTTCTGTCTTTGCATAGGTTCTCCCCATGCCTGGAATTCACTACCTCTTCCCTTTCCCCTCTCTGGATCATCAGCTCCCTTCAAGACTGAGGTCTTATATCCCTCCGTGAGGGTAAAATGTGTTTATTTTGTCTTTGTATCCAAGTCATTTAGTATAGTGCCTTGCAAACTATAGTGCCTTGATAACACCTTTTGTTAAACTGTATTGGAGACAACCAAGTAATGATCCAGAAGGAGTGGGTTGTCTCCTCCAGTCCTTTTCCCGTGTACTTCTGTCCTTTCCTATGAGTGTAGCCTAGAGAGATCATGGCCAAAGAGAGAAGGTAACGTTTGTACCTCTTTCCAAGAGAATACTTACTGCCTAAAGTTAGATATATCTATATTCTAAATTCAAATGAATTTTTTTCATATTTCAAGGTCTGGCAAAATAAGTTATCACTTTATCTAGCAGTATCTAACGGAGTTCCTTTACAAAGTATGTCACATTTTTGCCAATTTGTTTATTCATATAAATTTCATTGTTATTTTTCTACTCCTGGAAATGAACCTTTGATACATAGATATTGCATTAAATTTGTAAATTAAATCTGCTTATACATTAGTAATAGATTAAATATTGAAATATGAACATTTTTCTCTTTATTCATCCCATCCATGTACAAAGTACTACCCTCCAATTTGTTAGTTCTTTTGGTTTTGTCTTAGTAATTTTGTATAATTATTTTTCCAAAGATTTAGTGTTTTTCTTAATAAATTAATAACCAAACATCTTATTTTTGTCATTATTGTAGATGACATTTCCTTATTGTCACTTCATTATTTTTGTTACCTCCATAAAAGAATATTAATGACTTTGATGGTCTTGTTATTTATCCTATCACATTACAAGAGCTGTCTCAATTTTTGTTGAGTTCTTGGTTTTTCTATTTATACAACATCACATCTGCATGGAAAGATGTTTTGACCTCTTCGTAACCAAAGTAATCCTTTTATTTTGATTATTTTGACTTCAAGCACTTTTGAAACAATGTCAAATAGAAGTGGTGAAAGTAGAGATGTGGGGCTTTTAACTGATTTTACTGGGAACACCTCTGATGTTTTCCTGTTATGTGTAATATTATTTTGGTTTCAAGTAGGTTGTTTATCGTGTTAATGAAAAACCGTAAAGAAGGGTGCCTCCATGGCACACTGGAAAGAACATTGGTTTCCTTTGTTATCCTATGCATTTTATTATACATTTAAAATATTCTGAGGAGTCCATAGGTTTCACTGGCCTGCAAAAAAGGGAGTCCATCACACAAAAAAGGTCAAGAACTCCCATGCTAGAATAGAGGACCCAAGTTCCAATGTAACTTCTTATGCTTTACAGCCTTATGACCTTGGACAAATCACTTCACCTCCATAGGGCTTAAATTCCTCATGGTAAACAAAGGTCATTGTGGTTGTTGTTTAAGTCCTGTCAAACCCTTTTTGATCCCATTTGGGGTTTTCTTGGCAAGGAACTCTTTGTCATTTCCTTCTCTAGTTCATTTTTGCAAATGAGGAAACTGAAGTAAATAGGGTTAAGTGACTTGCCCAGGGTCACACAGCTAGTAAGGCTTGATTTGAACTCATAAAGAGAAGTTTTCCTGGTTCTAGACTCAGTCTTCTATCCACTGCACCACTTGGCTACCAAGGCAAAAGAAGGAGGTTTGGCCAAACAGTCTTTGAAGTGCCTTCTAGGTTTGTATTATTACTTCATTGGGGCATGCCCCTCTCTGAGAAAATAAGTTAAATGCAAAGTCAAGAGGCAGAGTCACTTGTACTTGTATTAAGTGACCTTAATGACCCTTGTCCTCAAGGGATGAGAATGCTGGGGAGATGTGATACCAAGTATTCTTCTTAACCAGTAGCCCTGGATTGAAGTGTGATCCTCACTTTTGGGATCTTCAATTTCATACCCCATGTGGCCAAGTGCCAAACTGCTGGGACTCTCTACCTTCAGACATTATCTGTGTGGTGATTTAAAGTTAACTAATACATCAGATCTGTGTGCAGCCACATTGGTGACTGCTCTGGAAAATCTCATTGGATGCTGGAGTTAAGAATGATCACCTTCTACTCAGATTGTTATTCCATTAGACCTGACCCTGCCAACTTCCCAAGAAGTGAGGTGGAGTTATCAAAGAAGAGGCAGCCTGGGAAAAGGAAAGCAAGAAAGTTGGATCTGCATTTTTCTTTTGTCTCAGTGGTTTAGGATTGCCAAGGGAGGTAGGATACACTTAATAGATACAGTGGTAAGCTTTATATAATGCTTTTAAAATGTTCCTTCATTCAATTCCCACGCCAACACTGTGCAGTAGGTGCTATTATTATCTCCATTTTACAGATGAAGAAACTGAGACCTAAGTTACTTGCTCAGGGTTTCATACCTAGCGTTCGAGGTGAGATTCACAGCCAGGTCTTGCTGACTCCCAGGTTAGTGTTCTATCTACTACAGCAGCAAGGTCAAACTCAGATAGAAACAGGGGAGCACTGATCCCTATGTAAGGATCCCTCTTGGCCACATAATAATTGATTTTTAAATCGTAATATTATAAATGTTTTATTGTATTTTATTTATTTTGTTAAATATTTCTCAATTACATTTTTGTTTCAAATATTTGTTTTCCAATTATATATATGGTTTTTAACTTTTGTTTTTAAAATTGTGAATTGCAAATTCTTTCCCTCTTTCCCTTCTGTTGCTCCCCTCCCCCTTCCACCAATTGAAAAGGCAAGCAATTTGATACAGATTATATATGTGCAGTCATATAACTCTTATTTTGATATAAGTCATGATGTGGAAAAAAAAACACAAAAATAAAACAAGAAAAAGAAACAAAGTTTTAAAAAGTATGTTTTGACCTGCATTCAGACTCCATTAGTTCTTTCTCTGGAAAAGGATAATAATTTTTCATCGAGTCCTTCAGTATTGTTTTAAATCATTGTAGGGCAGTGTGCCAGTAAGGCAAAATGGGCTTAGTTTAACGGGTGCCCTTGAGGAGTTTGGCTTTTGTTTATGGTGAAAGTACTTTCACCTGTTAAATGCTAAGCCCCGGGCCCAAAGCCCTATCAGGTGTGAAACCAGTGTGGGCGTAGATTAAGGACTTAAAAGGGGACAATTCGGGAACCAATGGGTCTCTGGATCTGGTCTCTAGTCGTTGAGGCGGGACTTAAGAACGCCAGAGGCTTGGCTGCGAGGAGAGGCAAGAAAACTATAGCCGGAAAAAATCCAAAGCAGAGCCGACCCCTGTGTGGACCCAGGAGTTTGAGCGGTGAATATGATTTATGCCATCTTATTTTTCTGTGGCCTCCTGGCTACCTTTGTGAGGCAGGCCTACTGGGCCTGGAGGCTTGTGTTCACAATACTGGAATGGGGAGGTTGGTTCGCTAATTTGTTGCTCTGGGCCCTGAATAAATTTTTTGATGCCTTCTGCTTGGAGAGTTCTGTATACCCAACGATTTCGAACCATTCAGATATTTATATGATCCTTTTTGAGATCATAAATTCGGCCTTCCTACTACAGGCAGGGAATACCTAAGACATTCCGCAGCTGATAATCACACAGTATTGCCATCACTGTGTGCAACATTCTCCTAGTTCTGCTCACTTCACTTTGCATCAGTTTATTGTAAATCTTTCCAGGTTTTTCTCAAATCTTCCTGCTCATTTCTTATAGCACAACACTATTCCATTACAATCATATACCACAACTTGCTAAGCCATTTTCCAAATGATGGATATCCCCTCAATTTTTAGTTCTTTGTCAGCACTAAAAAAGCTGCTATAAATATTTTGTTACATATATGTCCTTTTTCTTTTCCTTTTCCTTCCCGTACCTTCCCTTCCCTCTCCTCCCTTTCCTCCTGTCCCCTCCTCTCCCCTCCCCTCCCCTCTTTGAGATACAAACCGAGTAGTGCTATTGCTGAGTAAGAGGATATGCAAAGTTTTATAGCCCTTTGGGCAGATTTCCAAATTGCTCTCCAGAATAGTTGAATCAGTTCACAACTTCACCAATAGTGTATTAATGTTCCAATTTTCCAACTTCCCCTGCAACATTAGTCATTTTCCATTTTTGTCATACTAGCCAATCTGATAAGTGGTACCTCAGAGTTGCTTTAATTTGCATTTCTCTAATCAGCAGTGATTTAGAGCATTTTTTTCACATGACTACAGATAGCTTAGATTTCTTCATCTGAAAACTGCTTGCTCATATCCTTTGACCATTTATCAATTGGGGAATGATTTGCATTATTCGTATTCAAGAAATGAGGCATTTATCAGAGACACTTTGCTGTAAAAAATTTTCCCCTGTTTTCTGTCTTTCTTCTAATCTCTGCTGCATTGGTTGTGTTTATGCAAAACTTTTAAAATTTGATGTAATTGAAATTATTCATTTTATATCCTGTAATGTTCTCTATCTCTGATTCTGTCATAAGTTCTTCCCTTATCCATAAAACTGAGAGGAGCTATTCCATTTCCTCTAATTTGTTTATGTTATTGTCCTTTATGTTTAAATCGTGTACCCAATTTAACATTATTATGGTATATGGTATGAGATATTGGTCTATGATTAGTTTCTGCTGAACTGCTTTTCAATTTTTCCAGCACTTTTTGTCAAATAGAGAATTCTTGTCTCAAAAGCTTGTGTCTTTAGGTTTATCAAACACTAAATTAATATGATCATTTACTACTGTGTATTGTTTACCTAATCTAGTCCATTGATACACCACTCTATTTCTTAGCCAGTGATTGTTTTGATGATTACCACTTTATAATACAGCTTGAGATCTGGTATGGCTAAGCCACCTTCCTTCATATTATTTTTTCATTGACTCCCTTGATATTCTTGACTTTTTGTTTTTCTAGATAATGATGATGATTATTTTTTCTAGCTCTATAAAATAATTTTTTGTAGTATTATTGGAATGATATTGAATAAATTCATTTAGGTGGAATTATCTTTTTTATTATATTGGCTTGACCTACCCATGAGCAATTAATATTTTTCCAATTCTTTAGATCTGACTTTATTTATATGAAAAGTACTTTGTAACTGTGTTCATTTGATTCGTGGGTATGTCTTGGCAGATAGATTATCAGGTATTTTATATTGTCTACAGTTATTTTAAATGGAATTTCCCTTCCTATCTCTTGATGATGGGTTTGTTGCTAATATGTAGAAATGCTGATGATTTATGTGGGTTTATTTTAGATCTTACAACATTGCTAAAGTTGTTAATTATTTCAACTAGGTTTTTAGTTCATTCTCTAGGATTTCCCATGTATACCATCATATCTTCTGCAAAGAGTGAGACTGTTGTCCCTATTCTAATTTCTTCAATTTCTTTTTCTTGCCTTATTGCTATAGCTAGCATTTCTAGTACAATATTGAATAATAGTAGTGATAATGGGTATCCTTGCTTCATCCCAATCTTCTATTCTAACTTATCTAGCTTATCCCTATTACAGATAATGCTTGCTGATGGTTTTAAATTGGTACTATTTTGTCATATTAAGAAAAGCTCCATTTATCCCTGTGCTTTCTAGTGTTTTTAATAGGAAGGGGTGTTATATTTTGTCAAAAGCTTTTTTCTGTACCTAGTGAGAAAATCATATGATTTCTGTTGGTTTTGCTATTGATATGGTCAATTATGCTGATAGTTTTTCTAATATTGAACCAGTCCTGCATTCCTTGTAAGAATGTCACCTGGGCTCTTCCTGGTTTATGTATCAGCACCACATTTATGTTACAAAAGGAATTTGATGGGACTCTTTTGTCTATTTTTCCAAATAGTATACAAATTATTAGGATTAATTATTCTTTAAATTTTTATTAGAATTAATTTGTGAATCCATATGATCCTGAGGATTTTTTTTCTTAGGGAGCTCATTAATGACTTGTTCAATTTCTTTTTTCTAAGAGAGGGTTATTTTAAGCATTCTATTTCCTCTTTTGTTAATCTGCATAATTTTTTGTAAATATTCATTCATTTTATGTTGTTAGATTTATTGGTATGTAATATTAGTACAAAATAGCTTCCAATAGTTGTTCTAATTTCATTTTCATTGGTGTTGAATTTACCTTTTCACATTTGATCATGGTAATTTGGTTTTATTTTTTTTAAATCAAATTAACCAATAGCTTATCTATTTTATTATTTTCTTCATAAAAACCAATTCCCAGTATTATATGTTATTTCATCTTTTTTCTTTCAGTTTTATTATGTCTCCTTTCACTTCTAGGTTTTTCAATTTGGTGTTTAATTGGAGATTTTAATTTTTTCTAGTATTTTTAGTTGTATAGCCAATTAATTGTTCTGCTCTTTCCCTATTTTATTGATGTAAGCATATAAAGATATAAATTTTCCCCTAAGTACTGCTTTGGCCTTATCTCATAAATTTGGGGATGTTGTCTCTTTATTGTCATTCTCTTCAGTGATCATAAAGAATTAGATTATTTAGTTTCCAATTAGCTTTTAGTATATGCTTTCATGACATACATTAGATGTAATTTTATTGCATTGTAGTTTAAAAATAATGCATTTAATATTTCTGCTTTTCTGCATTTGGTTGTGCCCTAATACATGGTCAGTTTTTGTGAAGGTATCATTTACAGCTAAAAAAAAAAGGCATGTTTCTTTCTATTCTCATTCAGTTTTTTCCAGAGGTGCATCATATCTAGCTTGTCTAAAATTCTGTTCTTCTCCTTAACTTCTTTCTTGATTATCTTTTGCTTAGAGTTTTCTAGTTCTGAGGGGAAAGTTGAGGTTCCCTGCTAGAATAGTTTTACTCTATCTTCCTTTAAGAATTCGCATCCTACACTATTTGATGCATATATATGTATATATAATATATATATTTAGTATTGATATTTATTGTCTGTTGTACCTTTTAGCAAAATATAATTTCCCTGCTTATTTATTTTAATTATATCTATTTATTTTTGCTTTTGTTTTGTCTGAGATCATGATTACTACCCCTCCTTTTTTTTTTTTAACTTCAGCCGAAGCATAACAGATTCTACTCCAGCCCCTTATTTCTTTTTTCTTTTTTGGCAGGGCGATTGGGGTCAAGTGATTTGCCCAAGGTCACACAGCTAGTACATGTGTCAAGTGTCTGAGGCCAGATTTGAACTCAGGTCCTCCTGACTCCAGGGCCGGTGCTCTACTCATTGCCTCACCTAGCTGCCCCTAGCCCCTTATTTCTACTTTGTTTATATCTTTCTGCTTCAGGTGTATTTCTTGTGATCAACATACTGTAGGATTCCAGTTTTTAATCTACTATGATATCTGCTTCTATTTTATGGGTGAGTTCATCCTATTCATATTCACAGTTATGATTACTGTGTATTTCCCTCCATCCTGTGTTACCCTTGTTTATTTTTCTCTCTTTCTCCTTCCACCCTCTTCATCTTCAAGTGTTTTTCTTCAGACCACCACCTCCCACAAATTGCCTTCCTCTTTATCAATCCCCCTCCCACCTTCTTTTATTCCCCTCCCCTCCTATTTCCCTTTCAGGTAAGATAGATTCCTATACCCAACTGAATTCATATGTTATTCCCTCTTTGAGCCAACTCTGATGAGAGTAAGATTCAAAAATTCCTGCCACCCACCTCATCCTTCCCTTTACTGTAAAAGCTATCTTGTGTATCTTTTATGTTAGATCATTTGCCCCATTCTACCTCTCCCTTACCTCTTCTCCCAGTGCACTTCTTTCTCACCTCTTAATTTTATTGTTTTGGATATCATCTCATCATAGTTCACTTGTTCCTGTGCCCTCTGTCTATGTATACTCTTCCTAATTCCCCTTATAATGATAAAGTTTTTAGGAGTTACAAGTATCTTCATACATACAAATGTAAAGAGTTTATCCATATCAGGTCCCTTTTGATTTCTTTTACATGTTTACCTTTTTATGCTTCTCTTTGGTCTTATGTTTAAAAGTCAAATTGTCCTTTCAGCTCCGATCTTTTCATCAAGAATGCTTTGAAGTCCTCTATTTCATTATATATCCATTTTTTCCCCCTGAAGGATTATATTAATTTTTCTGGGTAGATGATTCTTAGTTGTAATCCTAGCTCCTTTGCCCTCTGGAATATCATTTCCAAGCCCTCCACTCCTTTAATCCACTTTAAATCCACTTTAATCCACTTTTAAAAAGTGGCTAAATGTTGTTATCCTGAGTGTGGCTCTATGATATTTAAATTGTTTCCTTCTGGTTGCTTGCAATAGTTTCTCCTTGACCTGGGAGCTCTGGAATTTGGCTATAATATTCCTGTGAGTTTACCTTTTAGAATCTTTTTCAGGAGGTGATCAGTGGATTGTTTTTTCATTTCTATGTAACTCTCTGGTTCTACAATATCAGGGCAGTTTTCCTTGATAATTTCTTGAATGACAATGTTTAGGCTCTTTTCTCATGGTTTTCAAATAGTCCAATAATTTTAAAATTATCTCTCATTTATCAACTTTTCTACCTAGGTTAGTTGCTTTTCCAAGGAGATAGTTCACATTTTCTTCTGTTTTTTCATTCTTTTAATTTTATTGCTTCTTGATATCTCATGGAATTTTCCAATTCTAGTTTTTAAGGAATTATTTTCTCCATTGAGCTTTTTGTATCTCTTTTCTTCCATTTGGTGGTCAATTCTACATTTTAAGGACTTCTTTTCTTCAGTGAATTTTCATGTATTGTTTTCCATTTGGCCAATTCTGCTTTTTAAGATATTCTCTTCACTGGATTTTTGTGCCTCTTTTACCATTTGACCTATTCTATTTTTTAGGTATTATTTTCTTCATTATTTTTGTGCCTCTTTTACCAAGCTGTTGACTCTTTTTTTCATAGTTTTCTTGCATCACTCTCATTTATATTCTCAGATTTTCCTCTATCTCTGTTATTTGATTTTTGAGATTTTCCTTTTTTGAAATTTCCCCTGGAATTCTTGTTGGGCTTATATCCAATTTAAAATTTTCTTTGAGGCTTTACTTGTAGTTATTTTGACATTGATGTCTTCTTTTGAGTTTGTGCATTGGTCTTCCCTGTCATCAAAGTAAATTTTTATAGTATGGTTCTTCTGTTATTTGATCTTTTTCCAGCTCATTTCTTGACTGTTAACTTTATTTTAAAGTTGGGCTCTGTTCCCAGGATGAAGCAGGCATTATCCCAAGCTTCAGAATTTTCATATTACTACTTTTAGAGCTAGTTCTTAGGGGTTATTGGCATCCGGGTAGCACAATAGATAGAGTGCCTGCCCTGGAGTCAGGAGGATATGAGTTCAAATCCAGCCTCAGACACTATCTGTGTGACCCTGGGAAAATCATTTAACCCTTTTTGTTTCAGTCTCCTCATCTATAAAATGACTTGGAGAAGGAAATGGCTAATCACTCCAGTATCTTTCCTAAGAAAGCCCCAAACATGGTCAAGAAGAGTCAGACACAATTGAAAAATGACTGAACTGGGGAACTGTAAGTTGTTCTTCCAAGTCAGCATGATCTAAAGAGAGTTGTGGTCACTGTTCTCCTGGCCTGTACTCTATTTTGTGAGTAACCACAGGCATTCTTTTCTGTCCTGGAACTGTGCCCAGGTTCCCTGTTACCCTGAAGTCACACACTCTATTGTGCTAGTGTTCCTTCTTACCCTGGGACTGGGAGTGGGAACTATTTATGGGCAATGCAACAGAGCCCTGCTCCCAGTGCTAGCAAAGTATCTTCTGTAATCTCCTTCTGACCGGTTGTCTAACCCCCTTACCCTCTGTGGGCTGAGAGCTCCAGAAGCCATTGCTACTGATTCAGTCATTCCCAAGGCCTGCTGCTTGCTTACTGGGTGTGGCCTATACTGTGGCCTGGGCTGGCCTGAGGTCCACTCTCACCCCAGTGAAACAGAACCTTCCTGCCCAACCTTCCAAGTCGTCTTGGACTGGAAAACTACTTCCCCTCATCCTTTTATTGGTTCTGCCCCTGCAGAATAAATTTTGAGATATTATTTTAACATTGTTTGGAGGTGAATTGGGGAGAATTCAGGTGAATTCCTGCCTTTATTCTGCCATCTTAATTCTTCCCCAGAATGTATTTTTCTCTCAATTACATTGAAATAAGGTTTCGGCTGGACTTGAGTGTTGCGGGTTGCATGTTGTCTGTGTCTGATACCTCTCTACCACACTCCACTGTCATTCTTAAAAAATCACAATCAGACATATTTTTTTCTGCCATTTTCTCCCACTCCTTGAGAAGAAATAAACACAGAATGCCTGTATCATGTAAATACAGTCTTGAAAAACAAATTTGTATATTGGTCAAATCAAAAATGCATTTCTGATTCTGCATCTATCAACATTTATCATGAGGCTAGACATATGCTTTATTAGCCCTCTAGAATCATAGTTAATTATTGATCAGAGTTCTTAAGTCTTTCAAAATTATTAATTTTACAGTATTAATATATACTATATAGTCTGGTAATATTTTATAATAATATAAATTATAATAATTTATAATATTATAATATTATCATCTGAATTCTTCTTCATGATCTCTTTCCCAACATAAGCTGGGGATAGCGCCACTATCTCTACATCTGGGCCAGGTTTGTTTTGACATAGTGATGAAGAGAAACCTCCGGAAGTCTCTTTCACAACTGTGATGAAGTTGTAGAGTCCTTGCCTTGTTCCTGGATGGAAGAGAATGGCAAACAAAAGGTTCCCACCTGCCATGTTCATTCCTGTCAGCTTTCAAAGGCAATGACCTCTCCAGATCAGGTTGAAAGGCTGCTATTCATCCTTAGACAGGATGTATAGTTTTGGTGACTTAACAGCTTTTTTTTTCCTCCTATGGTCTGAAATTTAAGATAGAGGGAAGAAGAATACTGCCAAACAACAAAGGAAAAACCTGTGTGAGCTTGTCTGCTCAGAGATTTCTGTTTGGGTAGAGAGGTTGAGGAGTCTTCCATCCAACCCAGAAGCCACAGAGTAGGATACTTTTTCCTTTTCAAGAGACTGCAAGATGGAAGGTGAGTAAACACTATGAAACAATGCTAGCAGTGGCTAGCTATGGCTGCTTGAAATTCAGCTCTGATTTGGCGATAAATATCAGCTGATTGCCTGACACCTGAAAGTTGGATAAGTTTTGTTTCTTTTAAAGAGGCAAGGATGTCACAGTGTAACTAAGAAGGCCATTTCACAGCCTTTCCCCTAAATGTACATTTTATTTTAATTTCAAAAATTTGACTTCTATTTTGAGAGGGGTGAGATTCATCACATTGGAACAAAACATCTTTGATATCATAGGGCCTTCCTAGATATAGAGTTGAGGGGCAGGACAAAGATAAAAGGCAATATAAAAGCAGTATAGAAGGTAATATAAAAGCCAGACCACATAGGCTTAGAGTTGGGAGAATATGCTCATTCTTTCTCTTACATTTGTCTTTTTTCATAGGCCTACTATCAGCATTCTCTTAAGAGATGCAGTGTAGTACAGGGAAAAGAAGGCTTGCTTTTGAGTCTGATGGCTTGGGTTCAGAGGGGTACTGGAGTTACAAATCTGCAAATGCTACAGATTAAGGCTTGATTTATTATTGTGTTGATTGTCTAGATTTAAGAAAGTGATGGAGAAAATGTTAATAAAGCAGATTAAACTTAAAGGTATGCTAAAACAAAAAAGCATTGCTTCTGCTTGGTAAATGCATGAACCTGAGGTATTTGAGGAATATTTGGTGCCACAATGGATAAAGTGCTGGCCTGAGGTCAGGAAGACTCATCTTCCTGAGTTCAAGTGTGGCCTTACACAGTTACTAACTGTGTGACCCTAGGCAAGTCACTTAACCCTGTTTGCCTTAGTTCCTCATCTGTAAAGTGAGATGGAGTAGGAAATGGCAAACTGTTCCAGTATCTTTGCCAAGAAACCCCCAAATGGGGTCATGAAGAGTCAGACATAACTGAAACAAGAAGGTGCCCGTCAACTGGAGAATGGTCAAACAAGTCGTAGGATATGAATGTAATGGAATATTATTGCTTTATTAGTAATGTTGAAGAGAATGGTTTCAGAGAAACCTGGGAAAATTTGTATGAAATTATTCAAACTGGAGGGAGCAGAGCCTTGAGGGGATTCAATAACGTCAGTGTAAGGAAAAGCAATTTTTAAAGACTTGAGAGCTGATTCAGTGCAATGGCCAATCTCCACGTCATGAGGAAGAAACATTCTGTCCATCACCTGGCAGAAAGGTAAGAGACTCAAGGCGCCAAATGAAATATACATGCTCAAGTTTTCCAGTTTCTGTTCTAAGCCATGTATCTCAAGTTTTTAATTAAGAGCTTTCTAATTTCATTCTATCTATTTCAACTTTGTTGGGCCTTTGATTAGGACCTTGTGGCCATTCCGTTCTTTTTTTAAGGGATGTAGATATTGTAGAATTATATATTTCACATGGATTTTCCTCTGGTATTATCACTTTTAGAGAAGCGTGGCTCATTTCCTCTGTCCCTAATAGGTTGCTTTTTGTTTGCTTATCTGTTTTTCCAATGTATACAACAGAAGATTGCTTCGCATCCAATTTGTCGTTATTATTGGCCTTTTAATTTATTTGACACCTTTCTGTTTTGCGGTGATGGGGAGGGGGAATGGTATTGGACTTATATGTAACTTTTCACTCAGCCATCCCAAGGTCTCTAGGGCTATACTAGTGGAAAGCACAAAATTGTTAGGATCTGCAATACTGGAAATGCTTCTGATTTAACAAGAGGATATGCTGAGGACCAATCTACCCAAGCTCCGAAAGGGCCAGGACAAAAATTTCTGTATTCTTTTGTAAAATCACAATTGAAGATAATGTTCACTGTTAACCACACCAAAAGCTCCTGGTTTTCTTCAGGTAAAATTGTGCCTCTGCAGAAATGCATGTACACTTTCTGCACACTAGTTGTAAAAACTACGTAATCTAAAATCTCCCTTGTAGAGTCCTGCTGTCCCCTCCATAGCATCCTAGTCAGTGGCTGGCTTCTGGACTTTTTGGAGGTTCTGCATTGAAGTGCTGAAGGCCTCAGATGGCCTTGTAATGTCTCTGGTTAGTATGCCGACAGGCTTCCTACCTGTTTACTTAAGCTCATGTTGGCTTCCCTGGTGGCAACCTTGATTTTTTTTTTATCATTATTCAAATTGGTGCCTTTACAGATCTTTGCTGGAATGCATAGAAGGGAGCTTGGCTTCCTTAAGACATTTCACAAGATTATTTTAACTGCAAGCCCTTGAGATATCCTTTCCCTTTCAAATACAAATACTCCAATAAGAATTCCTATCTCTGTTCACTGAAACTATTATAACGATGTCCCAGTTGATCATTCATAATTCCAGTCTTGGCTCCCAAATAGTCCCCATGTCACTCTTATACCTAAATACCCAGTGACTTTCCATGATTTACCAATTAAAGCATAAACTCGTAATCCTGATACTTAAGGCTACAGTGAAAGTTTGCTACTTCCCTTTCACATGATGCTATTTGTGTGAACATGGACAGGTCAAATACATTCAGGGCCTGACCTATAAAGAGAGGGTTGGACTAGATTATTGCTAAAATTCTGTCGAGCCCTAAATCTATAATCTTATGTACAATACCTTTCAGCAAGTAGAGATTACTATCCATGTCATCCTTGCCTCTATACTTAGCTTAACGCATTCTAACATTTTTTTCAATTTATAGAATATGAAGCAACCTAATATACTAAATTATATGAACAGTGTTTGCAAGGCCATTTGTTAAGAAGCTGTTTATTTCCTTTTGGTTTCTCTGACTTTAATTATTAATTAGGCTACCAGACATGTGATGAGGGCTGGGTCTTTACAGCCATCCTAAGCTTTTCCTTAGGAATCGTTAATGGCATTTACCACAGTTTTCTTTTCTACTGTGAATGAAATTACAAAAAGAAAAAAAAACAAAAACAAATGGAAACAAAAAATCCTTTCAGATAAGCATAAATATTGAATAATGAAGCATGTGGTCTAAAGAGAAAGGTGAACTAAATTTAAGGTACAATTTGGTACCAATAATCCAACTAGCTATGCCCAAATAGCAGTAAAACAAAAACTTTCTGAATCTCTTAATTTATACATTACTATGTAGTTTGCTATAGGAAACCCTAGGATAAGTGGGGAATGCTCCCTTCTCTCCCCAAACATATAAGAACTTTTATCAGGCATTTATTTAGCTGCTTGATGCTTCACTTTCTCACCAAGGATCAGTAGTTACTGGATATAGCTTGAAATGTGTTGATGATTCAACAATGATTAAATGCACTCAATTAAATAGACACTTTATTGGCTCCAACTTGGCCCGGGGAGAAGAGCTGCTTTTTGTTGTAAACTTTCTTCCAGGAGAGCTCAAAGATCCAACAGTTTTGTCCTATATCAGAACATAAAGCTATTTAAAACACATTTAAGCAAAATCTAACGATTCCAAATAGTCCAGGGTGAAGGACAGCTTAAATGAGTTGTTGTGGCCAAAAGCAAAAAAACACAAACAAAAATACCCACCCAGCGGCCAACCTTCTCCTTTCTGAATCTGGCTCAGCTGGTTCTCAGACAGCAGATACATGATCCAGGAAGTGCCTGGGTCTGGACTCTTAAGAACTTTAGCTTGGTAGAACTTGCCAGAGCTTGTGTTCTGGTTGCAAAGCTTTCTGAGGTCACCAACTGACCTTAAAGAATGGTCAATCAACAAGAATTTATCAAGCACCAACTCCGTGCCAGGCTGAAAGTTAGAACATTTGTCATGTTTTTATGTGCGTTTTGCTTGTCAAACATCAGTGATATTTATCCCTTTAGAAATTCTTTTTATCGCTGGCTACAAAATAAAGTATCACAGAGTTCTTGATTTAAGCATTTGTAGAAAGCCAAAGCCACCGAGCAGCAGACTGGCTATTTAAAAAAGTTTATTTTTTTAAAAAAATACAACATATGTAAACATCTTTCAGTCATAAGGCTTTGTAAAACAGCATTATCAAGTAGATACCTTAAATTTCTGCAGTATAAGCACCTTAAATTGTTTACTAACAAGTGATCGCCTTAATTTATCCTAGTAAGACTATTCAATCTACATGAAAATAAATATAACTGTATTATGCTACAGACAGCAACACATTAAAAGAAATCACAAATTTACAACAAATCTTGATCATCTCCCCCACTTCCCTACCCCAATATCTGCAGTGGCGTGTAAGATTAAATCCATACTTTGATGGATAATTGTCTTTATTTATAATGTATTTTCATATCTCAGTTCATCAGAATGCAAACTGGCCTAGAGAAGCTACTAAGGGGTCTAAAAGATGTATGTTTAGGAAAGGAAGTATTCTAAGGGAGTACAATGCAAACATATGTTGTTTCTGTAGGAATAAAATTATAGGTAACTTAGGTTTTTGTTTTTGTTTTGTTTTTGCACAAATTCATTATTTTAGGAAATTTTGTTTGTAGATTGCATACACTAGTAGCTGAAAATTTAGTGGTCAACAATGTTGGTGTGATGTGTTCATAAAGATCAAAATCTAGCACTCATGATTCAACAAATTATCAAAAACTGAAACTTAAGTATACAATGAACAATGATTTAATAATGAATTCATAAGTACCTGAGATTTTACTGCAACCTAGAGATTATTTCCCTCAGGATAAGATGTACATATCATTAATCCTTTCATGTTCTGATCATAGTACCAAAAATATTACAAAATGTACTCAAAAGATATAATTTAAGCTACCATTATTCTTTTTTGAAAAATTGTTTACTATGCACTTAAAACATGAAATTTTGATTTTCAAACACTAAAATTTCAATTTAGTAAAATGTGCCTATTTAACTTGAGTAGAAATTTAAAGGGAAAATTAAGCAATATTACTTTAAAAAATTTATGGCAATTAAAAAAATAAGTGTGCTTCCAAACTGATAACAGTAAACAAGGTGACAGTTCACAAAATAGATTTTTCTAGAAAGAAACCCACATAATTTAATAAGAGCACCATCATCCAAATAGAATTACAATTTTTAACAACTCTATGAAATTCTTAGCTGTACTCAGGGATATATTCTACATTCCCATTCCTGAGTAATTTCTATTCGCCTTTGACTTAACAACTATTCAAGATTACCTGAAATGTCAAAAAATTTTGTAAAATATTTAATTCTCAAAAGCTGATATCTGGTCTTGAAATGTGTTTATTTAGGCAATAAATTCTATTTGGCTTAAGGTGCTAGGTAATTTTGCCATCACTAAAATTATATTACCTTTGATATAACAAAGCTTCATTTACTTATTACCAAAAACATTTCTAGAGAATACGAGTTGTGCATTTTCAGGTACAAAATAAGATGGTTACTTTTAGTTTAGGAGTGAATTTTAGCATTCTCTCTCACCAAGAGAAGAGCCAATTGAAAAAGCTTTCTTCAGTGGGTACCAGATAAGTCATTCAAACATCATTCAGATATGTTAGGTTCCTCATAAATTCTAATGAAGTCAGTATTTATAAGGCATATTTAGTGAGATTTACTCAAATAGGGTTAAGTCACTACATAAATCTGCCTGATAATCCTAATGTCAAGGTTAGGTAGTTTAACAGAATACCACATTGATTTCAGTCACTTATCTTCAAAATTAGGAAACATTAACAAAGCAGTGTGCAGTTATAGATAGCCAACTTCACAGCCTAAAACACCTGGGTTCAAATCCCACTTCTGATATATCCTGGTTGTGTGCCTCTATGTCAATCACCTAACCTCTCAGTGCTCTAGGCAATTCACTAAGTCTGGAAGTTGCTGAAAAGGGGCCAACTTCGAGGGAGCTTCCTCATCTGAGAGCTTCCAATTCCTATCTCTCACAATTAACAAATTTATAGCATTTTCTTCTTTTTTGAAGAAAGGGGAAAAATGGTTCAAAGCATCATCATTTTTAGGAAGTTTGTCTTTCTTTTTGTGACTGGGGATAAAGAGAGAAAAAGAGAAAATCCTAAAAGTTAAGACTGATCAAGACTCTATCCGGCATATAGCTTTACATTACTGTGTATTTCTAGGTTTACACTTTTGTGTACTTCAAGTTGCTAGGTGTGGTTCCAGTGAAAAGACAATATAGGCAAGCTAGCAACAATGTTATATTTTTTCAAAAGTTAAGACATCTACTACTGTTTTGGTAACATGGCCACAGCTTTTGAAAATACAGCAGCATGAAACATTAGAAGGTAGACACATAATTTTAAGTTCTCATTAAAAACAGAAATGCTTTTAAAAGCATAAGGCACTTAAAATTAAGATAGAAATTCTTTCTCCAGTTCATATATAGATGGCCGGCTAGTTTTGCTCTTCATTCTGCATAGAGGCACAGTGTAGTCCCTGTTCTGACCTTCCACATCGATGTCCAGAAGTGAGGGTACATGGAATTTAGTTCTTTCCTTGGTACTAAGTAGACAGTCAGTATTTGGTCCTGGGTTACCTTTTAAACAGTCTGTCTGAGCAGTACTAGGTTTTGCACTTTCTGGAAGAACATGCTGAGGATTTAATCGACTTCTCAGAGAAGAAGGGCGAGGTCTAGGTATGATACTGACAGAATTTTGTTTTTCGGATGGGACCTCACTTGGCAGATTTCTCTGATGAACAGATGGGAAGTGTGGCATCCCAGAAACTTGAAGAATTGGCAGTTCAGAGACTCCATTGGTTGAGCAAGTAACTATGAGAATGGAAAGACAAGATGTAATTAGAGGAATTTTAGCTTCTATAAAAAAAAGTCACTGTGCAAAACAGCCATAATGACAAGGTCAACTAAGTATTCATTTGGAAGTGAGAATCTAATGGAAAAATGGTGGGCAAATACCAGAGAGCTACAATATCATAAACACTGGGACACTGAGTATTTGCTTGAAGACCATGTTGGTGACAGCTGTTTCATTTTCTGCACAAGACTGGAAAATGTAGTAAAACTTGACCAAAAGTATTTCAAAATATTAGCACCATTATTAATTATAATTTTTGAAAGTAAATTTTAAAAATTCAGATTGGAATGAAGGTTGGTTAGCATCTTTTAGAAACAATTACTAAAAAATATATTTGTTTAAAATTACTGTGAAATCAATTTTTAAAAGCAGCTAAGATTATACAAATTTTCTTTCTCTATGAAGGATTCTGAGACAGTGGTAGATTTCAAACACTGGCATCACCAGAGTTTAATATTATTTTTCATTGCTTCACTCTTGGCTATCTTACAAATAAAAGAAAAATAATGTAGTTCCTTATAGATTTAGACAGATGGTTCTATATAACTCGCAAACAGGTACTTCGTTGAAATTAATGTTTTCAGGAATAGTCTTTCACTCAAACATATAAAATATTTTTACTATTCTATTAATGCTCTAAGAGTTTTACTAACTTTTCAAAAGAACCTGAACATGAACCTGAATATGTTCTGATAAAAAGTCAACATGGAAATCAGAACACTTGCTGGTAGCTGGGAGGGGAGGAGAGTCTTAGTTCTTAATAGTGCTGAGCTACCAATCTTAACTACACAAGTCTAATTTTCAGAGGCTCACCATACCAATCAATAACAAAAAAGGGCACCACCATTACCTTATGTATTGTAGATCCATTCTTAATGAAATTAATTTGATAAAATTGATACGTGGGGGGCTAGCTTTGGCCACATGTCCTGTTGAACTCCTACCTGTCAGATATATCGATACATGTGGTACGTATGGGGAACTCCTGGCAAGGGAATTGCCTTTGTTTATTGACACTGGCAGCTGGCAACTGCTCAGTGAGTCTTTAGTCTTTCAAAGCTACCTAGTGGTGTTTGAACCCAGGAATTCCTGACTCCACAACCAGTACTCTATTCACTCCCCAGCTTCTCATCATCACATGACTAAATCAGCTCTCACTATAAATAACAGTGGAAGTATATTTTAGAAAGAAAAGGAACTGGACCAGGGGTAGAAAACTCTAGGTAAGAAAGAAGAATATCCCTGAATAACTTATTTTTACCACCTAATGTAGATTCAGTTTTATATTTTTACATATTTTAAACAACCTACCTGTAGTCTGAAAAGCATTTCCATCAGATACAGTGCGTCTATGACATGATACCCTCGCTTTTGATGAAGAATTATTTGGCACATTTCCAGACACCTGCTTTGTGAAAGGAGAGGAAGGCACATTCTTTGACAAGCTGTGATCAGTCACAAGTCCTGAAACTGTAGCAGGCTCACAGTTACTTCCCTGAATTACAGGGGAAACTCCTATAATGGGAATGTCTGTATCACAAGTACCCACAAATGTGTCTTCACTGTCTGAGTGTAGCAAACATTTTGTGGAAATGGAAGGCATGGACAGAAGGTTCACAGTGTTTGATGATGGGCTTAATGTTGAGAGGTTAACATCTTCTCTTTTAGACTGCAATCTGGTAGGAGGGCTGGAGCTTCTTCGTAATTTAGAAGCACGCTGAAATATTCCCTCACGTTTCTTCTTATCTTCTTTGGGCAACAATTCATCAGGAGGCTGTGCCTTATTTAGTTCCCTAATATCTAATCCCAAAGCTACAGAAGCCAATAATGCAGCACACCCATATAATGCAGATTCAGTTTTCTTTTTGGGGGGTGTTCTGTTAAGACTATTTGTAGGAGTCATTTGGGGAGTGCTGGCTGCAGAACTCGCAGAGGTTCCCTCTTCAAAGCTTTCAGGTTCTACAGTGTTATCTCCCTGATCATCTTTCCAAAGAGGTAGATCAACATAGGCCTGATTCGTCAATTTCATTTGCTTTGGTCTTTTGTTGTCCAGTCCATCAGGAAAAAGTTTCTGCTCTGGAGAGATACCTAAATCAAAGGCATAGGTTCAAATGTAGTAGCACCTTTTTTTAAAAAAAAAATAAAATTTCATGATCTTTTGTTTTTACATCACCAATATTTTCCCAATGTAATGCCTCAATACCTTTTACTCTAATTCTCTTCTAATACCTTTTAAAATAATTTCATTAAAGAAAAAGTTGGTTCTGAGTTATCTTGGAAAATTCAAAGCTACAAGCTCAATAAATGTCTACAACAAAAGAATGTAAAATTACAGATATTCTAGCTGAAGTAATGAATCTTATAAACAATGAATTATAATACAGAGTATGAAGAGAATGTCTTCCCAAGAAGACTAACAATGGGAAAGCTGACAGGTTTTATTTACTCTCTAAAGATAGAAGAGATTAGATAATACTACCTTTACCCCACCACCACCCAAATAATCTCCCCAACACAAAAATAAAAAAGCATTAAAAAGTTCAAAGTCTAACACAAACAAATCCCAAATTCTGAGTCTATAACTGTCACAAGCACATTACCTTGTTGGTCCACAAATAATGAAGCCAAAGGCACAGTTTTCTGATTTTTCATTAAGATAGTTGACCAAGGATTACTGCCATCCGAAAGGGGTCTTATTCTGAAAAAGAAATATGTTTTTCTGACATGACAGAATCATACAAATTATAGCTTAGTGGCAGAGTAAAATCTAGTTAAGTCATGGGGAAAGTGATTAAAGAACAATACTAAGTTTTAATTTTGAAGAGTAAAATAACAAAATCTTATTAGACTACCAATTTTTAAAATGGCTAATAAAGAATGATCAGTGTAATAATACATATGATGTCAAGATGAGCAAGCAAAAATAAAGGTGAAAATAAAGCCTCGTAATTTAAAATTTCTTAAAGGCAAGGCCAGCTGTGTGATCAGATACAGTAAGTGCTAACAGCAATGATACTAGTCACATCACAGGATATAAAAATCAGTAGTAAACTACTATACCTTTCTTTGCAGTCAGTACGTTCTTTTGTTTGAATTGAACTTGGTCCCCATGTACAACCTTTCTTTTTGAAGTTTCTCTTCACATCTTCAAATTCTTCTTGGCGACAGGTGGTGCTTTTGCCCCAGGTTCTATTGCTTTCATCCGAGGTGACTATACACAGAAAAAAATCAATCAGGGAGCTATTCACTACTTTGTTACAGTAATCAAATCAGCAGGAGCACCTTCTTACTTAAATACCTATTAAAAGGGCTTAAATACCTGATGAAGAAATGATTTATTTCACCCAAAGCTACCACAAATTGCCTTTTTTAATCAAAAAAAGCAGCAAGAGAATGGACAAAACAATTAGGAAAGATGCAAAGTAAGAAGGTAGCAGAAAAGATCTGGTCTTATTTTCACATGCTGTGACATTCATGATTTTCCATTTTTATTTGAAGAAAGAAAACCCAACTGAGCATTTAATTTTATTTAGTAGAATAATTTCAATGAAAAAACTGAGATGTCCAATTTGTGGCATTAAATTTCTTCAGGAGTTGAATTAGAGAACTTCAGATTAATGTTTTATACTTAAATGCTCAGTCTGCAACCAATAGTTTAATTATGACTTAAAAAATTAGTTACAAAAACCCCCAAACACTTTACAATTTAATTGTGTCTTGCCTTTTTTCATCCCCTCACCGGGAAGCACATATTCACTTGTGATATCTACATCTTGCTGGTACACATAAATACTGTTTCTCCGGTCATGAGAAGTACTTACATCTGATTTTGAAATCACTGGGGAAAAATTGTTATTATTACTATAAACTTAGTGAATATACTATCTATAAGCTAAAAGATACAAAAAAAAAGTTACAGGATTAGTCATGATCTTTGATAAGCATAAATGTGTCAAACTCAGGCCAGCATTGCCTGAGGCCAGAACCAGGTTAAAATGTAACTGGGAAATATTTTTTAAAAAAATGAAAATACAAGAAAAAACATAGTCTAATGGTAATTTGTAAATTTTCTAAGTCAATATGCAGCTGGTAGGGATAAATTTCTATGTGACACCACATACCCTATTATTGAGAGATTTATAAGATAAAATAAAAGACTGGGTTCTTTGCTTTTTAAAAATATTACATTTGAAGAGGATGAGGAAATTAAAAAAATATGCATCTGAATTTTGTTCAAGGTCAACCACATTCTTAGCAAATGAACTTGTATACCAGAAATCCATCCTTGAAGAGTTAATCTTAAATTTTACCCTTTAACAGTACATCTTAATATATGTCTGTGTGTAAATAAAAGACCTAACTTTCAGGTTGCACTTTTGACAAACTCTTATCTCAATCTTCTGAATTTTAACTTAATCAATAAATGAGATTCAGTTTGGAACTTACTAAATAGATCTCCCCATGCATCTTGGATGTGCCTACTTATGATGTCTCCCAGCATTAGACTGTAATGTCCTTAGGGGCAAGAATTACTTTTTCCTCCCTTTTATATTTCAAGTGCTTGGCTTAGTTCCTGGCACACGGTAAGTGCTTAATAAATACTTTTTGATACATACATGCATAATATACATATATGTGTGTTCATACACATAAGTCTACATTAAAGTACACATGTACATATGTATATAAGTATACCTGGAACTTTTGGAATTCTGGACTGCCCTGAGGGAAGGAAGAAAAGTTTCAGAGACAAAATTCAAACTTGCCAAACCACCTCAATTAATTTTCATCCTATTACTATTTTTCCCCTAAATATATAGAGAACTTCTGGCTTCCACCAAAATATTTCCCATGAGTATAAAATGTACAAACAACAAGAACAGATTGAACTCTTACTATCTTTAGACCACTATTAACTGCTAGGAAAATGACTTCTGGCCTCATGAAACATAGCTTCACAAATAAAACAAAATCACCATATTACTGTTGAACACCAAGTGCTGGAATTGGAAGTGAGAGAAATGGAAGTTTGAATCTCTTCTCTGATACCTAATATGTAACTGTGGGCAAATCATTTAACCTCTAAGAACTTCAATTTTCTCACATGAAAATGGGGATAATAATAATACCAGGAGCTTTTGCATCATAAGGCCATCACAAGAATCTAATGAGAGGAGGTATATAAAATCATATTAAAGAGCTATATCTGTGTATTTCATGAGGTCTATGGGAAAATATGTAATTGGAGTTGGGTGCCAAGAAAATCAGGAAAATTTCATGAAGAACATGATATCTGGGTTAGGTCTGAAGGGCAGGCAGGAAATTCCACAGGGGAAGAATGTAAAGAAGAATATGTCAGACACAAAGAACAACATGTACTGAGATATAAAGGCTCAGAGCATACTTGAGGGTAGGCACTCCAGTTTGACTGAAGTATAACATGTGAAAGATGAAGCTGCAAATGTACAGCAATGTCATACTGTGGAGGGCCTTCTATGCCAAACAAAGGAAGAGGCATTTCATTCAGGAACCACTGAAGATTATGGAGCATACTGCTGGTGTTTCAAGTCAAAGGCTATATGAATTAAACCCACAAAGTCCAGCAAGCTACATGGCACCTAATTTTTTCCCTTCTTTAACACATAACTAGCAACCTATTATTTAAAAAAAAACTCTTTATGAATCTTAGAGCAACCAAAGAGTCTTCACAAATTCAAATTCATATTCATATTAATATGTGAAGCTAAAGTCAATAATAAAGCCTCTGGTGCTCCCTACTGATAGTACTTCCCCAGATCATTTTGTATTTTTACATTTATGCATCTATAAAGGTTGTTCCAAAAGTCTAGTGCAGTTTAAACTTATTAAAGCCACATACATACACACATCCTGAATTTATACATCTGTGTACTTCTTGTATCCTCTCTGACTGTCCTTACCCCTGGTAGAACCTAAAGTCCATCAGGGTACAGACTGCCTTTTTTGTCTCTGTATACCCCACACAGGAGATGCTTAATAAATGCTTGTTGATGATGGCTATTCAAATTGGTAATGGTGTGTCTGATGCCTAATTTTGAGGAAATAACAAGGATGATGCAGTATTGCCAGTTTTAAAGGCAAATCTGCATAGACTCATGTTAATATGTAAGTTCAACAGGCATCACAAAATTGAAATGGTCACTAAACTACCAACATTAAAGAAAGTCTAGACAGAAGCACAGCTCTTCCATGTCAGGGGCAAATCATAGCAAGATCACAAGAAAAGTCAAATCATGATAACTAGAACATAGCCTTTGATAACTCACCCTTTAGAATTGATTAAGACTTTAAAGCATATAAAACAAACAATAGATAGTAATACTGTGATATTCAGGTCGCATACTGAAACAAAGAATCCAGCCATAAGAAAGATTATTCTGGAAGCAGCATAAAGGATTAAGTGCAAAGCAAAGACATTAGAAGTAGGAAGAAAGTTTAGGTGGATATTGCACTAGTCCAGGCAGGTATAAATGAGGGCCTATATACTAGGGTGGTAGTAATGGAAACAAGTGGTAAGAATGGCAGAGTTGGAATCTGAAGCTAACTATTTGAAATCCAAATTCAGTGCTCTTTCTACTATGCCATACTTTCTTATTTATTACAACCTTGCTTTTGGTTAAAGCAAGGAGAAGGAAGAAATGTTAGCTGTAAAGTCTAAAGAGGTAGAAGCATTTGTTAGGAAAGGGGTTGGAGATCCAAAAGGCATCATAGAAAGATTGGGAAAATGACAACATGAAATGGGCCTAAGGATGAACGCTCCTTAAGTAGCTAAATACCAAATTGATGAGGAGCTAGTACAAGATAAATCAGACTGGTGTGGCATGCTTTGCTGGCAAAACCTGGGGAGTTTTATCAAGCCCAGAGTTTAAAATAGGATTTGAAGTATTATGGGAGGGAAGAATCAAAGACAACACATTGAGGAGGTGGACCTGGGTGACTAAAAGTATGGCAGTACCACTGACAGCAACAGGAAAATATGGTAGAAGCGAAAGCACAGAGTGAAAGATAATGGACAAGCTGAGATTAAAATACCTATGAGACTTCCAATTTGAGATATCCAAGCCAGTAATGTGGGACTGAGCCCAGGATAGAGACTATAGCTAGATATATAGATCTAGCAATCCTTTTCATACAGGTGATAACTGAACCCATGGGAGTTAATGAGGTCACCAAGTAAGAGAGCAAAGAAGGTAAACACAAGACCCAAGAGGGAGCCTTGTGGCTTACCTTGATAGTGGATGTGACTTGGACAAAGACTCAACGATGAAGAGTGAGAAGAAGCTATAGGAAGACTCAAATGGGTAATGTGCTCCCTTCTTACTAATCAGAGGCTTAAAAGTAGAGAGCAGCTGCTAAATAGAATCTATCCTAGCAGAATGAGAGGGCCTAGGATGGCACAGAAAGAAAAGGAGCTTCTGGGACTTGAGGAGACTACATGCCAACACAAGAGAATGAAGCCAAAATGGGAGAGATATTTCTCTTGGACACTGCCCAGGGACTTGTAACAGAATGAGAGATAAGTCAAGGAAGTTACAGGTAGTAGGCATCCAAGGAGTAAGGAGTGAGTGACCCAGTGTGAAGGAATAGTTTGGATCTACAATCAGGAAAGGATGTTTCTGAAAAATCCATGATTATGGAGAACCCATGATAAAGAGGTGAGGGACTAAATATGCAGAATAAGATAAATATTGTTGGCCAAGAGAATTTGTTTTGTCCAAATATGCATAATTATTACAAAGGTTTTGCTTTTCTTTATTCTTTCCTCAAATGTGGAATGGATGGAGGGGAAAGCGAGAGAAAATAAACACATTATTTGAAAAAAAATAATGAAAAAAGAAAACAAGCCCATTAGGATTCTACTTTTTCAATGTGCAAGAGGTCAGTAGAAAGGCACTACCTTAGACCGGAATGGGCGAGAGTATAGAGAAAAGGAGAAAGATTATAGACGGGTTGTGCTAATGACCAAGATCTAATTATGCTCTTTGGAGGCAAAGCTCCAACTTGTTAAAAGCTTACAGTAGATGTTACTGGAGGTGGAATACAAGGAGCTTTCTAATTAGGGGCACCTCAAAAATGTTTTATCACACATAGCCCTTGAATAGTTGAACCCTCTTGTCATATTTTTAAAATCCCTCCATAACTTAGTCCTCTGAGTTCTAATTTATTATTTTTTTTAGGATTAAGTGATTTTTCTATAGTTACATATCTATTGGGTAAAAGCAACGGGACTGGAACCCAACACCTGAATCCAAAGTCTAGTACACCAAGTTGCCTTCTGTGGAAATTACTCAATTGCTCAAATCCTCCGAGGAATTTCTGATGTCAGCCTTGCTTACTTGTCCAATCTAGGCCAATGGATATATGACCCTCAATTAAGCACAGTATATTTGGTAATTATTTAGGAGAAATACTCTTCCTGTCAAAAATGGATGTGGGAATACAAATCACTGCCCTAAAATGTCTTTATTATACAAATGATAACTACTAGATGCATCAACAGGCACACACATGAAATAAATTTTACCAGGTTTCAAATTATTTTTCTTGTTTGAAGTCAATCACCTTTAGAAAAAAACTAGCTTTTTTAAAAAAATTCTATTAGGTTTTCATTTTGCACCTAATTTTAAACTCAGATTAGCACAGACAACAAGAAAATTGGATGAATGTTATTTCTTGTCAGGTAAATAGTTTTTTTTCTGCAAGAATCACAAATAATTCTGAGGAGAGGAAAAAGAAAGAAGAAGAAAGATAAAAAGGGGGAATGGGAGTAGAAAGAGGCAACTAGGGGAGAAGAACAGAGGGGAGAATCTAAATACTACTACTTAGACCTGTTTGTTAAGCTCAGTGCTCAGTGAGAGTTAAATATCCTATCTTACAAGATAATGATAAAATTATAAAATAATTTCTCAAACTCTTCATTCTACTTCAAAATCTTCATCTTCCCAGTAAGGCTACTATAATTTTGTAATATTCATCTAAATATCTAAAGCTGTGTAGATTTTTTTCTCTTTTTGGTATTTAAGGAACTACATTGAATCTGAAAATAATAACTTTGGATCCAAGAAACGTGACAGTTATCCCAAAAAAGGACAGTTTCCTAGGGTAGTAGTGGATTCCCTTCACTAGATGTCTTCAAGTACAGGCCAGATGGACACTTGTTGGGGGCGACATAAAGAAGATCCTATTCAGATACGGGTCGGAGACTAAATGACCTCTGAGGAACCTGCCCACTTTGAGATACTGTGATTTCTCAGGAACCCAAGACCAACTTTTATTTTCCAAAACAGCTAAAGAACATATGTATCTGCTCGCAATTCACTAAACATTTTTATTATTATTGGTTTAAAATAATCATTATAATAGATTAGGCTTATGTAATAGTGAAAATAGTGAAACTGAAGGGAGAAGAAATCTACAACTTACGTTGTATAGCTCGAAGTCGAGGAATTATTGTTGGACTACTTGGTGGGCTAGAACTGTTACTGTTTAAACTTCTTCGTTTGTCCAAATTTGGGGAAGCCTGCACTGTTATTTTGTGCTGGAAATCTGTTGGATAAAAACGTAAATAATACTGATTTTCCACTGTAGGTATATAAATTAACACTTGTACACCTATTTTTTGGCCTATAAATCAAGTTAAAAAAAGGACATCACAGGGAATAGCAAATAACATAACCATAGCTTCTTCCTTAAAAGAAAACATCTTCTGAATTTAATTTATAGCACCAGTCTTGCCTGTAAATTAGTTGTAAGTAGAATGTGGGAATTGATAAAACCCATATATAAGAGAACTGGCCCAGTAGCACGCTGGTATAAATAGTGTACAACAGGATACAATGAGAAGAAAACAGCCTTAAGTTCTTTCTTCAACAGAAGATTGCATCCTATTGCATGAGCAAGAGAATATGGCTATTTGGAAGTATTAAATATAGGTCAGGCAAACTGCAATGACAAAGTTAATGAGAAGACATTGGTTAATTTCTAGTAAAAGTAGAGTACCTTCCTCCAAAGAGTTCCAAGTGCTTTTGTTGAAAAACAAGCAAACAAACCACAATACCACTTTTGCTTAAAATTATAACCTCTCGAATGTTTTATTTTCTAGAAGCAGAACATAAAACTAAGGATCAAAGTTCATCCTTTCAGATGGCATGTAGATTGGCCTTTTATGATAAAGTATGCACTGGTGTTCTAGAGTTTGAGTGCCTGGATTCATATCATGCCTGTCATTAAATATTTGTGTGACCTCAGGCACGTCACTCAAACTATGCCTCAGTTTCTCCATCAGTATTGAGGGAATTGGACTCGAAGGCCTCCAACACTCTTTCCAGCTCTAGATCTATGACCTATACTAAGAACATATATGCTTACATTTCTGAAGCAAAGTAATAATAAATATTTTATTTTTTAAAAACCAATGCTACATTAGTGCCTGGTAAAAAGCTCTATTATCATAGTAATTCTAATAACTTCCTCCTTAAAAAGGTGAATCCTACACAAAGATGTAAAGGCTTTCAGTGAAGGTCCAAGAATGGTTTCTGCCTCTTGGTATCCCTCGATTCACTCACTTTCCAGTTCAAATGCCACCTCCTACATGAGAGGTCTCTCCTGATTCCCCCACCCCACCCTGGTTGCTAGTGCTATCCCTCTGTAATTAACCACATTTATTTTACATACAGGATCATAGACTCATGGATTTAGAACTTAAAAGGATTTCAGAGGTGGTCTAACTGAAGTCCATTCAAGTGAAGATAAGGAACTGAGGCATAGAGAGATTAAACAACTTGGCACAGGTCACACAGATACTAAGTACAGAGTTGGGATTCAAATCCAGGTCATCTGACTGCGAATTTAGGATGCTTACCAATGTGTGATGCTAGTCTTTCCCTAGAGAGACTGGAAGATCCTGGAAGGTAAGAACTGTTTCACCTTTGTCTTTGCAACCTCAACGCCTAACACTAGCACAGAATAGGCACTTATTACATGCTTACTGACTTTTAAATTTGCTAAGGACCAGCCCAAGTTCAGAATGGCTCATTACCATCACCTTGCCACCAAGTGATGCTACACTTTGATAGCAAACCTTTAAAGAATATTTACTAATGTTTACTGGTGTGGTGATCCACATCAGAGGGAGAGAGTACCCCAAATGACAAAATTATGGATCTTTTGAAGCATAAATATTATCTTGCTATTTATTACCAATAGGACTAAAATATGGATCTTTTCTATAAATAATTTGACTATCTTAAAATATGTGAGGGTTTTTTTACTTTAAAGATTTGCCCCCATCTTCTCTTTAGTTTTCAAGACATTTAAACCTTCAAAAAAAAGAAAAATCATCTTAGTATTTACCTATTATGCTTTTTAGGCATTCCTTACAAACTGTCATCACCTATTATATTCGTAAGGGAATAGGAGTGCAGGGAAGAGACCAAGACAGATGAGGATGGTGGGTTTTATAACAACCCAGCACCATCTTGTGGACTGACAAGTAAATAGCAATGCTGGATTTTATATAACACAGAACTAAAAATTTACTCTCCTTTTCAGAGGGAAAAAAGGGAGCACAGATCAAAAGCCAGAAGGTACCATGGAGATCATCCAGTCCATCCTTCTCCATTTACAAATATGGAAACTGAAACCCAGACAGGGAAAATCACTTGCTCGTGATCACATGGGAAGTCAGAGGCAGCATTTGAACCCAGGTCCTCTGACTCCAAATTTACTCTCCACTACACCTTGCTGGAGTTGCTTTAGAATTTTGGTTATAGTTCAATTAGAACTCTATTTTCAAGAGCCAATCTGCCAGTTAAAAGCTGACATGCTAATTTATTTTTTGACCAAAAAATGTTTCCTCCTTTCCTTTGATAAAGAAAAAGAGACCCATAAAGTATGATCCCGGAATGAAATAAATCTGCTGTGAACTTAAGTCTATCTTCTCTGGATGTAAGCCAAGGTACACTTTAAGAAGAAAGCAAGTATACTGCATTATAAATCATTATTCTATGAAGTGAAGATCACAGACTTGTGCTGGTACGTTTTTACCTTTTCTATAAAATACCTTTTAAAACACATGTTTCTCAAATATTCCCAAAAGGGAAGAACTGTATTATAGATTTAGAGTTCAATATTAATAAGTAGATAGGTAGGTAGATAGATAGATAAATTTAGAATTCAAAGAGACCTCAGAGGTTCAATCCCCTCATTTCACAAGAGGTCAGACAATTTGTTCAAGGTTACCAGGGTAGTAAGTGGCAAAGACAACATATTTGCTTGGTTGAGATACTCCTAATAAATATTTTCAGATTCATTAAAGAAGACCCTGAAGACGAGAAGGTAAAAGATCTCATCTTGTCAGTTAGTCAGCCAACGAATACTGATTATGCACTTATTATATGCCAAGCACTGAGAATACAAAGAAAGATAAGAACGGTTTACGTTTCTAAAGAGGAAAATAGCACATAAATAACTACATACATACCAGATATATAAGTAAATGACAGGTCATTTGAAAGGGGAAATCACTAGAAGCAAGGGGGACCAGGCAAGGCCTCCTGTAGAAGGTGGGGTTTGAGCTGTATCTCGTAGGAAGCCAGTGAAACTAAGAAGCCAGAACTAAGAGGACAGAGCATCCTGTGTTTGAGGGAACAGCCAAGTACAAAACCGTAGAGCCTACAGGAGAAGGGTTATGTCTGAAAAAACAGCATATTAGGCCAGGGGAGTTGGACCATTGAGTATGTGAAGGGGAGTAGGGCCTAAGAAGACTGGAGAGGCAGGAAAGAGCCAGGCTATGAAGAGCTTTAAATACTAAACAAAGGACTTCATATTTGATACTGGAAGTAACAGAGAGTCACCACCAATCTATTAAGCTGGCAAATGACAGGGTCAGACCTGTGCATTAGAAAAATCATCTTGGCAGCTGATTGAAGGAAGAGATTTGAGGCAGTGAGACCAACTAGAAGGTTTTTGCAGTATTCCAGGTGAGGTGATGAGGCCTAAACTGAGTGGTGGCTCTATGAATGGAAAAAAATGGATATATATGAGAGAAGTTGTTAAGACACAAGTGTCGAGATTTGGCAATGGATTGGACATATGGGGCATGAGTGAGTTAACAGTTGAGGATGATACCAAGGTTACAAATCTGGGTGACTGGGAGGATGATGACTTCTTTGACAGTAATTGCTAGTTGTGAAGATGGGAGGGTTTTGGGGAAAAGAGAATGTGTTCTGATTTGGATATATTGTGTTTGCTATGCCTATAGGACAGACTGATTGACTGGTTTGACATCCAGTTCAAGACGTTAAAAAGGCAGTTGTGTATGTGGCACTCGAGAGAAAGGCTATGTATACAGGTAGAGGAATTATCTGAGCAGAGATAATAATTGAACCCATAGGAACTGAGGAGATCATCAAGTGAGTTAGACTATAGGGAAAGGCAAGAGGGTCCAGAGTAGAGCCTTGGGTAGGGTATGTGACATTGATGAAGGAAAGGCAAAAAAAAAAAAATTCAGAAGGAGCAGTCAGACAAATAGAAAAAGAACTAAGAGAAAGGAATATTGAAAAGAAAGAGTATATAGAAAAGGTGATTATAAGTGTCATATGCTATGAAGAAATCAAGAATGATAAATTGAGAAAAGATCCTTAGACTTGGAGGTTACAAAATCATTAATGACTTTGAAGAGGGCAGTTACTGCTAGATGATGAGGTCAGAAGCCAGATTATAGAGGGTTTGTAGAACTTTATAAAGGAGTGAAAAGGTTAATGAAGCAGTGAAAGAGAATGCCTGAAAAACTCAAAGAGACAAGAACGTCTAGAATAGGTGTTGTGAAAAGCGAGATAGTGAAATGATTATGGAAGAACAGATATCTGTTTGCTGAAATAAAGGTCCCATTAGATAACATAAATTTGTAGAAGACCCAGTCAGCAGTTTCTTGATTCTCTCCAGCTCCATTCAGGAGCAAGTGAATAAGAGTAAAGGAGAAGAATAAGAGTGAAGGAGAGAAGTGATTAGAGTTAATTCAGGGATGGGATCTGGCAAAGTATGACTGATGACAAGACAGAGGGACAAGAAATGCAAGAGTATGGGTAGCAGAGTTGAGTTGGTTCAACAAGGGGCAGATAAAGAGAAGGGAGTAGGGTATAGCAAGTGCAGCAGTGATACCCTGGAAAAGATAAGAGGGGTGGAGAGAATGGAGGTCACAGAGAGGATGAAAAAGTAGAGTCATAAGGCATAGGGAAATACAGAGTAATAAAAGATTATGATCAGATAAAGGAATTTCAAAGTTCATGCACAAAGACACACAACATTTATGGGAGATGGTAAGATTAATGGTATGACCATCTTTGTGTATAGCTAAGCTATAGTAGAGGAGTCAAGGGAATTGGACCTGGGAACTCAGGATATTTGAGGGAGCATCAATATATACTTTAAATTACTAATATAACTGCAAGAGCTGTGGAGGAGAAAAAGACTATGAGAGATGCAGTGAGCTCATTGAGGAAGAAAGGAAAATATTCTAGATGTTGATAAATAACTATCATTCAGCTACCTGGATGCAGACTCAGTAATACATTTGGACAATAAGAACGTTAAAGGAGGGGAGGTTCCTTAGTAGGAGACAGTGGGTCTAAAAGAAGTAATGGAGAGCAAACAGTACTTTCACTCTTCCACTATGACCAGAGTTAGGAGTATGAGAAAAAATGTGGCCAGTACTGGAAAGAGGAACGAATGAAGATATGTCTTTGGAAGGGAGCTATGTTCCTGTGAGGGCTAGAAAGCTGAAGGTGTGAGAAAGAAAGAAGTTTAAGATGAAAGGAAACTTTTATCTATGCAACAGGAATTCCAGAGGGTACAGAGGAAAGGGCAGGCAGATCTGGAGTGGGACAATGGAAGGCTAGGGTTGAAAGGCCTGATGGAGTAGCAAGATGAGGATAAACAATAGGGTTTGCATATCTGCCACTAAGAGTTCAGGATCACTAGGATGGGGAGACTCTTCCAAAAAGTGAGCCGTGAGCCCAGAGATAAAGTTAGTCATTAGATGTAAGTTTTTTGAATGAGATGGGAGAAGAGAATGTTCAAGATCTTCCCTTGAGGTTTAGCCTCCTAGCAAATGAAAATGTGCTCTGTAAGACCCAAGAAGGCCATTCACAAAGCACTCAGGAGCAGGTGGAAGTCAGGGTGCCTTGCTTGCCTCGTTGCATTCTGGGGAAGGTTCTGTTGAACAAGAGATGGAAAAGTGCTTGTCCAAAGGGTATCCTGGGGCAATCATTCATCTGAATGGTCTTGCCAACCCTCATTATGAAACAAGAGAAAGTTCAGGCAACTGGTGTGCCTGTTGCTAATGGCTAGAAGCTGGCAGGAGTAGGGGATCCAATATTCAAATCTAGGTCCTCCGACTCCCAAATCCATCAATCTGCTGCACCATACAGTGCCACCTGCCAAAAGAATTCACCTTAAAATACTATGGCATTTCTGTTGTATTTTAATAATTCTAAAGGCATCAATCAACCAACAAGCAACTGCTGAAGAATTATTTGCTGGGATGCTGAACAGATATAAATTGGACTAAATGGCCCGAGATCTTTTCCAACTCTGGAATTCAATAGTTCTGACATATCACGTACTAGTCAACTACACAAGAAGAAATAAATTATAATTCTGTCTTTATGTTGTTTCTTACGAGCATATAAATGGTTCATTATAATCACATAGAAGAGGTAAGGAAATATACCCAACTTTAGGATTTAAAACTATCTTTTCCCCTTTCTCATCTACCTAAAGAGATTTTAAAATAAGTTGATTCATTAAATTGTTTAAATGACTTGAATATGTTAGAACTGGGCCCAAAAGAAACAAACAACCTGGGCCAAAGATCAAGGGCATTTTTGTGCCAACACATGACACATTTCAGACAGACTTGTTTTTCCTCTTTAAATACACATAAAAATTCAAATCAAAATCACACCTGAAGGTAAACTAATCCGATGTCCATCTTTCAGTTTTAAACGGCTTCTCTTAAATTTTCCTTTCCTCTTTTTTACATTAGGCTTCTCTTGATTTAATTGGAATATCAAAATATTAAGTTCTCTCTCTAAAACATCAATCTCTCGTTCTGCTAGTTGTTGCTCACGCCTCTTTAACAATTCTTCCTGAGACTTCTGCTGAAGTGCTGCTCTAGTTAGCTCCTCTTCACGGGATCGCAGTTCCTAAAACAAGATAAAAAAATGTGTGTATGTAGATATGTATATGCATATATAATAAATTGGATTAAGCTATAAAAATCCCATTTCTGATCTTTTATTTATCCAAATAAGTTACTATTTCTACCAAGAAGCCTTACCTCATGCAAAAGTGAAATGTTGAAATATCTCTTCCCTCCCCCTTCAACTATACAGTAATTCCAGTCTTCAAAGGGCAGATGTCTTTGTATGTAAGAAAGTCAGTGCTAAGACTTTTTCAGTACATAATTATTAACTTAGGCTAAACTCAAATGCCTCTGCACAGGCTCAGTCTTGCTCTTTGCATTTCTCTTATATCTATAAACTCTCTTGACCTGGCCCCTCTCATGAAAGTGATAAATACCAACATAGTTCAATAGGTTCCATTTAAAATAAACCCAGTAAGAAAAATCCAAACTTACAAAACAGATACATTTAAGAAATTATTCATATTACAAAAGGATTCCTTACAGACAAACCAGACTCAACAAGACTTTCTTAATTGTAAGCAATTTAATGTTCACAGAACTGCTCACAGAGAAAGGAAACGTAAAACTAAAATATGGTAAACCTGATCAATCAAGCATTATAGTACATCACATCAGAATTTCATATATAAGTCTAAGAGAAAGGGACACATGTGCAAAGTTCACCTTTGTTTCCAAATCTTTATGGGTTAAAACAGTAGATAACAATAAAATTCTATTAAAATACTTTGTGGGGGCAGCTAGATGGCACAGTGAGTCGAGCACTGGCCCTGGAGTCAGGAGGACCTGAATTCAAATCCGGCCTCAGACATTTGACACATGTACTAGCTGTGTGACCTTGGGCAAGTCACTTAACCCCAACTGCCCTGCCAAAAAACCAAAAAAAAATACTTTGTGATCTATTCTTTATTAAAATTAATGACTTCTTTTTTTAAAAGGACAATCTGTGAATTAAAGAAAATCCATAGAGTATTTCATCTTATTAATTACTAATTCAACATTATACCTAAGCAATTCTATAATTTTAAACATTATTCTTTCTATAAACTTTTGCATTGTATTTTTGTCTATAGCTAGGACATTAATACTCCCATTAGTGCTATACCATTTACTTTCTTTTCTAGATTACTCCACTAATAAATCAAGCATTGGCAGAGAAGGGAGGAAATTTGTAAGCTTCCATTTACACAGCTCCAGCCATATTTCTTCTTAGAACAGTCTATTAAAAGTGTCTTTGTTAGAAACCACAGCTATGTTTTCAGATGAAATGTTAGTCATAAATGTAGCTATGTACTTTGTATTGAAGTTTCTCATACTATATATGCAGGTCCCCTTAAGGAATGCAATTTATGGAGAACTGTATCACATAAGGTAGATTCACAAAAGAAACTGAGGCTGGGGGAATTCAAACAACATCAATGTTCCCTAAATCCCTTGTCCACAGACTATTTGCAGACATACTGAAATGGAAATCTAATTCCAAATCTTCACTGAAAACAATCCCAAAAAACCCTGCTCCCATAAAAAATAAACACTACTATAGTATGATAGCAAATCAATACAAAACAATTTCCCTAATTTAGATCCAACTAACTCTACCTTAACTAGAAGCTTACTTTTTCAAAATCAAAGGGGAAAATGTGGGGAAAGGGATTTCTCCACAGACAATATAAATAAGATTGCAAGGCAGAAGGGCAAATTTACTTAAAATGCTTTGAAGCACTCTAGCTTTATTCAAATGACTTCTGGGTACAAAATACCAGTAATTCACCTTTAGCAATTTACTAATTCAAGTTAAGATCTCTGCTTAAGAACACTTTGGTAAATGTTAATCTGTTTATGAATTAAATTTATTTCTATAAAATATTCTATAATTCAACCTGTTCATTTTTTTCAATCTGGACATCCCTCAGTTATTGCAAGTTAGTTTTACTCTAGCATAGTTACACTTTGATGGTTTTTATTCAGTTTCCTAATTTAATTCTGCATTATTTCTCCTTAACAGGCAGTATCTTAGGGGACAGAAAACTGGCCCTGGAGCCAGGAAGATGTGAATTCCAATCCTGCCTCTGACACACAATGGTTGTGTGATTCAGAAGCAAATCACTTAACTTCTTCAGGGCTCTTAAGCAACTAAGATTTATAGAATGCAGAGAAGATTCCAACCTATATTGGTAGAAGGAGGTTCGCCATCTGGAAGAGTTCCCTATACCAATGAAATAACATGTCCAGTCCCTACTATCTCTCCCATAGTTATTGACTAACGATGTTTTTTATCATTATGTTGGTGTTAAATTAGATGTAGTATAATGGAACTACTTAGAGAAAGGAGTAAATTTTGATTCTTTTTTTTGTCATAGTTGGTAACTGAAAGAGTAATAATTTTTTTAAAATTCTGAGCACAGGAAATATCTCTCAAAAATGTGGGTCTCTGTTATAAGAAAGGCTAGATAGATAAGAGGAAGCAGAACAAGTTTAGCTTTTCCCTGAAATGAAAGGCTCTGTGGGGAAAAGTTACTTTTTAAAAACTCTGTTTAAGAGAAAATTGAAGACCAAAAGCCAAAACAAGGGGAGAAAAATCTTTCCTCTAAGGGGATTTTAAACATTCAAAAAGAAATTTTAAAAAAAAACCATATTAGGGCCTTTTTGAATACTTCCAAATTACAAAGCACACAGAGAATTAATTCTTTTAGTTGGTCAGATTACCAGTAGTAATATTTATTTAACTGCTTGGCACTGGTCATTCTAGTAATGGAAAATCCAGGTTCCTGGCAACAGATATTAATCATTAACAATAACATTATTTCTCACAGTGGTTCAAAGACAGGTGCATGCCCGCATGTACAAAAACAGACATACACAGATAAGAAGCCAAGAATCTCAGGAGGAACCAGTATCTATGGAGGCCTACAGTTTACTGAGTAACACAAAGACAAGAGCCAAGTTACTGACCATTAATTCAAAGTCTTATATATCCTGCCTTAAGAAATAGATGAACAAGAAAAGGAGATAGAGCACATACATAATACTTTTATACCATCCCCCCAAAATATAAAATTTACAGACTGGAAAAGAAGTACTGTAAATTTTTAACTACAAAAAATTCAGAAGCTTGCAAAAAGCTACATTTTCATTTCATATAATACAGCTCAAAAATGAAGTAAAAGGAAAAATACGCTATCGAAAATCTAAAAAATAAGCAGAAGGCAGATATCTAAATTTGCCTGTTTTAGTTTTTTTCTCAAAAGATATGTCCAGACACTTTTTCTATTTTCACAGCCAAATTCTTAGGAAAAGCCGTCTATATACGTTGTCTCTACTTTCTCATCTACCCCTAACTTCTAAACCACCTGCAGTCTGGCTTTTGACACTATCACAATAGAAACCAATCTCTCCAATGTTACAAATGATGTCTTTATTGCTAAATCCAATGAATTTTTTTAATAAGTTCTCATTATTTCTTGACCAGTCTATAGCTTTTGATACCATTGATCACCCTCTTCTGGATACTCTATTCTACCTGGGTTTTTGTGACACTCCCTTCTCCCAGTTCTCCTGCCTGTCTAGCCACTCTTTCTCATTTTCTCTTCAAGGATTATCATCCATATACTGCCCCTAATGCTTGCATGTAAAACTTAGGGCTTGATCTCAGGCCCTCTTTCTTTGCTCTCTTTCCATTGTTTCTATGATCCTACCACCAAATAACTGTATTCAACATCATTGTTGTAAAGACAACTCTCAAACCTACATATTCAGCCCTCATCTCTCTCCTGAGCTTCCATCTTAAATCTCCAAGTGACTGATGGAGATCTGTCTTAATCTAGATGTCCCGTGAGCATCTGAAGCGCAATATGTCCAAAGCTAAATTCATCGTATGTCCCTTAAACCATCTCCTCCTAACTCCTCCATTTCTCCTTAAGATGCCATCACCCAGTCAGTCCCCACATCTGACTCTTCTGTCTTCCTTACTTCTTCCTTAATGGAACTAGTAGTTGGGTCTCAGTGTCACTGGATCAACATTCAACTGAAACAAGATGTACAAGAGACTAAAGAATTGTGTACTCAGACTAAGGATAAGCAACATGAACACTGTGTCCTCCAAGGAGGATGATAGGGGATGGGTAGAGAAGAATAGGTGAGCAAAGAACTAATATGCTAATGTAATTAGAAGAACTAGCTGGAGTTCAGTAAATGGCCATCAACAAACATGGGAAGAGGAGGTATAAACAAATTTCATGGAACTCAAAAAGAAGAAAGATCACTGAAGGATGCTGGCATGTCCTGGAAGCAGCAGTGGAGCACAAAGAGTAGTCTACTCCCTCCCTCCTTGCCCCTAGGGTTCAGGGTGGGTGGAAGGATTTAGGAACCCAGTGAAATGAAGCCTAAGAGATGAGGTCTTTAAAACAATGTGGTTTTAGTTACAGAGAACAAGTAAAAAGAATGTTAGTTGAAAAGTTCAGGGATATATGGAAGTCTGTTGAGAACAGAGCAGGGGTTTCAAAGAACACTGCAGAATATCCCATTCTACTATGTCTTCTAATACTCAGCTTGAAGCAGGTGTGAGAAGAAGGATGGCCTGTTAGGAGTCAAGGTTCAAGAAGATATAATATGGGTAAATAAGGAACAATACTTTAAGACTGTTAGTTGCAAATATACATTAGTGAAAGAAGTTTCCTCCCCAGGAATTCCCTACAGTGAAGAAGTCACAGGTCTGGACCAAAAACAAAAAAGAAAGAAAGAAAAAAAGGTTTTTAAAATCACAAGATGAAATAAATTTCCTACTTGTCCGTTGCCTAGTATCTGTTGTTGTTGTTGTTTGTCTTTCATTCTCAAAGAGGACCATGACATCAGGGAGGGGATGCCATGACATGCAAGTGAATTGGATTTAAGTGAGGGAGGGCTGTGCAAAGTCACCAGCCTCACTCTCTCCTCCAGAGCCAAATGAATCCAATGGCAAGATACAGATCAGGACGACTGGAGATGGCCCTGGATGCAATGGGAGACCTTGGCCTTTTTAAGCAAAGGTCTTTAATTGATCTCAGTTTGACTGAGCAGCCTAGATATTTATTGTACTAGCATAGACCAGTGACTTCTTAATACACTAGTTTGGTTTTTTTTAAAGACTAGATCTCTCCATTTGACCCAAGATAGAAGTGCAAGGGCCACTCATGGGCCTAGTCACATTGTGACTGTTATGGGAGATTTGACCTACTCTGTTTCCAATCTCCTTCCACAACACCTCCCCTCCTGTGGGTTAGCTATATTAGTGCCAAACTTAGTGCAGACATCCAATCAGGTAGCCCACTGAAGCTCAGAGCTCCCAAGATCAAGAGATCCACCAGTCTTAGCTTCCCGGTAGCAGTGACCACAGATATGTGCCACTATGCCTGGCTTAAATAGAGCTTTGGACTCACTTAACTAGAGGCAGAACAAATAAATATTGATCCATGTGATGGATAAATATTGTGAAAACATCTAGTTCATTTTCTTGCTTTTAAAAATCCATACCTAGAATGTTTAATATAGTCTTGGAAAGAATAAGCATCTCACCCTGCATCTTTCTTTGCAGAAGTGAGGGAAAAGGGAGAGAAATATGTCAGGACATGAAGGTGATAACCAAAAAAAAACAATCAACCAAAATTTAAAAAATTTTTAAATAAAGAATAAAACAAGTCAGCATTTATACCTTTCCCACTAGGATATCTATTCTGACTGAGAAATTAGGCTATGTAAGCAAAGCTAATTTTCCCAATAGCTTTCCTTTGTCCTTTGCATTTCTTACCTATCTCCTTTTGTATTTTATGACACCAACTCTTAATAGCCTACAAATTTTTATTCCACACAGCATGTTGATGAATTTACCATCATACTCCATTTCAAAATTTCCACGTTCTAGGCAAAGAGGTTTGGCATGAAAGCAGTGATCAAAGCTCTTGAAGATTAATGTAGGATGAAATTGACAAAAGTTATCAGCTCATAATTTTCCTAGAGATTTAAAATATACACAGCATAATCAGAAAACTGATTCTACTTACCTTTTCCTTAGTTCTCAATTCATCAAACATTTGCTGAATCTCTAGTTTCCAGTCATCTTGCATAGAATGGAAGGACTCTTGAGGCATTTCAGTCATAACTGCCCCTTCAATGGCAGTCAGCTGTTCAAGAATTAAAGCAAATGATGGTCGAATATGAGGATCTTGCTCCCAGCATTCTATAATAAATCAGAATCACATCAATTCCACAGCCTGGCAAAATTCAGTTTATTTACAAGATTACTACCCTATTTTGGAATAGAAGTCTTACGTTACTGATCTAGCTAAAATGTTTTTGGTTTAATATCTATCATCAGCACTAACCCATGTTAACTATTTCCTCTCTAAAACAATTTATTTTGCACAGTGCCCACGCAGTGCCATACTTAATTATTATTTGACAGTGATGTTATTATAAATAAATTATTTAACCTGAATATATAGGACTGTCATGCCATAAAATGAATTTCTGGAATTTGGCCATCTAAGTTACCATGACCCAAATAATGTTGTATGAACCCAAATAAAAGAAATGGAAGTTCTGCAACCATAAAAGGAATCTTTAGGAAATAAATCACCTAATAGACCCCTGACTAAGAACTGTTAGGTAATTGATCAAATAACCTACACAGTGCTGAGGGATGTCTGTAGAGATTTTAAAGCAGCTTTTTTATCCTTCAGAGAAATTTAAAGTAATAGAGTAGGAGTATATCAATATTGTGTAAGAATTCTACTATAATTGATGGATAATTTGCCTAGATTTGTCAATAAAATATTCTTATATAACTGAATCAATGATATGGCTAGATTTTTTTTAAAGGCATAGTTCCCTAAAGATATATCTTGTATCAAAGGGTAGGAACTGCACTAAACTAGGGTAAATAATAGCTACTTACTTACTACCATTAAAATAAATCTAAATCACAAGCTTAATTTCCCTAACAACATGAATTTAATGACCTATTTCCATTTTCCCCACAAATGCACAAGACACAGAAGTTACAAAGAGATACCTTTCATTAGCTTAGCAAATGGCTCAGGACAGGTAGATGGAATGGGTAAAGTGAGCTTATTGACAGCTACTCCATAAGCCACAGCAAGGCCATCAATGCCACGATAGGGAACTTCTCCTGTTAGTAGTTCCCACAGCAACACTCCGTAACTACAAAGCAAATTTTAACACTTAGATTAAAACAGTTAAATCAAAGAATTAGATGGTGTCTTCCCAATACTCATACAAAATCAGCAATCATCCCCTTTCTTTGTCTAATCTCCAACCTCTTCTTATACGTTGGCTTTATCATTGCTGCTTATAACACATGTTCAGGTTTCCTGTATCTTAGAACAAACAAAACCTTCCAAACCTTTCTTTAATCCTACTGTTCCCTTAAGCTATCATGTCTCCAATTTTTCACAGCCAAACTTCTGAAAAAAAACCCGTCCATACTTCTTAGTTCCACTTCCGAGCTTCTCATTCAAATCTCAGCCCCTTTTAATCTGAATTACAATCTTCTCCTGTAACAGGTCTCTTCGAAAAGCTTCTGTGGCTCCCTATTGGCTCTGGGACTAATACAAACTGCTTTGCTTGGCATTTGAAGTCCTTAATCATCTGAATCTGGCCTACTTTTCCAAGCTGGTTATAAATTACTGCCCTTCACAAACTATACTTCAACTACTTCATGTTCCTCCATTCACACAAAATAGTGTATCCCCTCTCTGTGCCTTTGTACAGGCTGTCTCTCATTTCTTTCAAACTTGTACCTCTCAGAACGAGCTCCTCTCAGAATTTAGCTCAAGTGCCACCTCCTAGATGAAGCCTTTCCTGATTCCTTCAGCAACTAACCCCTGCCTTCCAAAAATTAATTCCTACTAACTTTGTATATATTTTGTATACAAAGTGAAAAGCTATACGGCATCATGAATAGAGAGCTGGCCTTAGAAACAAAAAGACGTGAGCTCAAATCTGACATATACTGGCTGTGAAATCATAGCTAAGTCACTTAAACTTCTCAGTAGTCTAGGCTAGTGGTATCAAACTCAGATGGAAAGATGGGCCACTAAACTGTACAGAAAGCTCCCTATAGGTCTCATACTGACTTAGAAAACCACATATGTTTATATATACATATGTAAAAAATTGATATATTATTGTCACTACTCCAACATGTTAAAATCAGTTAGGAACTACGTTCTAATCTGGTTTGGGAAATATCTGGGAGTGTTGTGGGACACATGTCACCCATGGGCCATGTGTTTGACACTTCTGGTCTAGGCAACTCTCTAAGAGTATAAGGTATTGCTGGCCCAAATTGGTAGAGAGAATTTCTTTACCTGGGAGTGTCTATACAAATGAAATCACAGCTTCAGTGCCTATATTTTGTATTTACTTAAATATGTAGGCATTTTTCCTCTGATGGAAAATAAATTCTTCAAAGGAAGGGATCATTTCATTTTTGTCTTTGTAGCCCCCAGCACCTAACATGGTGCCTGGCCTAGAGTAAGCACTTAATATTTATTAACTGATTAATTTGAGACAATGGGTAAGATTTAGCAAATAAACTGGTTGTAAGAGTAGACTTCAAAGCTAGATGAGAAATTGGGACGTTTAAAGGAGAGGTAAGTTTAGGGGAGGGAAATGAGTTCCATTTGGAACGGGATGAGTTTTGAGAATCTGACAGAACATTTAGGATGAGTTGTCTAGCAGAAAGTTGGCAATGTAGGCTTAGAGTTCAGCAGAGATATTAGAGATAAAGATTTGGAAGTCATCTGCATTAAGACAGTGACTATCCCCACAAACACTAAGATTACCATGAAAGAAGCTGAAATGAGAAAAGAATGCTCAGGACACAACCTTAGAGACACAAAAAGTTAAGGGCAGGATGATAGATGATGATCCAGCAAAGGAGAATGAGAAAGAACAGTCATACAGAAAAGAAGAAAACCAAGTGAAGAAAATCAGACAACCTTTATAAAAACTGAAGAAAGATCAAGAAGGATGAGGAGTGACAAGAGACCATCAGATTTGATTTAGCAATCAAAGAGATCCAAAAGGTTCATAGAAAGGATAAGTTGCATGTTGTAGCATGGACTTAAGTGGACAAGGAGGGATGGGAAGCCTTCAAGAATGAAATGAAGACACAAAGAGAAATAATTTCAACGAAAAGGAGAAGGGGAAGTTGTCTAAAGAAATTGATATAATGTGTATCAACAGGAAATGCATCAATTAACTTGTGTTTTGAAAGATCATGTACAGAAGATACTCATAAGAATCTGAATATGATCACAAAAAGGTTTTATAAGAATAGTGGCAACAAAGTTAAAGCTCAGAATAAAACGAGGTTGGTAAAGAAAGCTAAGGAGAACAAAAGAGGTTTATTTTTTGTTCCACAGCTAAACTGGAAAAAACGGGACAGAAGAAGGGGTAGGACTTTAACTTGGGGACACAAGGGAGGACAAGTAAAACTGGAAAGACAAAGACAAAGCTATGAAACTATGCCTCTGTTTTCTCTGCCAAGACCACTTTTTTTAGAAAACAGCCTAGATGGCTAAGAGAAAAGTAATGCTAAAGATAAGTAAAGACAGAATAAGAGAAGCTCTTAGCTGCCTTTGAAGAGTTCAAGTCCAAGTGGTCCATCTGAGAGTAATAAAACAATTCTCAGATTCACATACCTTTTTTCTGATTACTCAGACACTCGATCTTAAATACCTACCTCTAATCAAGGATAAATGTACAAAGACTTACACTTGTACTCTAACCACCTTCGCAAGCATAAGGGTTATAACATGTCACAAAATCAATAAGTCAATAATGCGATAGGGTAGCCAAGAAAACTGACCCAACCAAACTTTATTATGAGGAGCACAGTTTGCAAGAAGGGAATCCTGTATGCTGGACCCTGCTCCAGTAAGATCATATCTGGAATGCTATGTGTTCAGTTCTGTGTGCAGTATTTTAGGAAGGATATTGATCGTCTGAAGAATGTCTAAAGGAGGGCAAGGGGGAAAGTAAAGGACCTCGAGCTCATATTATACAAGCATTATTGATTCTTATCCTAGAGAAAATGAAATTCAGGCAATGTTAGCTGTTTTCAAGTATCTAAAGGGTTGTCATGAGGAAAGGAGATTGCACTTGTTCTGCTTGGCTATAGTGGACAAAACCAGAAGCAATGAGTACAAGTTGCAAATAAGCAAATTTAGGCTAGTTACATGGAAAAAAATCTTCCTAACAAATGGCTCTTTTTTTTTAAATTTTACACTCAGACCCCAGAACTCAAATACATAATATAGAAAAGAAAAAGAAACATCATAAACTTAAATATTGAAACTTAAATACAAAGAAAAGAAAAAAAAGCATATCACATGCATAGCAGAACATGAGAGGATTCAAAATGTATAGCAAAAAAGGAAAGCCTGGATGATAAATGCTACACATTGTGTTGAGAGCTGTCCATCTTTGCTTCTTTCTAAGTTTTCTTTTATTCTCTGCTGTGTACTTTTTACTTTTAACAGTATTACTTTTTAAAGTCATATCACAGGTCTACCTCAATTTTTCTTACGAACTACCCAATTACTAATGACCATCTTACACATATGTTTTACATTTTACATACACAAAAGGTGAATGGTTTATCCATACTGAATCCCTTGTAATCAGTCTTTGGCATGTACTTTATGTTTCTTTTGGCTCTTGTGTGTCAAATCTTCTATTAAGTCCAGGTTTTGGGTTGTTTTTTTTTTTAACAATGTCCTGAAAGTCTGATAGTTGATCAAATGTCCTTTTTTTTTTCAAGTGGATCTATATAAAAGAAGAATGGGCTTTCTTATGAAGAAGTGAGTTCCCTATCACAGGAGGTTTTTTTTTTCTCAAAAAAACTTTACTTTTATTATGAATTTAATCATCAACGAACAATCATTTCAATAAACAAAAAATAACAACCAAAAGGGCTATCTATGATACCACTGACTTCTGTTAGAAAGTCTTAAGTGTATATAAAATTGAACAAGGTAGCAACAAAATTGCTGTTTGTGTCTCCTGGATTTCTTTTTTTCTGTATATTTTGTAATACTTGACACTTTTTTCTTCCTATTTCCCCCCTGCATTTTCTAATTCACTTTACCCTTCTCCTCTCCTCCAGAAACCCTCATTTGTAACAAATAAGGACAGTAAAGAGCATTGACCACATGTGAAAAACTTGCTCAGGCAAAAGATATGCTAGATATGCCAAGATTCTCTAATATAGGTTATATAAGATGTCTTAAGAGTTCCCTTAAACCTCTGAGATTCTGTAAGCCCTACAGATCAAGAATAAGATTGAAGGAGTAGAGAAGAGAATAGGAGATATGGGCAACTACTGTAGATTTTTTTCCCCTAGAAATGTGACTGTGAAAGAGTGGAAAGAGGATGACAGTGAAGATTTTTTTAAGGATGAGAAAGACCTGGCTGTGTTTGTGGGCAGAAGTAAAGAAAACAGTATATAAGATATACACATGGGAAACTGCCACAGAAAGACTGAAAATGATTGAAGGGGGCAGCCCCCAGAGGAGATGGGAAGAGAAAGATCAAGGGTACATGATTTGTCCTTAGCAAGGAAAAGCGTCACTTCTTCAGAGACTGAAACAAAGGAGAGGCATACGGGAAATGATAGAGAGTTGTAGAATGATACAAAGTCAGAGTTCATGATGAATGCTTTTGATTTTCTTGGTAAAGTAGGAAGTGAGGGTCTTTACTGAAAGGCAAGGAGTATGGTGGTATAAGGGACTTGAAGAGAGAAGATAAGGTTGCAACAACCACTGTATGAAATGTGATGAGGCATGAATATATTAAAAAAATTCCTAATGATCAGTGATGCTCAAAAGTAGAATGGGCTGTTTTAAGAAGTGGCAAGTACCCCTTTCACTGGAGTTCTTCAAGCAAATGTCAGATGACCACACGGTAGATAGATGTTATTCAGGATTTGTGTTATCTTTTTTCAGATATTGGTTGCTCAGGTTCCTTCCAACTCTAAAATTCTGTAACTGACTTTGTGAAACTCTGTGCTAAAAATAGTTGTATGATCTTAGGCAACACATTAATTTCTCTTTGTTTTATCTCTCTGTAAAATGAGGGACATGTATCAAATGATTTCAAAAATCATTTCCTAGCTCTAACATGGTTTTATGAATAAGAGATTTTCTAAACCAAAAGACACCAAAACTTTATTCCAATTAGTGAACACAGTAAAACTTTAATTATGTAGAATCCTTGAGAAAAAAAATAATTCTAAATGGAGAGTTTTCCCTGAGAGAGAAAACTCCCCCCTTAAATAATTTTTAAAATTTGAACAATGATGAATTTTTTTGTAAAATGTATTACACATATCCTTGAGTTTTAAAGCCACCTATACTCAACACACTTCAGCAGATAATACATCAGTAGGTGCCATGAATGACTGTCAATACATCACTGTTCTAGGATTTTTTTAAGTATAACCATCCTTTCTATCAAGGCAGATTGTAACCATTACTTCATAGGTAAGAGAGTTTCCTGATGCTGAGAGAGGACTTGACATTTTAATGAAATCACAGGTCACATGTGAACCCAGGTCTCCCTGATTCCTCATCCAGTAAATGGGGCCACAATGACTCCTTCAAGAACAATAACTATGCCATGTTGTAATACAGAGCTTGTTGGGATGTATGGGATTGGATGCTGCTATGAGAAAAGGTTCCAAGCTGCTACCCTTTTCAGACTCTTTCATCTGTCTTTTTTTTTTTTTTAAAGAACAAGGCAATTTATTAATGAATCTGGTGTGGTTTGCCCCAATGTCTCTTGTTGGTAGCTGCCACTTGTCTGGCAATTCTGCCCAGGTCTCTCTGTCCTTGAGGGTTCAGCTTTTGGCCCCCATCCTAGTCCTCCTCCACCATCTTGAGGACTTCCAAGGCTTGCAGGACCCTCTGGGCCATGCTCTTTGAGCCCCTGCTGAAGTGACCAGGCATGACCCCATTGTGCGGCACACCGTAGATCTTGATCACGAATCCCACGCTGGTCCCACCTCAGAGGTACAGATGCTGGGTGGAGGAGGCAGCCCAGGTGTAGAACCAGTTCTCATCGCAGGATGCCAGCTCCTCATGTTTGGTCATCTTAACTGCGTCCACCCATTCAGGGATTTTCAGCTTCCCTGACTTTTTCAGGAACGCAACCAGGGCCTGGACGAACTCCTGCTGATTCTCATCCTTCACTGTGACTCCAAGCATGATGCGGGCTCCGCACAGCCAGAGAGGGAAAACAATCTGTTTTCTACAATAGTTTTTCTTCAACTCCCATGCAGTTAAGGCTACCAAGAAACACTGCTCTCTGCTATCACTATGTTTACCCATATTGTAGGCCCTCTCCCTTGTTCTAATTTGTTACTTTTCAACTGCTGTGTTTGAAAATAAAATAAACTGATATGTATTAGAATGGTTTCTAATCTAAGTAGATAGTCTGAGTACAGGCTTGGGGAGAACGTGGACTATAAGACATGTACTTTGGGAAACCTATTTTGGTTACTCAGAGGCTTTTTTTCTTATTTCCTAAACGTTGGTTCTTTGATCAATCTACAAGATAATCAAGTTCCAGACATATAATCTGTTGCTGTATATTTCTTAGATAATATAGACGCTTCTAACATTTCCACATTAACAGGCACAGAGAACAGAATTATTAAATCCCTAGCAGGATCAAAGTTATTCATATATGTTTTTCTAGTTTTTATAATCTCAATTTACTAAACTGCTTAAAAGACTAACATTTTACTTAAGCATCAGGCATTACTACAAAGCTAGTAAAATATTTAATTAAAACTTTATTAAACACTTTTGACTTAGAAATATTACAGCACTATAAAATTATTAACTAATTATCAATCCTCACTGTACTCCTGTTGTGTAAGACACAGCTACAATGATTGATACACACACACACACACACACACTACTAACCACATTTTATATGTGAAATTCATTACTAACTGCATCAGTTACAAAACTTTAGTAGGGTTAGGTTTACTTATCTCAGTCTATATTTCTGTTCCAATGGGTTCATACAAACTGCATATTTGTTTTTAAATTTATACTCACCTAAACAGATGAGTGTCATCTAAATCTTTGTTTCTCATACACAAAAGTATTAATCTGATTTTATATTCCTTTGAATAAAGCCATAACCTACATTGAGGCTACAAAGCAGCCCAATATAAACCACCTTTTGAGATTCCTGCTTTAAATAGTCCATTATGATTCTGAACAACCTCATTTATATTCTGCCTTAAATAGTCCTCTTGAATCAAAAATTTCTGTATGTATTCTGGTATTATGGCCTTCATAACTACACAATTAACTTACAATTAGATAATAGATTGTTTCATTATTCTTTAAAATTAATCTTCAAAACTGAATTGGTACCAATTACAGTGGATCTATACCTGAGAATATCTAATTCTGCAAAGTGAAGTACTGTATGAAGATAATTTGCAGGTAGACGTTGCTTAACAAATCAGGCATTTGGTTTTTTTTTTCAATTACACAGAAAGACAAATTATAACATTTGTTTTTTTTTTTAAATTTTGAGTTCCAAATTTTCTCCTTTCCTCCCTCCCTTCCCCTTTCCTTAAGACAGTAAACAATTTGATGTAGGTTATATATGTGCAATCATGTAAAACATATTTCCACATTAGTCATGTGAGAAAGAAGAAACAGACCATAAAGAAAAAATCATGAAAAAAATAAAGTGAAAATAGTATGTTTCAATCTGCATTCAGACTCCATCAGTTCTTTTTCTGGATGTGAATAGTATTGTTCCTCATGAGTCCTTTGGCATTTGTCTCAGATCACTGTATTGCTGAGAATAGCTAGGTCATTCATAGTTGATCATATAGTACAATGTTGTTGCTACTGTGTAAAATGTCCTCCTGGTTCTGCTCAATTCACTTTGCATCAGTTCATCTAAGTCTATCATCCCACTTGTCATTTCTTATAACATAATACTATTCTGTTACATTCATAAACAACAACTTGTTCAGCCATTCCCCAAGAGATGGGCATCCCCTCAATTTCCAAATCCTTGCTACCACAAAAAGGCTGCTGTAAATATCTTTTGTATACATAGGTCCTCCCCCCTTGCCTTTTTTTCTAAAATTTCTTTGGAATACAGACCTAGGTAGCTGCATTGCTGCATTGCTGGATCAAGAGGTATGAACAGTGTGATTGCCCTTTAGGCATAGTTCCAAACTGATCTCCAGAATTGACCCAGAATGGTTAGATTAGTCTACAATTCCACCAACAAAGCATTAGTGTCCCAATTTTGCCATATCTCCTGCAACAGTTATCAATTTCCTTTTCTCCTTTTATTAAGCTGAGGGAAAGGGTTTATATACTTTTTAGGCAAGCAGATCAACAAGTTGTAATGCGAAACATTTGTTACATTGCATGATTTCCTCATGGTTTGTTCCCTTTTTGCTGTAACAATATCATGTTAACAGCCCACAGGTGGTGTTTAGCGCGCGTGTGCCGAGGGGTTTTGGAGAGCCCACAACCTGAGTTATCAGCCTGAAGGCAAGAACAGGCTTCAGTGAAAACCTGGACTGTATCTTATCCCAGAATGGACTTTCTTAGAGCTGGCCCTCTACAATACCTCAGAGTTATTTTAATTTGCATTTCTCTAAACAAGTGATTTAAAGCATTTTTTTTCATATAACTATAGATAGCTTTGATTTCTTCATCTGAAAACTGCCTGTTCATATCCTTTGACCATTTCATCAATTGGAAAATGACTTGTATTCTTACAAATCTGACTCAGTTCTTTATATATTTGAGAAATGATGCCTTTATCAGAGACACTTGTTTCCAACTTTCTACTTTCCTTCTAATCTTGAGAGCATTGGTTTTGTTTGTGCAAAACCTTTTTAATTTAATATAATCAAAATTATTCATTTTAAATTTACTAATGCTATCTCTCATTTGGTCAAAAATTCTTCTCTTCTACATAGATCTGATAGAAAAACTATTTCTTGCTCTTCTAATTTGCTTATAGTATCCCCCTTTATGTCTAAATCACATACCCATTTTGACTTTATCTTGGTATATGGGGTATGTTGGTCTATATCCAGTTTCTGCCATGCTGTTTTCCAGCAGTTTTTGTCAAATACTGAGTTCCTGTCCCAGAAGCTGGGGTCTGTGGGTTTATCTAACACTAGATTACTATGGTTGTTTACTATTTTGCACTGTGACTAATCTATTCCCCTAATCCATCACCCTATTTCTGAGCCAGTACCAGATAATTTTGATGACTACCACTTTATAATATAGTTTTAGATCTGGTATGGTTAGTCCACCTCCTTCACATTTTTTTTCATTAATTCCTTTGATATTCTGGACCTTTTATTTTTCCAAATGACTTACTAATTTTTTAGTTCTATAATTTTTTGCTAGTTTGATTGGTATGGCACTGAAAGAGTAAATTAATTTAGGTAGAATTGTAATTATTATACTCGCTTGGCCTACCCCTGAACAATATGTATTTTTCCAATTGTTTAGATCTGACTTTATTTACGTGAAAAGTATTTTGTAACTGTGTTCATACAGTTCCTGGGTTTGTCTTTGCAGGCAGACTTCCAAATATTTTATATTGTCTACAGTTATCTCTTGCTACTGGGCTTTGTTTGTAATGTGCAGAATGCTAATGATTTATGTGGGTTTATTTTATATCCTGCAACTTTGCTAAAGTTCTTCATTGTTTCAAGTAGTTTTTTAGTTGATTCACTGTGATACACCCTATCATCTATGAAGAATGCTAAGTTTTGTTTCCTCGTTGTTTATTCTAATTCCTTCAATTTCTTTTTTCTTCTATTATTACTAAAGCCAGCATTTCTAATACAATATTGAATAATAGTGGTGATAATGGACATCCTTGCTTCACCACTAATCTTACTAGCAATGCTTCTACCTTATCTCCATTATATAAAATGCTTGCTGATGGTTTTAGACAGTGCTTATCATTTCAAGGAAAACTCCATTTATTCTTAGGCTTTCTAGTATTTTTAATAGGAATTAGTGCTGTATTGTGTCAAAAGCTTTTTCTGAATCTATTAAGATGATCATATGATTTTGTTAGCTTTGTTATTGATAGTCAATTATGCAGATAGTTTTCCTAATATTGAACTAGTACTGCATTCCTGGTATAAATTCCACCTATTCACAGTGTATGATCCTTGTAATATATTGCTATAATCTTACTGGTATTTTATTTAAAATTTTTGCTTCAATATTCATTAGGAAAATTGGTCTGTAGTTTACTTTCTTTGTTTTAGCTCTTACTAGTTTAGGTAATAGCAGCATATTTGCATTGTAAAAGGAAATTGGTAGGACTCCTTCTTTGCCCATTTTTCCCCATTTTTCCCCAAATAATTTATATTGTATAGGAATTAATTGTTCTTTAAAGGTTTGGTAGCATTTACTTGGGAATCATCTGGCCCTGGGGATTTTTTCTTAGGGAGTTCATTGATAGCTTGTTCAAATTCTTTTTCTAAAAGGGAGAGTTATTTAAGTATTATATTTCCTCTCCTATTAACCTAGGCAATTTATATTTTTGTAAATATTCACTGACTTCGCTTAAGACTGTCAGATTTATTGGCATATAATTGGGCAAAACAGCTCCTCATAATTGTTTTAATTTCATCTTCTTTGGTGGTAAATTTTCCCATTTTATTTTTGACACTGGTAATTTGGTTTTCTTAATTTTTAAAATAATATTAACTAATGCTCATCTTATTAGTTTGTTTTTTTCCCATAAAAGCAACTCCTAGTCTTATTTATTAACTCAACAGTTTTCTTACTTTCAATTTTATTAATCTCATTTTTGGTTTTCAGGATTTTCAATTTAGTGTTTAACTGGAGATTTTTAATTTGTTCTTTTTCTAATTTCTTTTAGTTGCATGCTCAATTCATTGATCTGCTTTTACAGTTTAGTGATATAAATTTTGCCCTAAATACTACTCTGGCTGCTTCTGACAAGTTTTGGTATGCTGTCTTATTGCTGTTCTCTTTTATGAAATTATTGTTTCTATAATTTGTTCTTTGACCCACTCATTCTTTAGGATTATTTAGTTTCCAATTAATTTTTAGCCTCCCTTTCCATGGCCCACTGTTACATGTAATTTATAATGCATCACGATCTGAAAAGGACGCATTTAATATTTCTGCCTTTCTACATCTTATTGTGGGGTTTTTCCTGCCCTAATAGTCAAATTTTGTGGATGTGACATATACCACTAAGAAAAATGTACATTCTTTTCCATCTCCATCCAATTTTTTCCAGGGGTCTATCATATCTAACTTCTTTAAAATTACATTCACCTCCCTAACTTTCTACTTGTTTATTTTGTGGTTACATTTACCTAGGTCTGAGAAGGGAAAGTTGAGGTCCCCCACTAGTATAATTTTACTGTCCTCTTGTAACTCACTTAACTTCTTCTTTAAGAATCTGGATGCTACAGCACTTGGTAAATCTATGCTTAATATTGATATTACTGCATAGTCTATGGTAACTTTTAGCAAGATGTAGTTTCCTTCCTTATCTCTTTCAATTAGATCTATTCTTGCTTTTGCTTTGTCTGAAATCATGACTGCTACCCTGGTTTGTTTTTGTTTTTGTTTTTTTCCAGCCAAAGCTGAACAGATTCTGCTCCAGGCCTTTAACTTTCCTCTGTGTGTCCCTCTGCCTCAAGTGTGTTTCTTGTAAACAAGGTATTGTTGGATTCTGGTTTTTAATCCACTCTGTTATCTGCTTTGGTTCCATGAGTAAGTTCATCCCATTGACATTCATAGATATGATTACTGCATATTTCCCTCCAACCTATTTTTCCTCCTGTTTATCCTTCTCAGTCTCCTTTCACCCTTTCCCTCTTTGCCTTCTGACCACAGCTTCCCCCAATCTGCGTTCCATCCTATCAGCCACTCCCCCTCTTCCTCAACATGGCAAGATAAATTTCTATACCTAACTGAATGTGTATGTTATTTCCTCTTTGAGCCAATTCTGATGAGAGTAACATTCAAGCAATGCCCATTGCCCCACCTCCCATCTTCCCCTCCCTCCACCTTAACAAGACTTTCATAATTTACCCCACTCTACCTCTACCTTCCTTCTGCTCCCAGTGTAGTTCTCTTTCTTACCCCTTATGGGGGGGGGGCAGAGAATACCATGCAATCAAAGTCACCTTATATACACACCCTCAATCTATGTATACTCCTAACTGCAAATAGTGACACAGTTCTTAAGAGTAGCAAATATCATCTTCTCATGTAGGGATGCACATATTTTTTAGCCTTATTGAATTACGTTTTCGCTTTCCTTTTTACCTTTTATACTTCTACTGAGTCCTGTATTTGAAGATCATTTTTTTAAAACACTATTTCATTTTTCCCCCAATTACACATCAAGGCAATTTTTAGCAGTCATGTTTACAAGATTACAAGTTCCAAATTTTTCTCCCTCCCCTCCCTTCTTCCTAAAATGGTAGGCAATTTGATATAGGTTAATACATGTGCTATCATGTAAAACATATTTCCATATTAATCATAGTTGTAAAAGAAGAAATAGATCAAAAGGAAAAAAAACATGAAAAAGAATAAAGTAAGTAAAAAAAGTATGCTTCAATCTGCACTCATAGTCCATCAGTTCTCTGTCTGGATGTGGACAGTATTTTCTATCATGAGTCTTTTAGAATTGTCTTGGATCGTTTTGTTGCTGGGAAGAGCTGTCATTCATAGTTGATCATACAATGTTGCTGATACAACGTACATTGTTTTCCTGGTTCTGCTCATTTCACTTTGCATCAATTCATACAAGTCTTTCCAGGTATTTCTGAAATCTGCTTGCTCATCATTTCTTACTGTACAATAGTATTCCATTATATCCATATACCACAGCTTTTTCAGCAATTTCCCAACTGATGGGCATCCCTTTGATATCCAATACTTCACCACCACCACAAAAGATAATTTTTTGACGTCCAGGTCATTTTTTTGATCATGGCTTTCAAGCAGTCCAACAATTTTAAAATTATCTCTCCTGGATCTATTTTCTAACCAGTTTTTCCAATGAGACATTTTACATTTTCTTCTATTTTTTCATTCTTTTGATTTTTTTTGATGTCTTATGGAGTCATTCCACTTGTCCAATTCTGATTTTTAAGGAGTTATTTTCTTCAGCTAGCTTTTTTACATCCTTTTCCATATGTCCAATTCTACTTTTTAATGAGCTGTTTTCTTCAATAATTTTTAACATCTTTTTCCATTTTTTTATGCTTCCCTTATCAAGCTATTGACTTTTTTTTCACTCTTGCATCATTCTCTTTTTCCAATTTTTCTTCTACCTCTCTTATTTTTAAAGTCCTTTTTGAGCTCTTCCAGAAGTTCTCTTTGGGCCTGAGACCAATTCTCATTTTTCTTTGAGGCTCTGAATTTAGGAATTTTAACAAAATTGTCCTTTTCTAACTTTGCGTTTTGATCTTTCCTGTTACCATAACTTTTTATGGTCAGGTTCTTTTTTGTTTGGTTGGTTTTTGCTCATTTTTTCCAGCCCATTTTGTTACTTTTAAAGTTTTACTCTGCTCCCAGGGTGGAGGGGAGACTGTCTCAAGCTTCTTGCACCAGGGACTGCAGGCCCTGGCTGCTAGTCTGGTGTTATGCAGGTGATACCTGATGCTGTGCTAGGGTAAACAGGGTGCCTGGTGCTGTACTGAGACTTAAGGGGAGGGGAGGCACCCTGGGGCTGTGCCAGACCTGTGGGAGTAAGGAAGAGGGTGGACCCTGGTGCTGTTCCAGGGGCAGGGGGAGGTGGCCTCTTGTCTACTGCTGCAATGAGGCAACAGGGCCTTAATTCACTGACTTGAGCTGGGGCTGAGGGTCTTCTGCTGGCTTGAGGAGTCAGGGCCTGCTGGCATTCTGGGACAATGAATGCCTTGCACTGCGCTCCTCCTTTACCTGAGCGAGACCTTTCCTGCTAACCTTCCAAGTTCCAAGTTTCCAGCCCAAGATGGGCTGGAAAATTGTTTCATCCTGTCTTTCCTGAATTTGTTTGAAGGCGCTATCATTGGAGGTGACTTTGGTAGAGTTCAGGTGATTTCTAGCTGACTCTATCTTGGCTCCCAGAAATCCAAGGCAGTTCTTAAAAGCTATATGCATTTTATGCATTTGCCACTTAAAAGAATTATGAAAAAACTTTTGTGAAGTGAATATGCATTCTCTTGTAAATTCTAACTAACTTAAAGTGAAGTGTACTGCTACTCTCTTCCAAGATGTCCCAACAGAATATCAAGTTCCAAACGTACAAAACTGAGCTCATGCTCTTATTCCTAAACCTACACTCCCTTTCAAGATCACTATTTTTGTCTGTGGTACCATTTCCTCTTTCTTTCAAATTCAAAGCCTCTGACTCTTTTCCTCCAAACCTCTTATCTAATCCATTACAAATTCATGCTGATAGAGCACTGTCTTTAGACTCAGGAATCAACTCAAGATGTGGAGTCTCTTCTATCTATTTCCCCTTCTCTATTCTCATGGCTATTATCCTTGTACAAACTCTCATTACCAGCATCCCACACTACTGCAATAGCCTATTATTAGATCTTTTCATTCTACTCTCCCATCTCCAAGGATAAGCACCTGGCATTTATATGCATTTTAAGGTCTGCAAAGCATTTTATTTACCCTGTGATTTAAGTAGTATATATCCATTTTACAGATATGGAAACTGTGGCTCTAAGAAATTGACTTGCCCATCATCACATGGCTAGTGAGTCAAACAAAAGACAAACTCTGGAACATTTTACTCCTAGTCAAGGACTCCATTTGCTATACCATGCTGCCCTTATATTTTATACAGCTACCAGATTAATATTCCTTGTGACTAGCCATAATGTATTACCACCTGCTCTGCCACAAACCCCAAAGACCACCAAGACTTTTCCATCTGACTTGCAGCTGAAACCTTCCATATGGGTAGTCTCCCTCATTAGAATATGAACTTTGAGAGCGGGGATTGCCTTCCTTTTCTATTTGTATCCCCAGTGCTTACCACAGTGCTTTGCACATAATAAGTGCTTAATTCATTCATTAATTCCTCTCTGCTTAAAAGTCTCCAATGGTTCCTTCTGTTGTCTGACACTTAAGGGTCTCCTATAAATGGCTCCATCCTACCATACAAGCTTTAGAGTATGCTACTCATGTACTCCTTTCCATATGCTCTGTTTTCTGGCTAAATGGATTTTTTGCCCCAATCCTATATACCACACACTTGCTCATTTGTTTTTGGCCACGCAAATATTTCTAAATGATGTTTATAAAAATAAAGAGTTTAAGATTAATTCAAAGACGACTCCTTTGAGAAAATCTTAACTCATTCTCCTAGTCAGTAACAGCCTTCTTCCTTGGATTTCTCAGAAAATTCTACCTCTTTAAGGTATATAGGTGTTATAGTTATTTGTAAATATCATATTTCCTTTACCAGATAAATCTTCATAAGATATGGATAACGTTTCATCTAAACTTTGCATCTTCCTCAATACAGAGTTTTGTATTTAGTAGATGCTTTTATTTATTTGAATTCATTGAACTAAACCAAATTCAATTTGGAAACTTGCACTTTATGATGATGAGACACTCAAGACAGAGTCTCATTCATCATGAGCAAACCTACAATTTGGAAAAACACCACATGCACTAAACAATAAGACTGAACCAACAAGTAGAGATTTTCTGAAAATAAAAACCTCAAGTTATTTATTCTGGTCTATTTTAAAATTGGCTTAAAAGTTTACATAGAAACATCATAAACAGAAAGTATTCTCAGAAAAGAACTTTTTTTGTGTGTGCTTAAAGCTACTGGATACATTAACATCTTCCTTCCATAAAAGCACAGCAACTAACTTCCACAGAGCTGTTTGCAAAAGCCAAATGTATATGGGTACTTACCTCCAGATATCACTTCCTTTAGAGAACAAGGATGACTTGATGACTTCAGGTGCCATCCATGCATATGTACCAGCTGCACTCATTTTGGTTGTTCTATGCCATTCCCTAGCCAGACCAAAATCTGTAATCTTCAACGTTTTATTGCAGATGTCATCATGCTCTATCTTCTCAAGTAGTAAAACTGCAAAGAGCACACAAAAATGTGGAGATTTCAATATGCCAATAAAATTATCAAATACACTTTGACATTTTAAATCTCCCTCTCTATTAGCTACTTCACATTTTCTTAGTGTTCACAAATCATAAACTTATGTATGTATATACATATATACACACACACATACACACACATATATACGTATATACGTATATACAGTATATATGTATGTATATATATATGTGTGTGTGTGTGTACATATATATATATAAATAAATAAACTTCCTTGGTTCCTCTACCTCGTGAAGCTACTATCTACCTCATTTCTACTCTTCCTTTCAAAGACAAACATCCTTTGGGTACCTCTCCCCCATAACACCCTAGAACAAGCTAATGAGATGCAGCCCTAAGCAATCTTCCACAAAACAGACCACTAGGCCCAGAAAATGGATACTATTATGAGTCACTACTGTGGGTGTCATTCAATTAATTATCTTCTTCAATTGTAACTAAAAATTCTAGCGCACCACCACCCCATTCCTAGGTTCTCTTTCCTTCCCCTCCAAAAACCATTGCCATGAAATCTGCCACTACTGTGCTCCCATTTTGCCCTCTGGCTTTCAAGATCTCATGCACCCTCCTGCTCAGGATCAAAGGCAACAAAAATGCTAGTTATTGATGTACTCAGGTCATTGTGACTTTTTTTTAAACATCTCAACCCTTGCCATTATGCTGAGGAATTTCAATATCCATGTCCATGTTACCTCAAGTACACTAGCTTCTCAGTTCTTCAGCCTCCTCAACTCCTATAACTTATACCTTCACCCCAACTTAGCCATACACAGGGATGGCAATGCCTGTGATTTCTTCCATGATCCCAAACTCTGACATTCCTATATCTGACCACAACCTATTATTCTGCCTCTCCTTGTGCCTTGCCCCTCCTAAAACTATCTCCTAAATACAAATTAGTCACTTTACCTCTCCCTGCTTTCCCAATCTACATCTCTGACCCAGCCTTAAAATCCTTCAATCTCGCTCTCCTCCAGTAGCAATCTCTACCCTTGAATCTCTTTCCCCTAGTCTTATCTCCATTCACCCCCTTTCCTAACTTCTATATCTTCTCACCTATTTGGGTGTTGTTGTTGAACTCAAGGAGGAGAAAGTCACATAACCATGTTGACTAAATCCACTACAAACTTATGTTATCTAATATCAACTGAGCCTTAAGAGCTGCATAGCAATGCTTTTATTCCTTCCTGATTGACTCACAATCCACTTAGCATCTATTCTCAATAGAAGAGGTTCTCTGCAGCCTTACTGGAAAACTGGGGCCTCTGTCACAAGCTACCTTTTCTACTCAAATATTCTATACTTCAAATGCTCTCAACACCCCCCACTCTCTTCCCATGGGACTGAGATACATTAAAGAGTGAATGTAGACTGACCCAACCCACAATTTCTAAGTGGCTTTAGAATAAAACATATTTCACATCTCATTCAGCCTTCCTGTCATCTTCTCTATCACTATTTAACTTTTCACCATTTGGAAGAGCATCCTCTAGATTTGGACTTCCAGTAACCATGCCCCCATTCTCTGATGAATTAAAGTACTCACCTTTGAAACTCTCACCCTGAGGCTGCGCAGTCTTGATTGGAATTTGCTAACTCAACTAAAGCTCTCGATCTAGCTGGTCCCAGACAAAACCATTCACATCTCATCCAGACGTTCACTTGAACCATCTTGCCATAAGCCCAACTGCCACTTGAGCCCATTCCTCTCTCCTCAACTTTTTTCCACTTCTTGCTTTGGGAACAGTAATTAACAAATTCAGTACTACCATTGCTCCAGGAAGGGGGAATCAATCAATTGCTCAATAGATCAAATCATCATCTCTATGATTTCCATGCCACAACTCCCTTCTTTGCCACCACTCCTCCATGTGTTTTCTTCATTTATTATAATGTAAGCTTCTTAAGGACAGAATTTAGGTCTCATGTTTGTATTTGTATTTCTAGCACTAGCATGCTACCTGGTACGCAGTAAATGCTTAATAAATGCCTTTTCATCCATTCAATTCTTTGCCCAAGTCTTACAAAGAGAAAGTCAATCACTCTACTTCTTGATTCTATCTCTTCTTGTCTGTGTCTGTCTCCTGTGAAAGCATGCCTCCCTTAATCACCCCTTCTCCCTAATTTTCAGTCTCTATTTCCCTATTGGCTTCTTCTCTACTTACTACAAAGATGCCCACACCCCCCTAAAAATATTCACATGATCATGCCATCTACTTAAGCTATTACCTACAGCTCTCCTCCTTTTCACAACTAAACTCCGATAAAAAAGCTCCTTCTATTTATTGGCTCCAATTCTTCACTGATCATTCACTCAACCCTTTGCAATTTGACTTCTGACTATTCTACTCAAAACTGTCCTGTCCAAGGTTAAAAAGATATCTCAATTGCTAAATCCAATCGCCATTTCTCGACTCTCATCTTTCTTGACTTTTCCGTAGCTTTTGACAATGTTGATCACACACCCTCCTCCTGAATAATGGATTTTCCTGACATTGCTTTCTCCTACTTCTCTTCCTATATAGCTGGTTGCTCCTCCTCAGTGTCTGGGCTGGATTATCACCCATCTTCCAACTCCTTTATGTAGGTATACTCCAGGCCTCTGTTCTGGGCCCTATCTTCTCCTTTTTTAAAAACATCTCAACCCTTGCCATTATACTTAAGGGGTTTCAATATCCATGTCCACTTTACCTCAGGCACACCCTTTCTTATATCATAAGCACTCATGAGTTCAATTATCTCTCTGCAGGTGATTCCCAAATCTATTTATCCAGACCTAAACCCTCTCTTGTGTTCCAGTCCTTCATCTCCAACTGACTGCTGGACATCTGCATCTCAAGATATCCAAAATAGAGTTCTTTATCCTTTTTCCAAAATCTGCCCCTCATGCTAATTTATTTATTTCTGTCAAGGGCATCACCATTCTTGTAGTCCTCTAGGTTCACAGCCTTGCAACCACCCTTGATTCTTTCTTCTCCCATCACCAAGTTTAATTGAGTTTACCTCCACACATATTTATCCTCTTTTCTTTATCACAAACAAGATCAGGGAAGTCCTCATCATCTTTCACCTTTACTGCTACCAAATGCCACCTAACCAGCCTTTCTGCCCCCAGCCTCTTTCCCAACCCCCAATCCAGCCACCAGTTCCTAAATTCATATTCCTAAAAACCAGATCTGAGCACATTACTCCTTCCCGACGCCCAGCCCCAATTATTCCCGTATATCTCCAAAATAAAACAGAAACTACTCTTTTGGAGCCAAATTATGAAGAGTTATCTTTCTGTTTCTAGACTGTATTCACATTATCTCCCTTTGCATGTGTTAGGTTCCAGTCGAACTGGCCTGCTTGCTATTACCCATATATAACCTGCCACCTCCCACTTCTGTACCTTTGCACAAGTGGTTCCCCATGCCAGGAATGTCATTCCTCTTCAACTCCACCATTGGCAATAGTGAGCTCAATTCTAAGCTCAAGTGCTACCTTCTTCACCAGACCTTTCCTGATCTTTCCAGTTGTTAGAGCTACCTTCTCCCTAATTATTCTGTAATACATATTGTATTTACTTATCAATGTATATGTTATGCTTCTCTCTCTTCAAGGTAAGTGTAAGCTCCTTCAAGTCGAGGACCATTTCATTGCTGGTCTTCGTATCCTTGTACCTGACAATGCCTGGAACATAGCAAATAAGTAATAAATATTTGTTGAATTGATTTGAAAAAGTAATCTATACTTGATGCCTCTATTCATGCCACAATATTCTATCACCTGGCTTATATTCTCCCCCCACCCCCAACTCTACTAAATGTACTCTCTTAAGGGATGTCTAATAATTGCCTTATTGCCAAACACAAAGGCCTTTGCTTAGTATTCCATCTATTTAACATCTCTGCCATTTTTGATACTGTAGACCAGAGGTGTCAAACTCCCCATGGGCCACAAGCAAGAAAAACTCCAGGCTATAGCCTCAAGCAGATTAAAATATAATTGGGAAATGCTTAACAGTTTTTTTTAAACTATAACACAACAAAAATAATGTTCATGTGTGGTTTTCTAAGTTAATATGCAACCTGCAGGGATCTGTTTCTGTTTGAGTTTAACATTGCTGCAGATCATTCCCTTTTTTTCTGAATACAATCTCTTTTCCCAGAGTATACACACTATCCTCTCTTAGTTCTCTTCTTAACTCTTTAATCGCTCTTCTGCTGACCACTTAATATGCTACTACCCAAGGTTCTGACATGAAACTTCTTTTTCTCTCTAAATTCTCCTTAGCTATAAAGTTGTTCCCATGGGCTCAATTATCATTTCCAAACAGAAAAATATAAAATCTATACCATTAGGCCTCACTTTTCTTCTAAGCTTTGAAAACCCAATCTGAAACTACTTACAAACATGGCCAATACAGAATTTACCACATTTGTATCCATCTGTTCACCCTTACAGACTTCTCTATTTGCCAATAATAGCACCATTTACCTGGTCATCTATGTTCTAAATATTAGTGTTACGTTTAATTTTCTTCCTTCATGCTCCACATATAATCAGTTGTTAAGGTTTATAATATCCATTTCTCTTCCTTTTACTCCTACTACTCATCAATCTAGTACTGGTCCTCATCAGTAGCTACCCAAATTATTTCAAAAACCTCCTACTTTTCCCACCAATTTCCCCCAACACTATCCCAACGTTGCACAAAATAGTAGCTTTACTTGACTATGGCATAAGACATGGCAAAAATAAAACTTTGGTGAAAAAGGCACCACTGAAATAAGCCAGTAACACCAGACCCTTACCACCATTTTTACCCTGCTGCCTAAGTGACAGATGTGCAAGTACCACCACAACCATTTGATTTGGGCTTTAAAGGATGAGAAGAACTTCGATGGGTAAAAAAGAGTAAAGGATGGCATTCCAGACTTAGAGAACAACATAAATAAAGGGATGGATGTAGGAAAAAATAAGATTTATTCAGGAGACAAAGGATGTCTAGTTTAGGCCAAGCAAAGAATGCACAGATAGAAGTGGTATGTAGTAGTAAGGCTACAAAGATAGAGTGGATCATATTGTGGAAGTCATGAATCACAGGCAAAGGGAAAACTAATGAAGAGTTGTAAGCAATGGACTGACATTCAACTCAACTGAACAATTAAAACAAACTAACAAATATTAAGCACCAGAGATACAAAAACAAAAGTTAAAAAAAAATTCCTGCCCCAAGGACCTTACATTCTATTGGGAGGGATGAATAAATTATAATTTAATTTGAGGAAGGAGTGAGCACTAACGAATCTGGGAGTCAATAAAAGTTCTGAGTTTGAAGTAGCACCAAGGATCCTTAAAACTGGAAGTAAAGAAAGAGTGCTATCCAGGTATGGGTGACAGGCTATGCAATGGCACAGAGGGAGAAAATAAAATGTCAAAATCAAGGAACAACAAACAGACCACTGAGTCTAGAATTTAGAGTGCATAAAGGGGAGCAATATAGGGAGATATTACCACATCCTTTGAGAATGGAAATAGACAAAACTGCCTTTTGAGAATCTATCTTCTAAACCATACACACACCCACTAAACTTATTCTTGTGCATTTTGTTACCATGGTGGCAGAATAAGGGCAGAGGGGAGCTATTGCTAATAATCTACCTCAATGGTTCTTTTTTCTCTAAGGGACAAGATTGGAATAGAAGAGGAAAGACTAGGCAGGGGGTTATCGAATAAGTCTGAGGAACTGCTTATGTAAAAAGGGAAATAATGGGAATGGAGTGGAAGGAGAGAATGTTTTCATTGTCAACATCTCAAGTGAGTGAACTACACACACTCTCCCCCTTTCTTCACCTCCTTACTTATAAATTTTCACAATCAGTATTCTCTCACCATCATAAAGTTTCAATCACTAAGTTGAAAGGTCTTTATTTCGTTTCTTATTGTAATTGCTCTCTGTATCTTGACACTGTTGCTTTACCTTCATGAAATTCTTTATCCCTACCTTCTGTGACATTAGACTATCCTGCTTCTTCTATTAATGGAATTATTAATAGAGAGATAATTCTCTCTATCTTGGCAGCATTTCTTCCTTACCTATAAATGTAGATGTTTCCAAAGCCTCATTCCTCTGCCAGTTGCTTTCCTCTCTCATTCGTTTTGCTCAGAGACTGCACTTCTTGTGGTTTTAAATTACTGGCTCAGTAAATGACTGAAGTTTAAGTGGCCAACCCTAACCTCTCTCCCCAAGTTTCAGTCCAAGTCTCCAACATATCTCTACCAAGTATTTCCACTTATAAATCCCTCCAAGCCCTTAAACTAAATAGGTCTGAAATTGAAATCATTTTGCCTCTAAAACCAGCCCTCTCTTACTTTCCCATTCTTACTAATGACACAATTCTTCCCAGTTATTCAGATATGAAAGTCGTCTTAACTATTCCCTTGCTTCCTCCTATCCAGCCGTCTAGTTCTATCAGCTCTACAAAAGTTTCTCTTCCATTCATTTCTTCTGCCACCAACCTTTGCAACTTCATCTCCCACTATTCCCACAACACAAACACTCCATTCAAGGCCAGCTGATCTAGTATTGCTGAATCTTGACAATCTACCTCGTCTAGGCCTACCCATTGTAAGTCATGGTATCACCTTCCTGGTGCCATAGTCCTCTTCGAGAATGAAGGACAAATAACAACCAGCATCCAATATGCAATATTACTCTTTAATAAATGTTTTTCCCCACCAAACAAAATTAAATCCAAATTGGTGTCTTTTCACATAGGACTCTACATTTTCCAAACCATTATCTCATCTAATTCTCAGTCAACAAGCATTTCTTAAGTACTGATTATGTGCCAGGCAGAGAGCTAAGCAGTGAAAAGATAAAGAAAGGTTAAAAAAACAGATCCTGCCCTGACTGATGAAGATTTCTCACTGGGGGAGTCTGGCAAGTGGGCAACCCCCTGGTGGAGACTGCAGGGGTGCCTCTTTTGGGAGTGGTGGTCAAATCAAATACTGGCTGATCATACATGCCCCTTGGCACAGAGTACATTTCAGCCATCTTCCTCCAGCCCACAAATAGCTCACATCCCAGTGGGGAAGACAATGTGCAAACAAGGGTAGCCTGGTGGAGCACTGGATACAGCATGAGGCCTGGACTCAGGAAGACCTAAATTTAAATGTGGCCTCTGATACTTACTAGCTGGGTAACCCTGGGCAAATCACTTAACCCTGTCTGTCTCCGTTCCTCATCTGTAAAATAAGCTGGAGAAGTAAATGGCAAACCACTCCAGCACCTTTGCCAAGTAAACCCCAAAAAGGGTCATAAAGAGTCAGACACAACTGCAATGACTGAACGACAGTGAATGTGCAAATAACTATGTATATTCAAGATATAATGTAAAGGAAAGGGTACAGAAGGTCAGATGTGAACTGAGTTGTGAAGGAAGCCAGTGAAGCTAAGAGGCAAAAGTGAGGAGGAAAAACATTCATTCCAGGCATGGAGAAAAGCCAGTACAAAAGCATGTTGAAATAGAGGAAATATTATCATATAAGACACTAAAACTAGTACAATATAATTGAAAGCCCACTGGATTTGGGGTCAGAGAATATGAATACTACCTTTGTGGTGCTGGATCTTGAACCAGATTGTCTCTTAAATACTACATTATCTCCTCACCTCAAAATCCAATGAGGATTTTACATTACTGAAAACTCTGCAGTATTACTTCCCACCTTCTTCTGTGAAATAGATCTGGCAACGTTAGACAGCATAAAAACCATAGAAGGATTAGGGATTGGAAAGAAGACAAGCAGAAAACTGAGAAGCACTGATACTAGAACATTAAAAGCAAATTTTATTCCCCAGCAAAAACTGCTAGAACAGCACAGAGTCAAAGCAGAAGCAAACGTGTTTTTTAAACATCCCTGAATGACCCATTGTTTTAAAATATACCTTCTTTTCTCTGAGATACAAAGTTTCCATACAGTCTGGGCTTCAATGCTTTATACTAACCCTGTTCCTCTGAAAAGTTAAAATAACAAATTAAAAGTTATGCCTTTAGAATAGTATGAAAGGCCTATTGTTTCAGACTCTGTTTTAAATGTGTTGAAAATTCCTGACATTCCTTATCTTTTGGGTCATGTGACTGAAACCAAAAAATAGCCAGTCTTACAACAGGTAATGTAATTGGGCACCCTTCCAGGTTTCATTCTGTGAAAGGACATAAGGTTACAGCAAACTTCCACTTCCCGTCATTAAAGGAAGAAGAATAACAAAAAATTAGTTACCCACCAAAACTATAATGTACAAACTAGTTAAAATGAGTTTGTTGCTCCCAGAGATGGGAAATTCTTGTGAGTTAGTAACCTAGCAACTCCTGCTTGACCATCCTTTTGTGCTAACTTCTGCTAAGATTTTTAACCCTCATTAGCTTCATTCTTTAACAATTGGCCTTTACAACCTTGTACTTAGCCTATTTATTCAACCACTGGTTACTAAGTATTTTTATTCTTTTAGAAGTTTGGAAATGTAAAAGAAGCCAAATAATTTTCAGTAGGTACATAATGCTGCATGAAAAGATCTTAGCTTATCACGGATCACTTTATTAACATCTAAGAATGTTTTTCATTAAAAAAATAAAATTGGTTTTGTATTAATTAATAATTAACTAGCATAATCTTACCTAAAAATCTTAAGAAAAATGCAGAACAACAATTTCAAGAAAAGCAACAATACACAAGGACAAATATAGTAACCAAGACCATCCTTGTCCAGGGCTGTCTCAACTTCTAAAATAAACCATATGATCCAGTGATTATTATGCCATCTCTCCATACAAAGAGAACTTAAATTTTCTAATTTTATCCAATGATACAGAATGTATTCTTTCTATTCTTTCCTGACTACTCCCACTTCAGCCATCATTTTACAGTTGAGGAAACTAAGGCAGAAGTTAAGTGACTAGCCTAGGGTCATATAACTAAAGCACTTGAGATTAGATTTGAAGTCAGGTCTTCTGCCTCCAGATCCTATGTTCTATCCAGTACACCAACTAGCTACCTGTAAAACTTTTCATGACTCATATAGTATTTATCACATATTGTCTATTTTCTTAGACATTTGGGTTCAAGTTTCTTCTCTACGATGATATACAGACCTGAGGATAGGGACCAGATCTTTCTTTAACTCTGTTTTCCAAGCAGTACCTAACAATGCCATATATATGTGTATGTCTCTATGTGTGTCTGTGTGTATGTGTATACACACATGCATCCTATACATATACATTCACTTAAACTTATACACACATATTAAATATGTCACATATCACATAAATGCATGTACACATATATCATATAAAATTTAACAATGTGTGTCATGTATGTATCCTAGTATGTACATATTACACATCACATATTATATAATATATACACATCATATATGCATGTGTGTAATACATCTGGCCATATATAAAACATGTAATATATATGGCATATACTTTATATGTGTCATACATATATTATTCATATGCTATGAATATGTGTATTCAGTGCTTTGTAAATATTTGTGGAATTAATGAACAAATAGTTTGAAAAGCTTATGGAGAACAGGGGTATTACTAACTAAATTTATTTAAAGTATTACTTTAATTTCATACAAGAGGAAAAGTTTCTGGAAATGAAAGATAAAGGTAATGACACATGTGGATCTAAATAGAATATAAAGAATTATAGAAATAAGTTGAATATTGCATTGCTTAGTTTTCATGACAAAGTCCAGATCTGCCTCCCTAAGACAATTCAGTATTTTAAGATTCACGCATTAAAGTACAAGTATAAAGGAATTCTTCTACAATTCTCTACCCAATAGATCATTGAGTAGAAGGGTAGAAGTCTCCTACAATGATTAATCACAGAAAGCTTTAACACAACATTGAACCTGATGATCTAGCAAAATCTTCAGAAGTAATGAGCTATACAACTTAAATTATTAAAAATAGAAATTAAATTAAATAAAACAGTAAATGAGGTCTTTTGCCAATAATCTTTTTTGAAGCATATCTAAAAAAAATGAACCGCTGCAGTGAAACAGTTACCAAAGCAATTTAGAATGTATTCCCCTTCCCCCCAACTTATCAGTGTAAAGTTAAAAGTAAACCTGCCAAAGCACACAGATCCCAGCAGCCATGAAAAGAACAAAGCACAAGACTGTGCTGCTAACAATCCTGGCTGGACCGAATCAACCCAAGCTATGATCTTTAATCAAAAGCAGTCCTTTTATAAGGAAACTGCAGAGTAGGGGGGTGGCAGGTTAAGTGTATATATGATAAGAGGAAGACTATATTTGAAAGGGCTATTGGTATTATATTTTTCACTAAAGACTTAAAGGAAATGAGTTTCAATGTTTGGCAAAAAGAAACGATGAAAACTTTAAAATTCTTTCTTATTTCTGCACAATATAAAAACAATTCCTGAGAAATTATAAAACAACAAACAAACAACAACAACAACAACAAAAAAAACCCTTTATAACAGAAGGTGGGGTAACATACAGAGAAGAGTTTTTTCTATTTATAAAGCTCACTGACTCAGGAAGGATTTGAATTTCACACTTCTTTGCATTCTCAATAGGTACCCTTCTTTCTTCCTAGGTACTAAAGTGGTCAGAAGGAGCAAGAAGGAGAAAAGGTAAAGAGCCTAAAATGAATCACAATTTTTTATGTTTCAAAGATCTCAGAGGCCACCTAGCTCACATCTCAACTTAAACCTAAATTCCCTTTTATAGTATGCCCAGTCTCTGCCTTAAGACTTCCAGTGAAAATTGTCTCATTCCCTCCTGAGGTAGCTAATTTCATATGATCATGGATTTAGAGCAGGATCTTTCCCCAAGTCAAATCAACTTCTCTAAACCTTCACCTATCAATTCTATTTTCCTTCTCTAGGGACAAGCAGAATAAGTCTAGCTTTTGTTTCTACATGCCAACTCTTCAAAAATTTTAGCATAAGAAATAATGACTTTCTTCTCCTCCGTGACCAAAAATCAGCTCTTCTCACCTTTACTTCACAATGCTCATATGGCATGGCTATAAGTTCTCTCACTAACCTGATCATTCACCCCTAGAGGCTCTCAAGGTTAATTAGTCCTTCCTAAAATGTGGCACCCAGAAATGGGCTTCATATATTGACTGACTAGGGGAGAACACATTGGAACTAGCATCTCCCTTGTTTTGGACATTATACTTCTATTAAGGCACCTGAGCATTGGGCTAGCTTTTCTGGCTGACACGGGACACTGGTTCCAACAACTCCAAGATACTGTCATTCTAGAAACATTGCCTTTCATCATATATTGTTAAAAGGTGAATTATTTTGAACCAAAATATAAGACTTTAAATTATCCCCATTAAATTTCATCTTGAGAAGATGGTTGATGTATCCTCTTGAGTCGGTTGTTCAATAGCATGCTGGCCTTGGAGTTAGGAATGCTTGAACCTAAATCCTGCCTTTGATGTATAGGGGCCTTATACCAGTCTCTCAGTTATCTGCAGGCAACTCTTTAAGACAATGAGACAATTTGCATCAATGGAGGGAGTTTTCTCCATCAGATTAAGTCTACTCAGAAGAAGCCATAGGTTCAGACCTCCCACCCCGCCCCACCCCCGAAAAATAAACATCAGATTTACTATCTCTTCTCAGTTGGTTTAGATCCTTCCCAATATCAATTCTTCCAGGACTCCAATCATCTGAAAATCTGATTAGCATGCCTAGCTTATTAGCTAAGTGACTGGCCATTTAACCCCTTTGATATCTCAGCTCCCCCCACTCATGGTTAGAATGAGGATACTTATACCTATTCCAGCTACTTCACAAGTTTGTTGCAAGAATCAAATGGGATAATATAAGCAAAGCACTTCCAAAAATTTAAAGTACTATATGAACATCATACATTGAGCCATGTCATTGATAAAAACATTAAGCAGAACAGGGCCAAAGACAGAGAGCACTGAGACACATTAATAGAAAGCTCCCAATAGACTATCATTAGTCCCCCCTCTTTGGGTCCTATTGGTCTCACTAGTTCTTATTCCCTTCCGTTACTTCTCACCTAGCTTCCAGGTTGCAGTTTTTCAGCTACTCTAAGGAAATGCTACTTTGGTTTACCTTGATGCTGCCCAAACACAATCTCATGTTCCCATTCAAGACTGTGTTCTTTCCTACATTTTGAAATGTTCTCTTCCCACTCCTCCACCCAAATACTTACCTAGTAAAATCCTTCAAAGCCCAAATGACCTGCAGTTTTTACCCAGCTGTTTAAATTGAAATGTTCATTACTATTACGACTAGAACCTGTGTCTATGATTTGTAGAATGGGTTAACTACTAAAAACAGGGTTAGGAGTGAGAAATGGTAAAGAGTAGCTTCAAAGAGTATGCTTCACTGACACTACCACCACCCTGGTACAGGTTCTTGTCACTTCACACCTGGGCTACTGTCTGTTGGTCTCCCTGCCATATTCTTTCCCCATTCCAGTCGACAGATCACTTACCTTTTCCCTCTCCTGTCTCCTAGTATTTTCAGTGGTTGTCCCAATGTGTGGAATTTCCCTCTTCAACTCCACCTCCTAACTTCTCTGGTTTTCTTCAAGTCCCAGCTAAAATCCCACGTTCTACAGCAGGGTCTATAAACTAAAGACTATGAACTAAATCCCTTACATCCTGCCTGGAGCTAATCATGGATTTTACATTTTTAAATAAAGTTTTATCCTTATTTAAAAGATCCTGTTCTACAGGAAGTTTTCCCTGATCCCTTAATTCTACTGCCTTCCTTCTGTTTATTATTTCTAATTGATATTCTATCTAGCTTGTTTGTAGAGTTGTTTGTATGTTGTCTCCCCATTGGATTGTGAGCTCCTTGGGAGCAGGGATTGTCTTCTCCTTTTCTTTGTGTCCCCATCACTTGGTAGAGTAGTTACCTTATAAATATTTATTGACTAAATGTTTCAGAACTGTATGTTATTGGCCAAAAGGTGTGGCCCATGAAAGAAACCACTGGCAAATCAGAGAATAAAAGAATCACCTGACTTTGGAGAAATAACACCCAAGAATTTTTTTTGAACTTTTACTCCTAGTCTCTCCTGAATTCCTGACAATTGCATATTTCAAAATGGATGTTCCACAGACAACTCAAACTCAACAAATCTAAAACAGAAAACTCATTATCTTTTCTTCAAAACCCACCTAATCTAATCTAACTCCTCTATTTCTGTGGAGGGCATCACCACAGTACCAGTCACACAGGTTCAAAACCTGTGTGTTATTCCTGACTCTTTCTCCCTCCACTTAGCTACTACATCTCACATCTACTCCCTTCTCTACTCACCTGGCCCAAGCCAGGTCAGGTCCTCCTGACTACTGACTCCAAATCGATCTCCTGCCCCAAGTCTCTCTCTTCCCACTCCAATTCATTCACTATGAAGCTGCTAAAATGATTTTCCTAAAGCTCAGAACTAACCAAGTCACTCCCCTAACTTAAACTCCAGAGCTTCTACTATCTTTAGGTTCAAATATAAATTCATTTGTTATTTATAGTCCTTCATAACTTGGGCCCAACCTGTCTTCCCAACCTTGTTAAACATTATTCTCCCTCCCACTCTCTATGGCCCAGCCAAACTGGCCTTTTTATTCCTCTCACACAACACTCCTCTTGTCTCCATTCCTAGCTGAACCCATGCCTAGAGTGCACTCCCACATGACCTATACCTCTTAGGATCCCATTTCTTTCAAAACTCATCTCAAGCACCACTTTCTACAAGAAGCCTTTCCTGATTACTCTCCCACCCACTCGTGCCTTCTCTTATAAAATTAACATTTATTTTGTGTATATACATACATATGTATATGGTGTCTTGCCACTCAGAATGTCCCTGAGGACTACTACTGTTCCATTTTTGTCCTTAGGGCCTAGCACAATCCTAGAACATAGTAGGTGTTTAGTAAGTGCTTGTTGACTATTTTATGTTAATTTTTAAAATACTCTGTTGTAAATTATAAACTTACAATTGAAAGTAAAATCACGACTATTCAATGTTATACAATAAATGCTCTGAAATCTGGGTACCACATTTTAGGAAGAGATCTGATAATCTTGAACAGGACTGTCCAAAATGTGGCCTTCCTACAAGCATAGAAATTTACATAAATGCTTTAGTAAATGAAGCCAAGCTACCACAGAACTCTCACTAAAATGGCAAATCAAAATATATTGTCTATTGTTTCAAAAAAAACCTAATGTCGGACAGCCCTGATCTAGAATGTACAGCAAAGAACAACAAATTGGTGAAATGCTTTAAAATCATGGTTTATGTAGATCTGTAGAAAGAAGTAGAGAACAGAAAACTTAAGTGGAAAGGGAAGACATCACGAGCCATGTTTAAGTAGTTGGGGGCTATCAAGCAGAAGAATTGGTTAAATCTGTTCTGCTTGGCCTCATTGGCCAGAATTAGGAAAAGGGACCAAAGTTGAAGAATGGCACGTTGAGACTTGATGGAATGAAAAGTTCCTAACAAAGAAAACTATAAAAAGAATGAAATGGTGTACATTAGCACATAGTGATTTCCCATTCACTATAGGTTTTCAAGTAATCACTAGATGACCACTTTTGGATGAATAAAGGAATGAATCAAAAAGTATTTCTTGAGTATTCACAATGTGCAAAGCACTGTTCTAAGCATTGAATATGTGGCTGATAGACACTTTTATTCATTTATGAGTTGGATTAGATGCCCTCTAAAGTACCTCCCAACACAAGATTACATAATTCTACCGACTTTATCCAGATTCTGTTAAGTCCTTACTCCAAACCTGAAGTGATCATTCACCTTAAACACAACTTCCCTATTACTGTAGAGGGCAGCACCACCCTCCCATCTTTTAGACCTGAAACATATGTGCCATCCTCAACTCCTCACTATCTCCCCGACATCAGATCTTTTGCTAAGGTCTGTCAATTTCATCTTTGCAAAATCTCTCAACTATGTCCTCTTGTCTCCTCTGACACTGCCACCACTTTGGTACAGGCAATAACCTGCTGATAAGGTCTCCTGGCTTCATGTTTCTCCCCCTTCCAACCACCAAAGTAATTTTCCTAAAGCACAAGTCTAACTCGTACCGCAGGTGGTGGAAATATTTCCTTCCCCAACCCAATTCACCTTCGCAAATCTCAAGCAGTTCTCTCTCCTAGCTGGGAACCTTGCCTCATATTTCATTGAAAAAAACTGAGGACATTTGCTGAGAGTTCCCTCTTCTCCCCTGTTCCTCATCTCATATCACTCAGATGCTTTGTGCCACTATTTCCTATTCCCATTTCACATACAGAGGTGGCCCTTCTCCTTGAAGACAAACCCTGCTACATGCACAAACAATCCCATTCAATTCGTCTTCTCCAGCAGATTGCTCCTGTCATCCCCACTCTCTCACTAATCTTCAATTGCTCCTAGTCTGTTATCTCTTCCCTAGTGCCTTCAAATATGCCCATGTCTCCCTAATCCTCAAAAAACTCACTTGAAGTGCCCATCTCCACTTGCTATCATCCTAGCTATAACTTTCCTCTCTTTTATGGGTAAACCGCTTGAAAAGGTACTTCCCTTCCATTCCTCTCACTCTCTGAACTCTCTGCAATCCTGTTTCTGACTTCATCATTAAACCCAAACAGCTCACTCCAAAATTACTAATGATCCAATAGCCGTTTCTCAAACCTCACCTTTCTTGTGTAGCCTCTGACACTGACAGTTATCCTCTTCTTCACACTCTCTTCTCCTTAGGTTTTTAAGACAATGCTACCTCCTGTCTTTCCTCCTAGCTACAGGACAGCTCCTTCTCAGCTTTGTTTAATGGATTTTCATCCACATCACTTTCTTAAACATTGGAAGTCCTCCCTATGGCTCACTCCTGGGTCTCTTTTCTTTTCTTTTTCTACCATCCTATTTTACTTAGTGTTCTCATCAGTACCTATAGTTTCAATCATCATTTTTATGCACACAACTCTCAGATCTACTCATTCATTCCCTGACCTCAGGTCTTGCATCTCCAACTGCCTATTAGATAGCTCAAACTGTATGTTCCGCAGACTTCTAAAAATAAAAAAATGAACTTGTTTCCTTTTACTGAAACTTTCCATTCTTTGTAACTTCCTCAATTACTGTCAAGGATACTAGAATCTTCCCAGTCACCCAGGCTCACAACCTGGTTGCCATTCTCAGCTCCTCACTTGTTCACTCCCTACATCTAATCCGTTGCCAAGGTATGTAAATTTTATCTTTGTAACATCTCTCCTATACACCCTCTTCTCTCCTCTGACACTGCCACAACCTTGGTACAGGTCCTTATCGCCTCATCCCTGTACTATTGAAATAGCTTTCTGGTAGGTCGCCCTGCCTCAAGTCTTTCCCCGCTCCGATCTATCTTCCACTTAGCTTTCAAACTGATCTTCCTAAAATTCAGGTATGACGATATCACACCACCAGTTAATAATCTCCAAGGGCTCCCCAGTACCTTCAGAATCAAATATAAAATCCTCTGGTTTTCAAAGCCTTTCCTATCCTAGCGCCTTCCTTCCTTTCCAGTGTTCTTACACCTTACTCCCTTCCATGACCTCTGCAGTACAATCACAAGGGCCTCCTTGCTTGACACTCCATTTCCCAATGATGAGCATTTTCATTGGCTGAGTGTTTTCTATGCCTGGAGAGCCTTCTCTCTTTATCTCCTAGCTTCCCTGGCTTCCTTCAAGTTTCAATTAAAGTTGCACGTTATGCAAGAAGTTGTTCCCAGGCCTTAATGTCAGTGCCTTCCCATCAGTGCTTCACAAAGTATCTGTCACATAGCAGGCACTTAATAGCTGCTAACTGATTGAATGGTTCTCCTTACAAAAAAGTATGGTAAAATTTGTACTGCTGATATCTTTGTCACATGTGTGTGTGATACATATACATATAGATATACTTATAGGTTCATACGCATATGTATATTTTTCACACACACACACATACACACACACAATTCATAAGTAAATAATACTAGTGTCCTTATGTGGTACTTAATCAAGAACCCAAATTCATAATAATACCACCACAGCTTGAGGAAAGTTAGTAGGGATTATGCTTCAGGTGCTAGATTTGGTTCAGAAGACTTGGGTTCAAATTCTGCCTCAGATAGTGACTAAGGACAAATCCCTTAACCTTTCTGAACCTCTGCTAACTCATTTGTAAACAGGAAGAAGGGAACTGAATTACACAGCCTCTAAGGTCCCTTCCCACTATGATGCGCTGATTCTATGATTTGAGGATGTCTGCATGAGAGACAGGATGAAAGGAGTTAGCAGCCAATTTTTAGAAAGGAATTATCTCTTGAAATAAAGTTAATAAACTCAGTATTAACTTCTTGTAATAAAACTATTCAAGTTTAAATAAATGCTTTCAAAGGTCAAATCTGGCTCCCATGATGACTGAGCCAATTATTCTAAAAAAATCCCAACAATGCATAGTTTTCAATATAAAACTTTAAACCAAAAGGAAGCATGTATATATGTAAATGTGTATATGTATGTATGTATATAGACATACACATGGTCCTGTCACTAGTCTTCTAACAAACTTAGAAAAGGACAAGTTCCAGTTTGAGTTAGCACTTGTTCTAGCAGGAAGTCCAATGTTGAGAGGCATGAAGCTGAGGTAGGCTAGTGCTAGTGTTAAGTCCTGATAAATCTTTTAATGAGTTTGCTTAATCTGAAATTCTTAAAATAAAGACGAAACTTTTAACCATTAAAAAATAACTTAAAGTAGCATTTCTTTTTCCTACCCAATGATACCTAATAAGATTGTATTTAGGTTTTTTCTCCCTACTTTACTGACAGGCATGGAAAATATATCATAATTTATAACAACTAAACTTAATGATACAGATCAAATCTTTAGGACACTGAAATGCCCATGCACAGAAATAACTCTCAAAAAAAGTTCTTTATCCACTAGTACCAAGAACATTCGTGAGTTAAAGCACTAATAATGCCACCAGTTGTTATCCTTTTGATGAAGAGTGAACCATGCACAGAACTAGCTCTCAAAAAAAGTTTCTCTACTAGTACAAAGTACACTCCTGAGCTAGAGAACTAATGATGCCTCCACTTACTATCCTTTTGATGAAGGGTGCCTTTACAGAACAGGGGGGAAAAGGCAGAAGAAACTTTCGAGAAATCATCTTCAAAAAGTGAAGAAAAAAATAACTGTCAAGAAGCGCAACCAAAACTGGTAAAGGGGACTAATGAGTGGAGGGGAAGTGACAAAGTCAATCCCCATCTTCACACACGTTTCATGACTCACTAATATTTGGAGAGGGCCTTGAATGTCGAGGACCCATCCCAACAAAACCACTTTTCTCTTGGTTGCTCTTTCTCCCTATGCTTGAATGGAAAAGGATCTCCTGCCCCACTGTCACATTCCCCCCAACCCCCCACCTCCGGCTTGGATTCTATGTAGTGGCTGAGTACCCCTAGGACCCCAGGGCCATCGAGCTAAGTCAAAGGAAGTGTATTATATGTTCCAAATCTGGTTACTGGGACCCAAGAAATAAGAGGCTGGAAGGATTCGAGGTGTTTTCAGGTAGGCAGGCACCTCAATTTCAGGAGTAGTAATTCCCAGGCTGTGTGGACCCAAAGCAACTCAGGTAAAGAGACTCCGTAATTCCCAGGCTTAAGATCCTAAGTTAAGCAGACCCCTCAATTGCAGGAGTAACAACTCCCAGGCCACTTGACCCTGAGATGTCTCCAGTGTCCTCCCGGCCCTGGCCGAGCCGTGACCAACCCAGCCGGGCAATGGCCCCGCCCCACCCCCACTTACTGTTGCTGGACTTGAGGTCCCGGTGCAAGATGGGCACGATGGCCTCCTCGTGCAGGTAGAGCATCCCGCGAGCTATCTGCACGGCCCAATTGACCAGGATGTGCGGGGGGATGCGGCGGGCCGGGCGCGGGCCGGGCGCAGCGCCCGAAGGCTCGGGGGTCCCAGCGGCGGCGGCCGCCGGGGGCGGGGTGGAGGAGGGGGCGGCAGCCCTGGTGGCGGCTGCGGCAGCGGCGGCGGCCAAGGCCCGGTTGAGGGCCCCTCCGCGGGCGAACTCGAGGACGAGGCAGAGGTTAGGCTGCTGCAGGCAGACGCCGAGCAGCTGGATGATGTTGGGGTGCCGTAGCATGGAGAAGAGCTTCGCCTCCCGGAGCACGCTCTCGGCAGCAGCCGCGGGGTCCTGCTCGGGGTCCCGCCGCGCCGCTTTCACCGCCACCTCTTGGCCGCCCCAGGTGGCCCGGTACACCTGCCCGAAACCGCCGGCGCCGATCAGCTCTTTCAGCTCCAGCCACTCGAACTCGATCTGCATCGGGGAGCCGGGCCGCGGGGCGTCGGGCGGGGAAGGCTGCGGCGGCTGGGGCACGGGCGGCGGCGGGGGAGGCGGGGGCTGGCGGGGCCGCGGGCGGGCGGGCTCGGGCGGCCGCGGCGGGTAGCAGGGAGCCACGTAGTTGGCGGGGAAGATGCCGAGGCGCCGCTGTACCTGGCCGGTCCACCAGCCCTCGTCGCCGGACACGGCGGCGTCCTGCGACAGCACCTCCACCAGCTGGCCCCGCCGCAGGCTCAACTCGTCCTCGCCGCTCGCCTCGTAGTCGTAGAGGGCGGCCCAGAGCCGGCCGCCCCCGGCCACCCAGGACGAGGACGAGCAGCAGGAGGAGGCGGAGGAAGAGGAGGACGAGCCGCCCGCGCCCGCCGCAGGCGCCTCCCGGGTAGGGCCGGCAGGCCCCTCGGCCGCTCCCTCGGCACCCGGAAAGGCCATGGTGGGGGTAAAGGGAAAGAGAGGACGAGCACGACGAGGAGGACGGCGAGAGGAGTGAGGGGGAACACAGGGCTCAGCCGCCCGGCAGGCGCATCGTCCCCCCTGGCTTCTCTTGCTTGGCCTTCCCGCCGCCCCGCTGGGAGAGCTGGCTACCGTAGCCTCCGCCGCCGCTGCGGCTGCGGGGGAGCCCGGCGGCGAGCTGAGGGGAGACTAGGGAGGCAGGAGGCGTGGAGGGGATGGGACGGCTGGGGAGCTGCAGGCAGTGGGATGCGGAGGGGGTGGGGGGGCTCACAGCGCGCCCTGGGGGCAGCGGGCCCGAGCGGCGCGGGCCCCCAGCTCTTCCTCGGTCGCCCCTGCCGCCGCCGCCCCCTCCACCGCCGCAGCAGCGGCCGCCGGCGCGGGCGCTGTCACCACCATGGTCCACTCCGGCCTGTGTCCAAACTCACTTCCCAGCCTCGGCAGTGGCCGCCGCTAGGGCCACCGGGGGCCCCTCCAAGCGCCTCCCCTCATTGGAGCGCCCTCGTCACGTGACCGGGGAGCCGGGGAGGGTGGGAGGAGGAAGCTGCGAGCGAGATAAGTTTTCAGGAAAGTTTAGGAAACTAGTGGAGAGCTCTGGAGTAGACCAGGGCAGGTGTTAATCTCCCCAGGGTGCTTAATGTTTTTTTGATTGGCTTTTTATTTTGGGGGCTGAAGGTGGTGAGGAAATAAACGCCTCTAGAACAAGAGCATTGTAGGATAACTGTCTCCGGGCAGATCGAGTTTCAGAGCCAGGGCGGATCACCTCGCCAGATCACCAAGCCCGGAGCATTTCAGCCCCAAAGTGCATCTCGAGCCTGAGAAGGTTACTAATCACAGGACTGAGTGCATGGCAGATCACATTTTGTCCAAGAACCGCCCCTCTCCGAGACAGTTAATCTCCTGTTTGCCCTTTCTCTCTGTGCTTCAATGGAAAAGGACCTCCTGTCCTCCGCTGAACCCACTGACTAGGATTTATGTGACAGTGACAGTGATTGGGTTACTAGAGTTTCTAGCCTTGTACAATATTGTCCTCTCCCAACCCTAGACACTCCCACGCCCAAGGAAGGAGGCTAGACTAGTCTTCTTATTCAGATAATGATGGACAAATAATCAACATGGGTTGTGCTGTGTCCAATAAGGGACCAATATGGGATGAACACATGTTCTGCATCTTGTATATGCATGTGGCATACATATCTTTGCATGGTATATATTCGATCGATAGTGAGTAACAGTGATTGTCACTTGAGCAATATATGCTATACACTGATCAGATGTGATATACACCCGTTGACAGGTACAAGTGATCAGGCTGTGATACTCATGTAACCCATGTGTGTTTTGCCTATGATCTCCATGCGATGTACACTGATGTACATACGATCAATAAGCATGGGTGGACCCTAAAATGCAGGTTAATATTCAAGAATTGTTTCAGAAAAACTCATCTGTTATACAAAGTAAAAATATGTTTCAAGAGCACACATTCAGTCCTGTATCTGAGGTCTTAAATAGGTAACCCACTGGTTTATATCCCATGTGCAAAGGTAGCACAAGGGGCATACTTGGGTATGGGCCATCCAGCCGTGTAAGGCTTTTCCTAAGAAGGTGGCAAGACAGTCTCAAGAAGCATGACCTCTCCTTTCACTTCAGAAGGGGCATAACACCTGCATGTATCTGATGGAGGTTCATCTTGCTTTGACAAGATGATAGAAAACCAAAAACTCAGACTTTCATGTGAAATCCAGAAGGATCCCTGTGAGCTGCAACTCTAGATAACCAGAGCATATGCAAATTCAAGATTTGCTCTATTGGCTTGATTCTGAGCTGGTGGGGATCTGCAGCCAACTCAAGGGTGCCTACCTCTGTGCCATATAACCAGGCAGTAGAACTTCAAGTTAGATTGGCTCCACATGCTAGCCCACCAAGTTCCAGGCCTAGCCCTACTGAGTAGATACTATATCAGCCACACTTGGCCAATGTCATGGCTTGTAGTCTGCTGGTCATAACCAGGGGAAGAATGAGGGCACTGACATCACAATATTTCACTCCCAGGAATGTGCCAAGATTGAATTCTGTAGCTCAGGAATGGCAGCTGGCACAAGCCCCAGTCCTCAGTAGTAGGACTACTCAGGCTGTCACTGACTGTGCACCATGATGCAGCTCCTTTCAGTGAGCATGGGAGTGGAAGATGTACATCTGATGCACAGGTAACCTTACCCAAGGCACCTAGACTTTCAGTACTCTAGGTATCTCTCAAAGACTGTAAGCTTCAGCAAAGGTGCCAACCCTCATTCATTGGTAGATTGTTTCCTCACTAATGTTCTCTATAGCAATGAAATCACAGGTCCAATCTCTGTCTCATAGGAATAATTGTGGTGGTTCATAAATAGTGCTTTCATGTTTACAAAACATTTTACTCACAACAACCCTGTGATACATAGAAGGTGCTTAATAAATGTTGCTTCATATAGGCATGGTAAATATTGTAAATATCTACTTCGTTGATGAGCAAAGTGAGTCCCTGAGAATTGTCAGCTTGTCCAAAGTTTCTCCACAGGTACCAGAACTTGGACTCAAATCCAGGTCTTATGATCTAAAATCTCATGTCATACTTTCATGCTTACCAAGGCTAACCCTTCTATTTTTTCAAATGATCCCATTCCATCCCATCTTCAACAGATTTCCCCCTCTGTCATCCCCACCCTATGATTTATTTTCAATTTCTGCCTGTCTTTTGGCTTATTCTCTACTGCCTATCCTAAAACAAAAAATGAAAAACCCTTATTTGATCCTTCCATCCGTACTATTATCCTATGTCTTGTTGGTCCCTTGTGTTTACTCCCTGAAAAGACCATCTACAATAATGTTGCCACTTTATTTCTTCTCACTCTCTTCTTATGCCTTCCAATCCAGATTCTAACTTCCTCATTCCAACAAAACTGCTCTTTCCAAAGTTACCAAAGATATCTTAATTGCTACATCCATTGACCTTTTCCTCAATCCTCATTCTCCTCAACCTCTTGATACTGTTGATCACCCTCTTCTCTCTACATTTTTGAGACACTACTTTTTCCTCATTCTCCTCCTACCTATCTAACTACTCTTTATCAATCCCCTTTGCAGTATTCACATCCAGATCATACCTTCTAACCATGGGTATCCCACAGCATTCTATCCTAGACTCTCTTCTCTTTTCCCTCTACACTATACTTGGTGATCTCAACAGCTCGCATCGATTTAATTACCATCTCTGTGCTGATGAAGCTCAGATCTATCTATCCTTCTCCACCCTCTCAATAACCTCCAATTTCACATCTCCAAATGCCTTTCAAACATCTTAAACTGGCTGTCCAGTAGACAACTCAATATGTCCAACATAAAACTCATTATCTTTCCCCCTGAATTTTCCCTACCTCCCACCTTCCCTATTACTGGTGAGGGGCAAAACCATCCTTCCAGTCCCTCAGGCCTGAAACTAGATGTCATCCTTTACTCTTTTCCCTCACCACTGCTCTCATATCCAATCCAAGACCTGTTGACTTCACCTTTACAAAATATCTCAAATATGTCCTTTTTTCTCCTCTGATAGTACCACCACGCTGGTGAGGGTCATCACCACATGCCCAGACTATTGTATCCTGGTTGGTGGGTCTGTTTGCCTCAAGTCTCTTCCCATATCAATCCAATCTTCCATTCAGCCACCTGAAGCATAAGTCTGACCCTGTTACCCCCTTGCTCAATAAACTCTAGTGACTCCCTATGGCCTCCAAAATCAAACGCAAAATTCTGTTTGTTGTTCTAAGCCATTCATAACATAGTCTTGTCTCATTTTTCCAGTCTTACACCTTACTCCATGTCACATACTCTGATTCTGTGACACTGGCCTTCTTGCTGTTCCATGAAGAAGCTCCATCTCCTCTCCAGGCATTTTCTCTGGCTATCCCCCATGCCTGAAATGTTCTCCCTCCTCTGCTTACTGACTTCTCTGATTTCCTTTAATTCCCAAATAAATCCCATTTTCTTCGGAAACCTTTCTCAACCCCTTCCCTCTTTTAATTACTTCCTGTTTATCCTGTATATAGCTTGTTTATTTATTGGCTCCCTTATTCGATTGTAAGCTCCTTAAAATCAGGGTCTTTCTTTTGCCTCTTTTTTGTATCCTTATTACTTAGCACATACTAGGTGCCTAATTAATATTTATTGAGTGACAAATTGACTCTTGGGCTCTCCCTACCTTAGTGTGCCCATTAAAAACTAGCTACTGTCATATAGAAAAAGAGAGAAATGGGAGGATTGTAGAAATGAAAGCAAAGACAATTGACCTGGAAATACATTAATGAGAGATAATATAAGAATAATTGAACTACTTGAAAGTTATGACCAAAACACAATCTATAGTTATTTTATTTCGAGAATTCTTAAAAGAATATTGTTCAAATGTCTTAGAACCTTAGGGAAAAGTGGAAATAGAAAGAATCCATCAGTCACCTCCTGAAAGAAACTTCAAAAAGAAAACTCCCAGGAACATCATAGGCAAAATAAAGAGATCCCAGTTCAAAGAAAAAATGCTGCAAGAAGCTGAAAAGAAAGAATTCAAGTACTAAGGAGCCAAAGTCACAATCACAGATAATTTAGCAGCCACAACAATGAAGGAGTGGAGAGCTTGGAATACAGTATTCCAGAAAGCAAAGGCTATGGGCTTATAGTCAAAAATATCTTACTTGCCCTGCCCCCAAGAAAAACTGAGTATGACCATACATGTGAAAATTAGACTTTTAATAAAATAGAAGACTTCCAAGTATTTCTGATGAAGACAATAGTCGCATAGAAACTTTGCTGTTTAAACACAGGATAACCATAAAACAGTAATCACAAGTGAATAGTCACAAGGGATTAAACAAAGATAAACTACTTGAATTTAAATATGGAGAGATGACATATATGCCACTTCTAAACTCTATCATTATCAGGATCGTAGAGGGATTCTAATTAGACAAGGCCTAGGAGTGGTTCTAGGGACAGCTAGGTGGTACATTAGATTCAGTACTGGGCCTGGAGTCAGGAAGACCTAAATTCAAATCTGGGCTCAGACACTTAGTAGCCACATGGCCCTGGGAAAGTCACTTAACCCTATTTGCTAGAGAACAAAATGATGAACTACTTTAGTATCATTGCCAAGAAAACTTCAAGTGAGGCCACAATGAGTTGGATAAGACTTAATGACTGAACAACAAAAGGAATGGTTCTGATATGCCTTGATAATCTTACTAAAACAAGAAGAGAAAGGAAAATTAGGGGAAATTATCTCATACAGTGATTAGACATTTATACAAACAAGGAGGAGGGAGTAGGTAGGTACAGTGACTGACACTTGAATTCTACTCTTCTCTGAAATGGTCAAAGGAGGGAAGAATACACACACATACACTCATTGGATTCAGAAATATATTTCATTCAACAGCTAAATAGGAGAGAAAGGGGAAAAAAAGAATTAGATGGAGGGTGGATGAAAGGGGGCATTAGTCTTAAGCAAAACAAACTAAGGATATAGAAAATGTTTATGTCTCTTCTTGAGAAGGCAAAGAATGGGAATCTGAGGAGGTCCTTTTAAATTGGAAAATGGCAGAACCAGTTATGGTAATATAAATATGCTAGAATACTATTGTGCTATAAGAAATGATTAAGGGGATGGTTTCAGAGAAACCTGGGAAGACTTGTATGAACTTATGCAGAGTGAAATGAATAGATCCAAGAGAACATTTTAAACAATAACAATATGGTAAAAAAAAATTTGAAAGAATCAGGAGCTCCAATCTTTGTAATGATCAATGGCAATTCTAAGAAATAATGATAAAATATGCTACACATTTCCTGACAGAAACATGAAGGACTCAGAGTGCAGGGTGAGACTTTTTTTTTTTTACTGCAAGGCAATATAGAAATTTGCTTTGTTTGACTTACCATGTTTGTATAGGTGTGTGTGTCTGTGTCTGTGTCTATGTCTGTGTGTCTGTGTGTCATTCTCAATTATAGGGAGGAGTTGAAATGGGAACACGAAAATACAGTCTTTTGCTGATTGAAAAAATAAAATATTTTAAAAAGAAAAAATGGGAATGAAAACTTTATCCACTCTTGCTGTCACAGTAAAATTTGTTTTTCAAGACACTAGTGAAAATGTAATGCAATAATTTTGGCCATGAGAGCTTTTCAATTCTTGCAGTCTATACTTTCTATAATTTCATCTAATTAATATTCTATTTAACATTAAATTTTCAGTTCCAGATCATGTGGCCAACAAGATAGAGGACTAGATACTTTCTTTGTTTCTCATAACCCCTTAGGCCCCTCCAAAATAGGAGTTACAGGAGGTGGAGCCAAGATGGCAGGGTAAAGGAAGGGACTCTCCTGAGTTCTTCTCCAAGCCCCTCTGAATACATTTCAATAGTGACTCTAAACAAATTCCAGAGCAGCAGAACCCACAAAAAAGATGGGGCAAAACAATTTTCCAGCCTAAGACAGCTTCAAGTTTTTGCAGGAAAGGTCTGTTGCACCTGGTTGAGAGTGGGATACAGTCCAGCACAGGCTGCAGCAGCATAGCCAAGGCCCCAGCAAACCAGGAGCAAGCCTTGGAGCCACTGAATCAGCAGCAGTGGCTGCTTGCAGAGCTCTCAGCCCACAGGCAGTGAGGAGGTCGAACAACTGATCAGAAGGAGATTACAGAGGTCCCTTTGCTAGCACCAAGGCAGGAATCTGTTGCTTTGCCCATACTTGGGTCTGGGTCACAGTCCTGGGTAACAATCCCAGGGCAAAGAGAAACACTAGCACATCAGAGGTTGTGGCCACAATGGAGTAGGCTCCCTCCTTGGAGCTCCAGGGCAGAAAAGAGTGCTTATGGTCACTCACAAACCAGAACACAGGCCAGGAGAGTAGTATCAGCTCTCCTTAGATCATACCACCTTGGAAGAACTGAAAACTTACAGGTCCCTAGAAGTATCTCTGAAAACAGCTGCAGAAAGCATCTGAAACTTGGGACAGTGCTCCCTCCACCCTAGAAGTAGAGCCCTACTTTAACAAAGAGTTAAAATCAGGCAATAGGCTGGGAAAATGAGAAACAATAGAAAGAAATTCTAACCATAGAAAGTTACTATGGTGACAAGGAAGATCAAAACACACACTCAGAAGAAGATAAAGTCAAAGCCCCTACATCCAAACCCTTCAAGAAAAATATGAATTGGTGTCAGGCCATGGAAGAGCTAACAAAGAGATTTTGAAAATCAAGTAAGAGAGGTAGAGGAAAAATTGGGAAGAGAAATGAGGGTGATTCAAGAAAATAATGAAAAAATGAGTCAACAACTTGATAAAAGAGACACAAAAAATACTAAAGAACATAACACCTAAAAATACCCTAGGCCGAATGGTAAAAGAGATACAAAAGGCCAATAAGAAGAATGTCTTAAAAAGCAGAATTGGACAAATGGAAAAGGAAGTACAAAAGTTCGTAGAAAAAGAATAATTCCTTAAAAATTAAAATAGAGCAAATGGAAGCTAATGACATTATGAGAAATTAAGAAAAAATAAAACAAAACCAAGAGAATGAAAAAATAGAAGACGGTGTGAAATATCTCATTGGAAAAATAGATGACCTGGAAAATAGATCCAGGAGAGATCATTTTAAAATTATTGCACTATCTGAAAGCCATGATCAAAAAAAGAGCCTAGACATCATCTTTCAAGAAATTATCAAGGAAAATTGCCCTGATATTCTAGAATTAAAGGGTAAAATAGAAGTTGAAGAATTCACCAATCACATCTTGAAACAGATCCCAAAACAAAAACTAGCAGGAATATTATAGCCAAATTCCTAGATCAAGGAGAAAATATTGCAAGCAGCCAGAAAGAAACAATTCAAGTATCATGGAGCGAGGATAACACAAGATTTAGCTGCTTCCACATTAAAGGATTAGAGGACTTGGGATATGATATTCTGGAAGGCAAACGAACTGGATTACAACCAAGAATCACTTACCCAGAAAAAGTGAGTATAATCCTTCATGGGCGAAAAAGAACATTCAGTGAAATAGAAGATTTTCAATCAGTCCTGATGAAAAGACCAGAGCTGACTAGAAAATTTGACTTTCAAATACAAGGCTCAAAAGAAGCATAAAGGTAAACGAGAAAGAGAAATCATAAGGGACTTAACAAGGTTAAACTGTTTGTATTCCTATCATACTTGTAACTCATAGAAATTTTCTCATTATTTGGGCAGATAGGAATATATGTATATATACGTATATATATATATATATATATATATATATATATATATATATATATATATAGACGAAGGGCACAGGTATAACTTGAATATGAAGGGATAATATCTAAAAAATAAAATTAAGAGGTGAGAGAGGAGTGTACTGGGAGAAAGGAAAAGGGAGAGGTAAAATGGAGTAAATTATCTCACATAAAAGAAGTAAGAAAAAGCTTTACGATGGTTTAAGAGGGTGGAGGTGAGGAGGAGTGGGTGAATTTTACTGTCAGCAGAATTGGCTCAAAGAGGGAATAACATGCACATTCAATTAGATATACAAATCTATCTTGACCTACAAGAAGGCAGGAGGGGAAGGGGAAAAGAGAAGGGAAATGATGGTAGAAGGGAGGTCAGATGTAGGTGGTGGTAGTCAGAAGCAAAACACTTTTGAGTACAGATAGGATAAAAGGAGAGAGAGAAGAGAGTAAACAAGAGAGAGTAGAGAGAGTAGAGGGAAATACAGTTTGCAATAGTAGCTATAGAAAAATTTTGAAGCAAGTTTCTCTGATAAAGGCCTCATTTCTCAAACACATAGAGAATTGAGTCAAATTTATAAAAATAAGAGCCATTCCCCAATTGATAAATGAGCAAAAGATATGAACAGATTTCAGATGAAGTAATTAAAGTTATCTATAGCCATATTTAAAAAAATGCTCTACCTCAATATTGATTGGAAAAATGCAAATTAAAACAATTCTGAGGTAGTACTTTGCACCCATTAAATTGGCTAATAAGACAGAAAAAGAAAATGACAGACGATTGAGGGGATGTGGGGAACATGAGATATTAATGCGTTATTGCTGGAGCTCTGAATTGATTCAATCATTCTGTAAAGCAATTTGGAAATATACTCAAGGGGGTATAAAACTATGCATACTCTGACCTAGCAATATCACTATTAGGTCTGTATCTCAAAGACAGAATGCATAGAGACAATTTGAGGATTAAAGGTCTTCCAAAATAGCATAAGAAGTATATAAATAGATGATAGACAGATAAATAGGCAGACAGATATTATACACATGATAATTCAAGAAATATTGCAAGAAAACTGTCCAGAACTTCTGAACGCATAAAACAAGTGACACTCAAAAAAATTCATAGATTTTTCTCAAAAAAAAAGGAAAGCTACAAACTTCAAGATACTCAGTGTTTAGATTTAACAATTCCAATGGCAAACAACAAAGTCTGCAAGCAATCAGGACAAACAGCTCCAAATAAAGGAAACAAAATTAAAACAACACGAGGTTGTTCTTCACTTACTAGAAACCACAGGAGAGAATGTAACAATGAAATAATTTCCAAAGAGAATATGAGCTCAAAATGCAACCCAAGGTGAAATTGCTGCAAACTTGAGGGTAACCACTGATGAAAAAAAAATGTACAATCATTAAAAAAAGAAATGATAAAGTATTTCTAGAAAGAAAAGCAGCTGTGAACAAATTATATGCTTTTCAAACTCCCTAGACAACAGAAACACAAATACATCAGCCAAGGACAAAGAAGGAAATAAGAGAAAGAGATTCCTTTCTAAATGCACACAATTAAAGGCAAAAGAAAAAGCCAAATAGAACAGATGGTGAAAAAAAAGAGACCTAAAACATTGTGATCAACATTTTTGTGTTATTAAATTACTGCATTTGTGAAAAGAAAGAGAGGAAGAACATAGAGGGGAACATGTATCCTATTCAAGTCAAAGTTGACAATGAAGGGAAAATAGTTCCTGTAGCAGCTCAAAAAGGAGAGAGCCTACAAAGCAAAAAGGTCAATGGGGGCAAAGGGATGGTCTGAAACAAGAGGAAGAAAGAGGAAATCTTGTTTCAGTTATGAAAGTGGATCTAATTGAAGAATATTTACATGGGGAAGAGAGATTCTATAAAGGTAGTTAAGACATGGGGCAGCTAGGTGGCACAGTGAGTATAGGACTGGCCCTGAAGTCAGGAGGACCTGAGTTCAAATCTAACTTCAGACACTTGACACGCTTACTAGCTCTGTGACCTTGAGCAAGTCACTTAACCCCAATTGCCTGACCTTCTCACCTCCAACAAAACAAAAAAGTAGTTAAGACACCTTAAAATGGGTACAATCTGCAGGGAGTTGGTGCTTAGGCAACCCACTTATCCTTCCACCAGGAGAAGAGGAATTAGAGCTCCTAAAATCAACAGACACTCAAAGATTAGGCAAGTAGAAACACAAAGAGAAGTCATGGTAAATGGAAAAAAATTACCATGGTGAGGGCATGGTTAATAATGAACTGTGTGATGAGGAATATAGGGAATATAGGAAAATTCCTCCCATGGGGCAATACTTTTATCTTTGGTTTCCACTTGCAAGAATTGGTATTTCTAAGAGTGAGGCACAACAGAAAAACGGTACTTGGGAAAATATCTATAAGACAACATAGAAACTATTTAGAAGAAGGAATCCAAAATAGGTACCTTTGAAACTTTAATCCTATGAGGAATACAGTGAATAAGAATAAGAGTCATGAATCAAAGAATAAAAATCTAGAACTGACAAAAAGGAAAAATAAATAATAAAGAAAATAAAAACATCCCTTTTAGAAAAAGGTAAAAAAATAAATTTAAAAACTAATCAATGAGACAAGTTAAAGGTGAGGAAAATGCAAGGGATTCCCTTGATTACTTAATTGAGGGAGGAATTAGGGGAAGAATTAGGTAGCTAGATTAAAAGGAAGAATGAAAAAGAAATATTAAGTTAAGCAAAGGTCCAAAATGAGGGAAAGGGGTAACAACTGGGAAATGGGATGAGATGTGAGGGTAAGAGGAAGAGAACCAGTGGAAATAAGATTGCCCTTTGTAACCAAGGGCTCAAAGCCTTTTTTTTAAAAATAAATTTGATTTAATATATTTAGTTTTCAGCATTGATTTTCACAGGAGTTTGAATTACAAATTTTCTCCCCATTTCTACTCTCCCCCCCACTCCAAGATGGTGTATATTCTGTTCCCTAGTCTGCCCTCCCATCTGTCACCCCACTACCCTCCCATCCCCTTTTCCCTTCCTTTTTTGTAGGGCAAGATAAATTGTTATGACCCATTGCCTGTGTATCTTATTTTCTTGTTGCATGCAGAAACTTTTTTGTTTTTGTTTTTGAACATCTATTTTTTAAAACTTTGAGTTACAAATTCTCTCCCATCTTCCCTTCCCATCCACCCTCCCTAAGAAGTCCAGCAATTCAACATGGGCCACATGCGTATCATTATGTATAACCCTTCCACGATACTCATGTTGTGAAAGACTAACTATATTTTGCTTCTTCCTAACCTATCCCCCTTTATTGAATTTTCTCCCTTGACCCTGTCCCTTTTCAAAAGTGTTTGTTTTTGATTACCTCCACCCCCATCTGCCCTCCCTTCTATCATCCCCCCTTTTTTTTATCTTCTTCCTCCTTCTTTCCTGTGGGGTAAGATACCCAATTGAGTATGTATGGTATTCCCTCCTCAGGTCCAACCTGATGAGAGCAAGATTCACTCATTCTCCCTCACCTGCCTTCTCTTCTCTTCCTACAGAACTACTTTTTCTTGCCACTTTAATGGGAGATAATTTACCCCATTCTATCTTTCCCTTTCCCCCTCTCTCAATATATTCCTCTCTCATCCCTTATTCATCTTCAACTCACCCTGTGCCCGCTCTCTCTCTCTCTCTCTCTCTCTCTCTCTCGCTCTCTCTCTACATATATATGTATATATATATGATGTATACATACACATACATATACACATACATACACACTCACATATACATATGTATACATAAACACACACATATGTGTGTATATATATATGTATATACATATAAATATATACATGCATATTCCCTTCAGCTACCCTAATACTGAGGTCTCATGAATCATACACATCATCTTTCCATGTAGGAATATAAACAAAACAGTTCAACTTTAGTAAGTCCTTTGCAATTTCTTTTTCTTGTTCTTTTTCTTGATTACCTTATCATGCTTCTCTTGATTCTTGTGTTTGAAAGTCAAATTTTCTATTCAGCTCTGGTCTTAGGTACATTAGTGTATTATTTTAAATATGCTTTTTGTGTATTATTTTGTGTATTTTTGTGTAATTAGTGCATTAGTTTGCATATACCCATTTTGGAAAGCTATTTATTATGAAAAGGTGGGAGGTCCATTAGTTGGCACATGGCATATATTTTCAGACTTTTTCAATGTATTAGTCATGCTGACATTTTTAAAATTCTTTTTTATGTGGAGGCAGGCCAGCTATCTCATCCAAATACCAATCAACTGCCATTCACAGGGCAGACAAGCCAGCCTAGCTGAAGTAGCAAAGCACTATGAGGGAGAGAAAGGAGATAGCATGTGCCAGGCAAGTCAGATCACCACCATCACTACCATCTTGACCAACATCTGCCCTATGATCCTGTTGGAGGTAGCCCAGGACTCTGAACCCAAGAGCTTTGAGAATAACAAAGTATCCAGCCCAGTGGCCTCAGCCATCATCCTGTAAAGTAACCCATGGTGGAGATACAGCCTGGCAGCTACTGTTACAGGTGCTTCAGCCACAAGTATTGAAGACCCAGAGAAGAAAGTTCTTGCCACTAAGGTGTTTGTACTATCAAACAGTTTTACATCAGGAAATATCATTTTATCAATGGAAAAGATATTAAAAAGATGTATTAAAATCTTCTTTGCTACTGTACTTTAAGGACTGACCTTCCATATATATAATGCCCTCCCCTGACCCCATTAAAAAGTTTTACTTTTGCAAACCCAGAGCTTTACACATAGTGAACACTTCATAAATGCTTTATTCAATCACTCATTCATTCTCATTCTTTTTTGTCTTTAAAAATATTATTTCTTATATGGGATGACTTTCTTGGTGAGGGGGAAATTACATATATATATATATATACATATATATATAAATAAAAGATATCAATAAAAAACTTATCTTAAAAAAGCAAAATTTCAAAGTAGAATGTTTGCTCCATGGAACTAGAGATTCTTTATTTTTGTATTCTCAACATCTGGCCCAGTTTCCTGCACATGGTAGGTACTTAGTAAATATCCATTTAACTTAATTGATTTGGAAGCCAATTCACTATGGATGTAAATGATCAAAAATACTTAAAGTTTTACATTAAAAAATTAGCAACAATGACATAAATTGAGGAAAAAAATAACTGGAAACATGAGTGCTTGATGAGATGCTTATGATAATTCTTCTTGCGTCACCCCAAAAGTGTCCAAAAAATTCGACCATGTAATTTGCCCTATGGCCCATTACCTCAACTTCCAACCTGGGAGCTATGAAATCCAAAAGCCTTCAGATCTCTACAATGGAATATGATTAAACAGAGGCCAAATGACAGATATTCTTCAAACTCTTTTTTGAAACCACATTACAGTTTACGTAAGCCTGACAACAGCTCATATAACTGAACTGTGGTACCACTGGTATTTTTCTTATTCACTGGTTTTTGAGACTACTGTATGAAGTAAACTAAAGACTCTATACCCTTGATTTCTTATGGAAATAGGATAATAAATATGCAAAAGATGACCAATAAGATTAGATAGATATTCAGGCAGCAAGTTTGTATTAGATTTCCCTTTCATCTTCCAAATTTGAAAAACTAAAATGAAATAAACATTTAAATTGAGTTCCGACTGCCATCACAGTTGGGCCAATATGTGGAAATGTGGATAAAATCATTATTTGAAATTCTATCTGCATATCTTCAAATACTCAATCACAAGATTCTTTGCTGGATCTGCTTATCTGGCATCTCTTTGATAAGTTAATATAATTAAGGTTCGATGTATCATATGTGCCTACAAATCAGAAAATATATCAGCACACAGTAATGTTCAGTTCTCTATCTTTCTCGGTGGGTTTTCTACAAACTTTTCTGAAGCTTTAGGCAGAGAATGTGGTTTCAAAACCCTTCACTCATTTTAATCACTGAAACAAGTCTGGACTACTGTCTTCCTGTTAGTGGTTAAAGTTACAGATTTCAGCCAGTAGCTCACAGGACTGCCGATTCAAACAATGAAAGACTTTACTAAATATTGCAACTATGTTAAAACTAGAGGGGATTTAGAAAGCCAAGGTCTTAGAATCTTAACAATATCGGGGCTGAAATAACCATATAAAGCCAATGGCCCTGAAAGTAAGATAGGAAAACTGCTTTGCCACTCTAAAATATAACTTTTTTTATCACTCTCTTTTTTTAAAAAAAACTTAGCACTTACAAGACCATTGAAAATATAATGGCATTACTCATGAATTGTTAGAAAGCTTGGATTACATAATTATTTTTCCTTCCCAGATGAGAAAATCAAGGTAGAAAGGGGCTATGTTATCTGCCCAAGGTCACAGTGAGTCAAGTGTAATATTGGGTTTACAGTTATTTTTATTGAATTCCAAAAACATATTAATTGTATTAAAGAATATACAATAAGTTACTGTTCTGGTTCTGTTGCATTTAACCTCAAAATTCCTCACTAAAGGGCTCTTTATTTTTAGGTGATTTTTTTTTGCCTGGACAAATTAATTGACTACCTTTCCCCCACACCTCTTTTCCTCATGGTATTTTCTTACATGTCAGCTTTACTTTTGGTTCCTTATAGGTCATTTTTCTAGCATCATAGTTTAAGCGAGAGGACTTTTAAGGATAAAGGTCAAAAGGTGTTGGTTCTAGGCCATCATTGCTGGGTAACCTTGAGCTAGTAATTTCAGTATTCTGGGCTTCAATTTCCTCAATTTACGAAACAGTATTAATACCAGATATTTTACCTTGCTCTGAGGAATGTAATTAGTTCAGTAAAATAATGTCCATTTTTAGGGATCATAGCCACCATATGTTACTATTCTTATTACTAAACAAAAACACCTACTAATCCAGCTTTTTTAGTTCTAGATTTCTTCCCAAAAGCCATCGCCTTTCTTTCAGTCTTGCTCAGTATCTTGCTCAGAATTCTCAAATTCATCTTGCTAACCTTTGTTTCTTTTTCACTCATTTGTGGTATGTACCAGTTCTGACTACTCCAATTTAGCTTATTCCTGTTCTTGCTTCCATTTCTCTAATGTCAATGTTAGCTTTATTCTCTACAAAAATTTTCCAGTGCCAAGAACCATGTGTCAAAATGACTTCTTCCTGATTGGCATTATTTTCTGGGTACTTCCTTGCCAGATTTTCTTTTCATTTTCTTTCATTTAATTTTGGGCCTAGGTGCCACACAAAGTTGTTGAGTGGTCCAAAAAAAGATAATTGATGTAAAAAAGCTTTCAAATTTGTCAAGTGCTATGCAAATGTATGGTACTATGATGATGATGATGTTGATGATGATTATGATTATTTAATTGTAGACCTATATATGGTCCTCATGGTGTTTCATAGTGCCACTAGCTGTTTGGTTTGTGTCTCAAACATTTCTGTCTCTTTTACTGACCCTTCCGCATCTCTCTCTATTATATCCTATCCACTTATCTCTCTTATTGGAGCAAATAAGATTTCTTTGAAACAAGTAAGATTGAATTATTCAATGCATAATGCCCTTTCATAGTCTCAGTCTGCTCTCCCTTCTCACCCCCAATGTGCAGAATTAATCATCTTGGAAGAAAAAAAATAGAAAATTCTGATTTTACTAAGCATTTGAATTTTAGGTAACAAGATGGTGTAGCTGATAATATGTTAGACTCGGAGTCAGGAAGCCTGAGTTTAGATCCTGCTTCAGTTGCTTGTTAGCTGTGGGAACTTGGAGAATTCTCTTGACCTTTCTTAGTCTCATTTTCCTCACCTATAAAGTGGAGATTATACTAGCACCTACCTTATAGGCTCAAATGAGATTACTTTAAAATTTTAACCTTCAACTTAGAACTTGCAGATTTAAAGTGCTATATAAATGTTATTTACTACTACTACTACTACTACAACTTACTACTACTACTATTACTACTACTACTACTACTGCTCCTCAAATGTCTGTTTCTTTATATTCAATGACATTCTTTCTTTATCCATCATGTCTTGAAAATCCTTTTAGTGGCATTACAATTTTGTCCCCTGTAGGGGCTTTTTTATATATTTACATGACTTCAGATCTTCTGATAGTGTTTCAAGCGAATAAGCTTCCCCTCACTGCCCAACCCCACCAAATTAAATCTAGAAGACACGTGCAATAATTATGCCTTTGTGCTTTTACTTTCTAGCTTGTTGACTGTTTCATATCGGTCAATAAAAATTTCCAAAAGCAAGCTTTAAAAGGAACAATTGACCACAAAGAAAACCACACTGACCTTCTTGTCGCATTGTCCTAGGAACTGGTGAATCCAAGAATGTTTACCTTGAGCAAAATATAGGATTGCAGGCAACTTAATGGAGAAGTTTCAGCAATATTTTTTCAAATAATTTATTTTCAAAAACCTTTTTGGCATAGTATAAACAAATTCTTTCCAACCATGTATTTCACACCATTATGTGTCTTGTCTCCCCCTAGTGCTACAAACAAATAAGATTTAGTTTATTTCAGTGCCTATCTAACAATTCTTCTTTCTTGTGTAGTACCTGCTATATGAAATCATACAGTATTTCTAAAAATGACTGCAAGAAGTCATTTAGTAGTAAATCTCATTGGGTCCAGGCAGGATGAAGTGTGAATTGAAGAGCCGAGACTTTCTAAGATCATAGTGAAAGTTAGCATGCAGCCTATTACTGTAATATTTGCCCTCTGAAGGTTAACTCAGAATTATCAGAACTCAAGAGTTGGAAAGCACCACAGAGGTCCATTTAGATCAATCCTTTCTGTAATCTAATTCAATTTGGCTTGCATTTATTAAGTTAGTACTCTGTACAAGTACAGAATACACTGTGTGTGTTCTGAGAATGCAAAGACTAAATAAAAACAATTCTTGCCCTATAAGAGCTTTTAGTCTACCAGTCTACCTCATTCACAATTTGTGTAGATAGTAGCAGTCTATTGTAATGATAAAAAATTTACATACATTTGAATATAGACTAATTTGAGGGAGGAAAGAATAGTAACAATTAGGGGATGTGTGGAATGTAGAAACAGGTGTCAACTGCTAGCTGTATTGGTCCCTACCCAGTTATTGGTCATAGATCTCTGGTAGCCTGAGAAAGAAACCTGAATGTAGGGGCGGCATTCCAGACCGAGGGTCCTAGGCTATGTAACAAGCAAAGATTAAATTTAGAAGCAAGTTAATAGCTACATGTGACTCTGGGCAAAGTCACTTAAATTCCCAGAACTCTAGGCAGCTCTTTGATACTTTCAGTAACTGCAGAGTTGCCCACCAGTATTGTAGGAAGAAAGTCCCATTGTAGCTGAATAATGAGCTGGGTCCAGAATGAAATAGAGGATTCAGTTTACTTGCATTACATTTGGGAAATCGTATGGAACTTTGAATGAGCCTAAGCTCTTCCTTTCTACTAAAGGCTACCTTTCTTTGACACTAGTTTTCAAGTAGTAACACTGTGAGTTATGTTAGAAAAAATCAAAGTTGAAAATGACCATAAGGCAATGTAAAGATACATGGTGTGTGTAACTAAGCTGTAGTGCATTACCAATTCCCACTTGTGGTTAGAAAGTGGCATAAAAGCATTGTCTAGGTTACATAGGCCTGGAAAAGAAAGGGGGCCAGTTATGTAGTAGGAGTGTGGGACACCAGTTGGATCATCCAAGAGTTTCAATGGTATCCGTGAAATACTACAACAACTAGAGTAAGGCTTCCACTATTGGGATGCTCTGTGGAAGACGGTGATTTGTGCCAGTGAAAGGAATAGCTACGTCAGTCACATCGCAGCTACTTTGGAGTATTGCAGTACCTAATCCATGCCCCCCCCATACATACATATATATATATATATATATATATATATATATATATATATATATATATATATATATATATATATATATATATTATGTTATACCGGACCCATTTCCCACACTCCATTTAGAAGAAAGCAGCAATATATTTAACCACTTTTAGAACTCTCACTCATTTTTTTATGTTTTGGCATCATTGATGATTATTTGAATTATTTTTAATTTTTATTTAATATGCTACATTTAAAAAAATACTAACCAAATAACTTAATGCAACATGATCTAAATTTGTAATTCTGCTTTAGCGTGGATTGTAATCCTGCAGTCTGCAGTTTACATAGTGGAAATGGTAATAATGGTTAGCATTTACATGGTATTATAAAGTTTACAAAGCATTCTACACATGTTAGATCATTTTATACGATACTCACAACAATCCTTCAAGATAGGTGTTATTATTATCTCTATTTTACATATTAGGAAACTGAGGAAAAGAGGTTAAGTGACTTGCCCAGGGATATCAACAGTGCATCCCCCCAAGCTTGGAACACAGTACTCTTTACTCTACAAGCAGTCATACCCCACTGAAAAACTCAATGGTCAAGTAAGTTGGCTGGGAATATGGCCAGGCAGTGAAAATGCACCCAGATTCAGTCTCAGACTTTGGAATCCTTCTTTGGTGACAAAGAAGACAAAAACATACAGCCAGAAGAAGTCAACAAAGTCAAAGAGCCTACATCAAAAGCCTCCAAAAAAAACATGAACTGGTCTCAGGCCATGGAAGAGCTCAAAAAAGATTTAGAAAAGCAAGTTAGAGAAGTAGAGGAAAAATTGGGAAGAGAAATGAGAAGGATGAGAGAAAACCATGAAAAACAAGTCAATGACTTGCTAAAGGAGACCCAAAAAAATACTGAAAGATATACTGAAGAAAACAACACCTTAAAAAATAGACTA
>CM053626.1:219062272-219114697 GCA_028646595.1 Phalanger gymnotis | reverse complement strand
TGGCCTATGTTGAATTGCTTGACTTCTTAGGGATGGTGGGTGGGAAGGGAAGAGGGGAGAGAATTTGGAACTCAAAGTTTTAAAAACAGATGTTCAAAAACAACAAAAAAAATAGTTTTTGCATGCAACTAGAAAATAAGATACACAGGCAATGGGGCGTAGAAATTTATCTTGCCCTACAAGAAAGGAAGGGAAAAGGGGATGGGAGGGGTGTGGGGGTGACAGAAGGGAGGGCTGACTGGGGAATGGGGCAACCAGAATATATGCCATCTTGGAGTGGGGGGAGGGTAGAAATGGAGAGAAAATTTGTAATTCAAACTCTTGTGAAAATCAATGCTGAAAACTAAATATATTAAATAAATTAAATTTAAAAATAAAAGAAATTATCTCACTAACAATGCAGACCAAGATTGCATTAGGGTCTTTTTTTTGGTTTTAAAGATGGATGTGGTTACGAGTGCACAAAAGAGGCTATATCCGACAGGAAAAGGTAGGGAGTCAATCAGCTTTTCTTTTTCAAGTATTACTGTAAAATATGAAGACTGATTTTCTTGAGAGTTTTAAATTGACCCTCTCCTGTCTTCCCCCTAAGTTTACTACATGCAGCTTCCTTCTGCTTAGCTTACAAATAAACACGCGTTTTCCCTAACTTAAAAAGAAAACTTTCCATGAACCCTGACATTCCCTTCAAGGTAGTATCCCATCTCTCTCCTTTTCACTGCCAAATTTCTAAAAAGATTTGTTTATATTCACTTATTCCACTCCCTTATCACCCACTCACTCCTTAGAATCTTATAATCTGGCTTCTTTTTCTACTACTCAATAATAATAGTAATAAATGCTATAACACATATTATGCTAGACTCAGAGTCAGAAAGACCTGAATTGGAATCTCAGCTCATGATTTACCAATTTTGTGACGCTGCACAAGTCTCAATATATCTCATCTTCCATTTCCTTATCCCAATGGGAAAAAAATGGCACTTACCTTTCGGGCTTTTTGTGAGAGCAAACAAGAAAACATCTGTGTAAAGTGTTTGCTTTAAAAATGTACTTTATGAGTATTTGTTTTCCATACATGTAAAGGTTTCCTTTACAGACCTTAAAACACTATATAAATATTACCTCTTGTCACTGTGCTTATTATTTATGTAGCATTTCAAGATTTGCAAAGCATGTTACCTATATAATCTCATTTATCTTAAGGAAGAAAACCCTGTGAGGCAGGTGTTATCTTCATTTCCAATGTTACTAATAACCTCCTTATCATCAAAGCCAATTGCCTTTTTCTGTCCTCATTTTTCTTTTCTTCTTTTTGGCATTTGATATCACCCCCCTCTTCACACCTTCTTTGACTTTGACTTCAATTATGGCTTTTATCTGATGACTCCTGCTGGCTCCTCATTCCCATCCCTCTCCTTCAATGGCTACAGTATTCCTCCCTTGACCTTCTTTCTCTGCATTTTTATTAATTATAGTGTCTACTCCCTTTGATTTCATTATCACTTTGATGCAGATACATCATGAATATTTCTATCCCCAATCTCTTCCTAGAATTCCAGTTCCATGTTTCTATCTGTCACTTTGATATCTTCTTTTTGTTTTGTTTTGTTGTTGGTTTTTTTGGAGGGGAGAAGGCAGGGCAATTGGGGTTAAGTGGTTTACCCAAGGTCACACAGCTAGTAAGTGTGCCAAGTGTCTGAGGTCAGATTTGAACTCAAGTCCTCCTGACTCCGGGGCTGATGCTCTACTCACTGTGCCATCTAGCTGCCCCTTGATATCTTCTGTTGCCATCTCTTTCCATTGGCTGCATAGCCAGAATAGGCTACATATTTTAAACTATCAGATATGGACAGTCTCACTCTCTCCTTCCATCAGTGCCCAGGATGGGTGAAGATCTGTTCTCCCACAGCATGGGCATCATGAAATAAGATGAGGTGGGGGAAGGGCCACCTCTGCCTTCCTTTAGTCACTGTGGCCTTAAGAAACAGGCTTGAGGGGTTCGATCTATTTTGTTTGTCCTCTTCAGTTGCAGGCACGAGTGGTAGAGTCTCTGGAAATGGGAGCACAAGCCTCAATGGCATTGGAGGTGACATTCTAAACCAGATATTGCTGCCAGCCTATATAGGAAGCCTGAGAAGCCAAGGTGCCAGGACATGAGCCAAAGGGTATTTTGGACTTTGAACTCGGTGGGACCATGCTAAATAGAAACTAAGTCAAGCTGTGACCCTCATTCCCCTGCTTTTCCCAAAGACTGAAATGGAGAGCTTATACCTCCTCAAGGAGTGGGGGAATGTTTTTATGTTTATTTTTGCTATGTCTTTGAAGAAAATCTTCCCTTATAAAACCCAATACTACTATTAAGTGGTTAAATGAAACTTGGTTAGAGAGGACCCTTAATACTGAGGGGACATAACGAATGGGGGCTTGAGCCTACACCTACAAAACTCCCTTGAGGGTACTGGAGAATTCTGGTTTTCAGATTAAGTTGGGAGAAAGAGATACTAGATGGTGGAATCCCAGGTAGAAGGGTCATACAGTATTTCTGACATGACACATTGAGTCCCTGAACTAAGGTAGTAGCGGAAGAAGTAGGAAAAGGGGAGGGGGTGGAATGGATGTGAGAAGCATTTTTTAAAGGAAGAATTAACAGGACCCGGTGATTTGTTTGGATATTGGGACATGCAGGAGAGGAAAACTACAAATATGATTCTAAAGTTTCAAGTGGTGATAACTGGGAGAAGTTGGTACCATTAAAAAGCTTAAACAATTGGAGAGGCAGGTGCAATAAGTCTGGAGTCTAGGAAGAGAGCATTGGCAGAAAGTATCAAGAACTCTGCCAGGGTCTGGGCAATAAGTATAATGCTGCTGCAGCAACAAAAACTTTCATTTTGAACCGGTAATGCTGCCCCAATCCCGGAAGCTTTCCTACCATCTCCAAACACGAGTGACTTGTACCCTTGAGGGAGTGGTGTACATAACTATAATCTGGGGATTGAGCAATGGGACGTGGGGAAAAGATAGTCAGCAAGTGATAGGCAGCACCTGACACTGATCAATTTCTGTTCTCACAGAGCAGTTGTTCATGTAGTTGTGTGATTCCAGGTGACCGAACTGCTCTTGGATCTTTTGAAGGACTCAATCACATTTCATTAGCTTCATATAAAAACTGTCAATCCATTTTCATCTAAATTGCACACTCCCTTATGCTCCCATTCACATTATAAAGGGATAATGGCCAAGAATACTTAATATAAAATCTACTCTCCTCTCCACCATAGCACCAGAAAATTTTTATAAGCTCACTGTGCCTCCCACCATATATATACATATCCATATCTATCTATCTATCTATCTATCTATATACACATACATACATATATATACATACATACATACATACATATATATATATTTCTGGTTGAGCAGTAGCTATCCATATAATAAGGGTAAGTTTATTTAACATTCAACTTCTATTACAATGATTTATTCTTTTGTTTCTTTAGAAATTAATACTACTGATCAACGTGATTTTTTGGAGTAATTGAATTAATGTGCATTGTTTATAAGATACAATTATCTTGATGTTAAAATGTATCAAATCCAATGCTAATTGGTGTTGAGGTTTGAAATTTCATGACTTACTACAACCTCCAAGTTCATTTGTGCTTTGAGAGCACTTAAGAACATTAGGAACATTATGAGAGCTCTGAAGAAATGAACTCATGTCTTCCATTACTGTGATAATGGCTTTAACTTTCCATCAGTTTAAGATACTTACTGAGAGATGTGTCTGAGTCCTATAAATAGTATTTTAATGAAATATAGCATATATACCTGAAAGTTCAGCTTTATATTACATGTTATTTTATAATAATATATTTATAAAATTATATATTATATTGTCATTATGTATTTATTGTCTATGTGATGTTTCTGATATACTGCAACTTAGGAACAGGCTTTATTTAATAATGATGATAATTATTAAAAATTCTTCTTATTAACTACCCTAGCAACATGTAATCTTTTAGTTTAGCAAATAAGTGGCATGGGCTTGCAATCTCATGTCACTATAGTTTTATAGATGGTAAATGCATAAAGCTATACTGTAGCAACACCATGCTTACATTAAATAACTTGCTGATTGCTAAAACTGTTGCTTCTCTGTATATTGAGAAATACATACATATATACATATATATAATATCCATTATCATAATGACCGTTAACCTAAAAGTCAACAAAATCTAAGCTTATTCTTCTCATCAAGGATGCATATGTAGATTATTCAAACAATTTTTTTGTACAGATAGGAAATTGATCATATAGGTTGGTAGTTATTGATTTTATTTAATTACTTTTTCAAACTGTGATGTCACAGGTTTCTTTTAGAACTTTGGAATCTCTCCTTTCTGAAACCTTGAGAATTTGTCTCTAATCTCTGTCAAAACTGTGTTGCTTCTGGCCTAAAACTTCTTTCTATATGCTTGTTCCTACTGTATACTTGTTTGATTCTACTTATTTTTGCCTTTTTATCTCTTCAGTGACATTTACATCTCTAGAAACATCTCAGATTGGGATGTTAGAGTCCAAATGTAGTAGCTTCATAGCCTTTGATGATAAAAAAAGTTTTTAAAATTAAAATTCTTTGCAGATCTTTTCCATCTATCATCTTTGTATTCTCATTTTTTCCACTTTTATTAATTACCTTTGGAATGACTTTGCTTAGTTAGATCTCTTGCTAAACTTTCTACACATTGGTTTTACCCTATATTTTCTCATTGCTTGATGAAGTAAATGCTTCTATGAGGTTTTATAAATGAATTTATATTCTAAGACAATGTTGTACTTGGATGCTATATCTCTCTGCTTGACAAATTAGTTAAGCACTTATTGATTAAAACAGTTTTTATGGATCTTTTGGTCTTACCATGTTTTGGCCATTGGTGTACATTGATTAAGTGTCTATAGGAAATTTATAGTCACTATATACATCTTTTCTGCCCCATACTATCCAATATTCAGCATTAATAACTTGTTTAACTAGGTCAGGATGGAGTTGGTTTAATTATATACCATATACTTTCTCATTTTCATTCATATTAATTTTAATCTTGATCTAACAAGACAGTAATCACACTATACACAAATAGCTGATATAAGAATGACTCCCACATAAGCAATGAGTCATTTCCTATGTATAAAAATATAATCAATTTCATTTATCATAAGCTTATCCAGTTATCACGGCTGGTGCCTACTGATTTTTTAAAGAAAATATTTATGCTGTACAGACCAGGAAAGCTTCCATATATTCTGAAAGTCTTTGTCCTTTCTCTATACTCCTAAACCATATTTTCCAAATATTCTGTCTTCCACTATTCTGTCCTTTACATTGATATCATAAAGTTTTATAGTATGAATTTAATTTGAAGATCTTACCAAGTTTAGAATATCTCTCTACTTTTTCATCCTCTGCAAAAGATATTCCTACATAAGCTACACTTATTTCCATGTTAGTCTTTTTGAAAATGATTATCATTAGCACTAAAGTACTAGATGGCCAAATGTCCCCATAAAATAATATTTCTTGTTGCCTTTTGACGCAGGATAAAATAAACTGTCATTTTCATTTTTCTCTCCAAAGAGGACTTGTTAGCTATCTTTTCATTTAGTTACAACTTATTTCCGTCTTCCACATAATTGATTACAGGAATATTGATTGATACAATTCAGGTCCTTTGGCAGCAGGTTTGCTTAATCAGTGGAAGAGGGGCTCACATTTATACAGTGTCATTGATCTTTACAGTCAACAAACATTAATTATTCTCCAGGCATTGTACCAAATAGATAGTCCAACGACTGTGATTCTTAGCATCCTATTACCCTTTTACAGATCTCCATCACAAAAGGATCAAAATGGGAATGAAGTATTACACAGGACCGAGGACCAATTTGTATTCAATGGTTTTCCGCATTCAAAGAACTCATCAACAAATAACAACACTATTAGTAATCAATCTCTCCATGCTTATGTAGGCTGGTCTTTGGAAATTAGACACAAAATATTTATTCATGGGTAGGTCAAGCCAATATAATAAAAATAACCATTGTATCTAAATTTATTTACTTATATTAGTGCCATACCAATCAAACTACCTAAAATTATTTAACAGAGCTAGAAAAAAATAGCTAAATTCATCTGCAAGAACAAAAGATCAGGGGATCAGTGAAAAAAAAAATGTGACTTAAGGTAGCATAGCACTTAAGCATTTAAGGCAGTACCAGATCTCAGACTGGAATACAAAGTGGTAAACATCAAAACAATCTGATACTGGTGAATAGAGTAGTGGATTAGCGGAATAGATTAGGCACCCAATACACAATAGTAAATGACCAAAGTAATCTAGTGTTTAATAAACCCAAGGACACAACCTTCTGGGGTAAGAACTCACTATATGACAAAAATTGCTCAGAAGTTTAGAAAGCAATTTGGCAGAATCTAGGCATATACTAACATCTCACACTTAGGCCAACATAAGGTTAAAAAAATCAGCAAAATCAATCAATAAAAAGAAAAAAAATCTTGACATCTTCTGCATTCATGGACTCCAATCCACATCCCAGTAAAGAATCGGCATAAGGTTTTCTATTTTGGGGCCAAGTTTGTTCTTTATATTTTGCAATATTCATTTTGACTGTTTTGCGGCTGTTATTCTTTACATTCACGGTGCTGCATTCATTGCATATGTTGTTTTCTTGGCACTTCTTACTTCTTGTTACATCAATTCATGTAAGTATTTCTGCGGTTCTCTTTAATTCAACACATTCATTGCTTCTTACCACACGATGATATTCCATTACTTTCAAGTACCAAAATTTGGGTAGCCTTTCCACAGTCAAAAGGCACCTACTCCTATTCTATTTCTTTGCTATTGTAAAAAGTCATGTTATAAATATTTTGGTTTATTACCTCCAGGATCAAATAGAAAACCCTCTGTTAGTCTTTTAAAGCCCTTCACAATCTCACTCTCTTCCTACTTTACTAGTTTTCTTCCACCTTACTCTCCTCTACAAACTCTATGGTCTAGTGATTCTAGCCTCGCTATTCCTTGCATATAACACACCATCTCCCAACTCAGAGTGTTTTCTCCCCCTATCTTTTTTTTTGAGGACTTAAAATTGTTTATTGCAAATTAAGTTCATCTCTAAACTCACTTCCTGGAAGAGAAGAAATGGCCTCAGCCTAGGTTTCCAGTGGGGAGCAATCTGGACAACCAGAGGCTGAAGACCTGAGAATGTCAAAGAATAAGGACTAGAAAGATCCTGGCTGGGGCTATTTCCCTATTTTTTCCCCCTGTAAAGCCGATGAGTAAGTGAAAGATCTTTCCTGCCCATTGAATAGGCCTCAGGTGGGACCAACAAAAGGAGGCCTGATTAGAGACAGGCCACGCCCTTTCACTAACTACATGAGAAGCCTCAGGCTAGTTAGCAAACTAGTTTGCTAATTTGCTAGAGGTATGAAGCCCTCAGGGCCCTAAGGGCAGTTGCTGAGACCAGAGCCAATGCTATGTTCTCTGAGTTCTAGTCAATCAGATGACAGCTAGGACTGTATAAAAAGAGAGCCCAGAACTGAGAGCAGCAGAACTGTGGAGTAGAGAGTGGCAGGATTCAAAAGTACAGATCCACCATCAAGAGAGTGCAGAGTGGAGAGTGCTGAACAAGAGAGAGTTGCAGAGATAAAGAAACTTGGAGTCAGCAGAGCTGAAGGAGAGAGTACTGAGTAGAGAGTTAGGATTCATAAGAGATCTTTTATAGGAAGGCCCTAGCAGCAGAGGGAGGCTACAGTATGTCTTGGTTCCTTGGTATAATATTTTGTTATAATTTCCTTGTTACTACAGGGAGGTGGGCTTACCGGTTTTTTAATATTATTGCTACTATATCAAATTGGGGGCATCGATCCTTGGATTTGATCCTCTGGAGTCTAAATAAATGTTATACTTCCTCTGCCTTCTACCTAGAGAATTCCTTACGCTTTGCAATTCCAAACCAGTCAGGCATATCCATGGCCCTCTCTGAGGTCATGAATTTCCCTTACTACTATACCCCCACACCTCCTTCTGCTCTGCCAGACTGACTATAGGCTTCTTTCCTCTGAAGGATGTTTTCTATTCCTTCCAACTTGCAGAATCTGGGTTAGGTTGCACCTTTTGCTCCAGCTTACTTTTCTTGATTACTTTATTTTCTTGATACTTTAAACTCTAATTTTGCAAAACCATGGCTTGGTTTTAGAAGTGATGAGCATAGTACATGCTGTGGGTTCCCCTCTTTATTCCAAAGTAAGGCAGAATAGGCCATCACCATGTAACTTAGAGCTTTCTCTCCTCCCCCTCCAATACAGATGAAAATGCACTTTAGTAAATGCCCAGAATGCTGTCTCTCTTTATCTCCATGTACTAGCCCCCCTAACTTTCTTCATGTCTCAGCAAAAATGTTAACTTTTTCAATCAGTCTGTACCAGTTTTCCTTAATCTTAGTTCCTTCTCTTTGAAACTATACACACACACACATATATATGTATATATACACATATGTACATATGTGTATATACGCTTATTTATCTTATTTGTACATAGTTCTACATATGTTGTCTCATTAGATTATGAGCTTCTTGAAAGCAAGAACTTTTGGGGGAGAGTTGTCTTTCATTGTATAGCTATTGTTAATCACATAGTAGATACTTAATAAATGCTAGTTGACCATATGATTAATGATGATTTCCTTGTAGTATAGGCCTAGTAGTACAATATCTGGGTCAAACTGTATGGAAATTTTAATCACTTTATTTCCATAATTTCAATTAGCTTTCCAAAATGACTGTATTAATTTACAGCTCCACCAGCAATGCACTGGTGTGCCTTTCTTCCTACAACCTCTCCAACATTGACTATTTCCACCTATTATCATCCTTGCCAATGATTTGAGATGTGAGGTGAAATCTCCAAGTAATTTTGTGATATATTTTTCCTATTATTAGTAATCTGGATCATTTTTGGTAAGGTAGCTATTAGTTTGCAATTCTTTTCACTCTTTCTTCCCATCCTTTAACCACTTATCTATTGAGGAGTGGGTGTTTATCTTATGTTTCTCTTAGTTGTCTATGTATTTTGGATACCAAGCCATCATTAGTGATATTTGGTACAAAGATTGTTTTCCCTTCTTATTCCATACATTTAGTTGAAGAAGAAAGGACAACTTAAGTTAAAAAGTAGATCTGGCCTCTGTTATAACCACTATCAACTGATAATTCATTGTATGACCAGAAGTTGTTTTATGCCTCCATTTTTCTGTATTAAAAATGAGAATTACTTCCAAAATTTTTTTCAATCTTTTTCTTTAGAATTCTGAGCTGTTTGTTGATGAAGTGCTTTAAGGAAATACACTGAGATAAAAGTAAAAAATTGTTAGTCACATCTTGAAATATTCCAACTTGAGTAACCATTTTCACTGAGCGTTAGAATCTCAAACAACTGGTTAGTTAAGTGCAAGAGCCCTTGGCAATAATAGTACCTTATAGGCCACTGGCTTGCTTTCAACCCATTTAAAATGCCATCATCCAGAGAATCAACTCTTATGGAGTTGTGACCTGGTCATTGTCCAACAGATGGTGCAGCCCTTGATTTTTCAGCATCCATAGCTACCATAAACTCAGTAAAGAAAATTCTTACTACCGAAGTCCTTGGCACCATCAAATAGTTCAGCATCAGAAACTATAATAGTTTATTAATGGAATTGACACAAAAGAAGATGTATTATCATCTACCTTGCTACTACACCTAGAAGACCTTTCTATCTGAAACCACCACTCTATAGTTCCTCCCTCCATAAGAATGTGAGTTCCTTGACATCAGGGACTATTTTGCTTCTCTATTTGTGTTACCAGCACATTGCTAGTCCGGTGCTTTGCACATAGTAAGTGCTTAATAAGTCATTTTAAAATCAGTCATTCATACTTGTTCTTCTTAATACAAGACTTTGCATTTTATTTCTCTGTGCCTTTATACACAAGCTGTACCCCATACCTGTAGTCAATTCCCTCTTCATATCTGTCTCTTAGAATCCTGACTTGCCCTGAGGTTCAGTTTAAATGCCTAGATGAGTTTTTCCTACTTCTCTCAACTGCTAGTCCTTCCCCTCCCAGCCAAAAAAAAAAACCCTCGCATGTATTTTATATTTACTTATATATGTACATGTTGTTTCCCTTGATAGAATATAAGCTTCTTGAGGGAAAGATTATTTAATTTTTGTCTTTGTATACCCAGGACCTGGAAAAATGCTTGGACATAAGAAGTCCTCAATAAATACTTGACTGATTCTTTCATGGAGTATATCATGGAGTATATCAATATATACTACTATCATCATTTAGGTCATAGAGTTCTGATATGACTAAGAAAATGTATTACTTAATGTGACGTATTTCTTAAAATGTTTCTTTTACAACTACAATAATTCAAATGAAAATATCAACAAAGAAGGGCAAATTCTGAGGAATTGAGAAACCATGATGATGCTAGACAAAATATAATACAACAGAATAAAATAGAAAGGTGGGTGTATATTTTGTTAGATTTTGTTAGATATTTGTTACCAGCTCTATTGTTTTTGTTGAATTATTTTTCTTTTTCACTAGGAAGAGTTGGGGTTGAAATGACTTCTATAAATACAAAAGACATCAATAAAATGCATTTTTAAATGTACTTCTTTTCTAAAACATTAAAAATGGAAAAAAAATTAACACATGAGGGTAATTTTAAGTCTTTCAGACAAATCCCTTCATCTCATAGTGTCTATGTTTTCTTATTTGTAAAAGAGGGAGTATAGTAGTAAGGGAAAATTCATGACCTCAGAGAGGGTCATGGACATGCCTAAGTCATTTGGAATCACGAAGCATAAGGAATTCTCTAGGTAGAAGGCAGAGGAAGTATAACATTTATTTAGACTCCAGAGGATCAGATTCAAGGGCCAATGCCCCCAATCTGATATAGTAGCAATAATATCAAAAGCCGGTAAGCCCACCTCCCTGTAGTAACAAGGAAATTATAACAAAATATTATACCAAGGAACCAAGACATACTGTAGCCTCCCTCTGCTGCTAGGGCCTTCCTATAAAAGATCTCTCATGAATCCTAACTCTTCACTCAGTAGTCTCTGCTTCAGCTCTGCTGACTCCAAGTTCCTTTACTTCTGCAACTCTCTCTTGTTCAGCACTCTCCACTCTGCATTCTCTCTCGATGGTGGCTCTCTGTTTCTTAATCCTGCCACTCTCCACTCCACTGCTCCCTGTTCTGGGCTCTCTTTTTATACAGTCCTAGCTGTCATCTGATTGACTAGAACTCAGAGAACATAGCATTGGCTCTGGTCTCAGCAACTGCCCTTAGGGCCCTGAGGGCTTCATACCTCTAGCAAACTAGTTTGCTAACTAGCCTGAGGCTTCACATCTAGTTAGTGAAAGGGTGTGGCCTGTCTCTAATCAGGCCTCCTTTTGTTGGTCCCACCTGAGGCCTATTCAATGGGCAGGAAAGATCTTTCACTTACTCATTGCCTTTATGAGGAAGAATATAAAACTTTTTCACCAGGCATGCAAACATTTTTAATTTTAATTCTCACTCTTTTGTAGTTATGGTACAGGTATACTCCACATGATACTTTCTTGGCTAATGTCATTTCCCCCAATAACACCCTTATTACATTATAATTGAAACCATAATTAGTCTTTTATTCAATATGATGTCATTGAGTCCTAGACTTAGATGACTCTTACTATCTATGTAAGTCACTCTAATTTCTGATTTACTCTGTTATGTTCTTATGAATGTGTTCTTATATGTTCCTCTTGGTCATGGTCAGGAGTAGAATGGAAGATTCTAGAGAGAGAAGGAGTACCGACTGGTACTACGTTGCTTTGATTATGTTGCCCTGGCACTCTGGTCCAGGGATGATGACTGGGAGCAAACTCAGATGGAAGAGGCAGCAAAGTGTACTTTTAGGGTACTGGCTGGAGCCAGGAATCCTGAATTCAAATGCTGCCTTAGTCACGTATCAGGAGTATGACCCTTAGACAAGTCCCTTAATCTTTTTGTGCCTCATTTTTCTCATCTGAAAAATGAGGTGGTTGGATTCAGTGGAGGCTAAGGTTTTCTCCAGTTCTAAAGAGATGATCCTCTACGACTTTATGATAATTCAAATACTCCATGATAGATTGAATCTGATATAATTCACTTCGTCATCGGTGGTTCTCTATGTTAATACAAGAGGGAGGCAGCCTGGTACTGTGGAAGAAATGCTAACTCTGGAGTTCCAAGACTTATGTTCAAATCATGCTTTTGATATTATTATTGGTGTGAAATTGGGCAAGTCATTTAAACACTTTGGGCCTGACTTTTCTCGTCTTTAAAACAAGGGGATTGGGCTTTACGATCTCTAGGGTCTTTTCTAGCTTCGTATCTGTAATTCTGTATTTCATTGGACTTCATAGCAACACAAGGCATGACAAGAAGACCACATTAATTATACAATAGGTAAAAGGATAAGTAGAAACTCCTATGACAATGTACTTCCCAGCCTCTCTGATCCCTTCCCCAGCATTAACTTCTCTGACTCTGATGTAGCTCTCTTTCCATATTGTAAAGAACAGTTACTGTATACTGACAAACCACTAATGAACACATTGGGAGCCCTTCTTATTATCTAGCATGCCAGTGTTATCAATTTCTACCTCTATAATATTGTTGCACGTGAAGTTTTGGTGGAACCAATTAAATACACTAAGTTGCAATACCTGTAAGTAGAAGTAAGAGCCACCTTAGACAAACCTGTGAAAGCTGATTGTTAAATTTTCAGTGTGAGCATTTATACCTCAGAAATTGGCAAATGCTACAGATTAGGGATCTATTTACTGTTTTATTGTTTGTTTAGACTTAAAAAAGGGACAGAGAAAATTTTTCAGGTTAAACTTAAGAGCATGTTTTGCATACATTTTTAGAGAGCTAATTGTTAAATATTTTCCAGCATGCCACTGCCTAAAAGGTATCTGTCTTGTATCTGTATTTAAACCAGTCATTAAGTATTTAAGAAAAGATGACTCAAAATAAATATTATAGAAAATCTATGCAGTATTTAAGTTGGAATGAAGATATCATTTAGACAGAACATAACGGATAGAACTTTTTTGTGCTCAGTTATTTTCACTAAGATTTTTCCTAGGGGTCATGGGCCCCTTGTGTCCTCCAAAAGGGCTAGTGAAAGGGAAGCTGTGATGGCAAAAGAAATAGATGAAGCTCCATTGCCTTAAAAAAAAAATCTTGAAACAGATCTAGAAAATGCAGCCAACTGGATCTTGATGAGGAAATCCAAGAAAAAAGTCACAGTGAGTCACTTTTCTATTTCGGTTCAACTTAGGGAGACAGATAGAGAGGTTTATAGACATTGAGGACAGGATCTGGCTATGAAAGTGTTAGGAGCACTTTAGCACAGGGAAAGCACCAGGGCAAGAGGAGATCGCAGACCCAGACCAATAAAGGGCACCACCAGAGACCCACAATGGAAACAGGTGTCAAACAACAGCTTTTTTTCCCCCGCTACCAGTTAGAGTTTGCAGTTCTAGGGCTAAGGAAGATACCTGAAGAAGGCCCTAGGCAGGATCTGAAATAGGAGCAGTTCAACAATAAGCAGCTGTGATGTAGCACAGTTCCCTGGAGCAGAGAAATGACTCACTTCTAGCTTCCAGCCTGGTTTAAAGTTGGCAAAAGAATAACTAGGCCAGAAATCTCAGACCAGAAGGCAGCTTGTGGTTCTGTCACTCTGACCCATCAAAATTCTCAGTTGGCTTATAGTGACTTAGTCCAGGAGCAGTCTATTGAATCCAGGTCAGGAACTTACAGAGCTCAGATCAAAAGGACAGCAAACAGACTTTGCTCTGGATTAGACCAACGTGGGAGAACTGAATGCTTGGGTAGGTTCCCAGCTGCCCCTGAGCTCTTGGAACAACTCATTATCCCTCAAAAGCAGCAACATGAGGAGCCCAGACCTTCCCTCCAGAAGTGTGCAAAGTCTAAGCCTAATATCAAGTCAAAGTCAGGAAGCAGACTGGAAAAATGAGTAGGCAAATGAATAAAAAAAGAATTCTACCACAAAAAGCTATTAGAGTGATAATGATGCACAAGACATAATTTCAGAAAGGGGAATAATTCCAAAACATCTACAAGTAAAGCTTTGAGGGGAAAAACAGCTTGCAAAATTTATCTAGAATTCCTGGAAGAGATGAAGCAAAAGTTTTCAACTTTTTTATCATTGAAATGATAGCACAAGAAAGAAATAATTGGAAAAGAAATGAGATATGTAGAAGAAAGAATAAGAAAGGAAATTAACAGATTGGCACAAGAAGTATTAAACCTTTCCTAAAACAAAGGACTGTCTGAAAATCAGAATGGACCAAGTAGAAGCTCAAGAGATAACGCTAAATGTTAAAACAAAATCAAAAGCCTGAAAAAATAAAAGAAAATGAAAAGTATCTCATAGTAAAAACTGACCTAGAAAACATCAATAATGAGAGATAATTTAAGAATAATTTAACCACCTGAAGTCATGATAAAAAAGAGTATAGACATAATATTTCAAGAAATCTTAAAATAAAACTCCAAATTTCATAAAACCAGAGAGCAAAGGAGAAATTGAATCCATTGGTTACTAACTGAAGGAGACCCCAAAGTGAAAATTGCCAGGAACATTATAATTAAATCCAGAGCTTCAGGCATATACACACACAGAGTACACACACACACACACACACACACACACAAACATACACACAAACACACACACGCACGTACACATGCACACTATATATACATATGTATATTATATATAATACATATATATGGTGTATACATATATAATATATGGTGTATATATGGTACATCTACACACAGCATATATATTTTATATATGTATATATACATATAAATATACATACATGCGTATATATGTATATGTAGCAAGCAGCCAAAAGGAAACAAATCAAAGCATGATGGAGCCAGTATCACACATGACTTAGCAGTCACCACTGGGAAGGAACGGAGAGCTTGTATTATGACATTTGGAAGGCAGATGATATAGGCTGACAATCAATAACAATTTACCTGGAAAAACTGATTATAATCCTACAGGGAAGAAAATTGACCTTTAATGAAATAAAAGCCTTCCAAACATTCCTGGTGGAAAAAAAAACAGTTGTGTAAAAACATTGAAGTTCAAGCACATGAATTAAGAGAAACATAAAAAAGGTAAACATGAACAATGAAAGACAAGTAAACAAGGATAAACCGTTCACCTTCTAATATGGAGAAATTATACATTTATTTGCCACTGAACCCTGTTATCATCAGCAGTCACAGAGAAAGTCTAATTAGACACAGTATGGTAGTAGTCCTTTTATGTCTTGATGATCTTAAGAGAATACTGGAAAGAGAAGAGAAAAGGGAAGAAACATCCTACTCATCTCCTGATAGAGAGGTAAAAGACTCAGTGCAAAGTGAGATATACAGTTTTTTTGGGGGGACGGGAATAGCTAATGTGAAAATTTTGTTTTGCTTGACCATACGTGTTTGTAATAGGGCTTTTTCTTTTCCTTTTGTTCTTAATTGTAGAAGAGTTGGGAATGGGAGAGAAAGCAGATTTATACCAATTGAAAATGTATTCACCCACCAGCTTTTTTGTCACATCCTAGCTGCATAAAAAAGAATGTATATAACAGGGCCGGTTGATCCATTGATCTTGGAGAAGGGATCAGGCTCACATGTCATCAATACAAATAGAATATTAACATCTATATATGCATAAACAATATAACATTGTGGCACTATTGAGTTCATCTATGTTGGCCCAACAGAAAATGTATTACAAAATTTAAAATATTGCATACGTACTTTTGTACTTATTTAACTATTGTTTAACTGTTTTCACCATGCAGATGATTTTCAAATCCATATATCCAGTCCAGTTTCTTTCCTGGGGCCAATTCTTGCAATTCCAACTGAACTTTAGCTATTTCAAATTGAATGTTCTAAGTCATCACAAGCTCGATAAGATGGCAAATAGCAGGAAGAAGCATAATAACACCACCACCACCACCACCCCCAACAAAAAAAATCTCAAAACAATTCTAAAAAATGTACCAGACTGAGTTCTAATATAGAATACAAGAAAAAGTCACACTAGTAATTTTCCAGCCCAGGTTGGCACTGAGTCTTGCCAGGAGCACACCATCTGGAGCATTCTTGCACTCCGGGCTCTAAAAAAGAACCAACACTATCTACCACGGCACGACAAGATCCCAGACCTATCCCGGAGCACTATGACAGGTGTCAAATGGCAGCTTTATTGCTCTCTACACTGTTTGGGGTCATAAATCCAGAATGATCTGAGAAAGAGACATGCTGAGGGGTAGCATTCCTGCATAAGGAGCAGATACAGGTGCTAGACTGTATACTGAGTGAAGAACAAAGTCAGAAACAAATAGTCATCGTGTGACTTGCACTCAAGGAGGGAGTGGAATCTTAGTTTTAGCTTCTAATCCAGTATGTCCGCGGAAAAGTAATCAGGGCAAGAATCTCCCATCAAAGAGAAGTCCTCAGTTCTAATCATTCCAAAACTGCAGAGATTTCCAGGGGGCTATTAGTGGCTGAGTCCAGAAATAAACCACTGAAACTACAAACAAGACAAGTTCATGGTCCTTTTTCTCAGATCCAAACCCAGGTCAGGAACTTAACAGAGCTCAGATGGGTCAGTGATCTGACTTGCCCTGGATCAGACCCCTTTGGGAGCACTGAAAACTTGCAGGTCCCCAGCCTAAACTATCACTGAGATCCTGGAATGATATAATATTCAATAACCACAAGAAACTAGCAGCAGGAAAAGCCCAAACATTTCTTCCAGAACTTTGCAGATCTTGGACCTAACAGAAAGCCCCCAAAAGACCTAGAATGCTAAGCTAAGAAGTTTCTACTTTACCCTATTGGCAATGGGGAGACAGCTGAAGGATTGTATGCAAGGGAGGGAGGTCATAATTGATAGTGTTTTAAGATTAATTTATGATGATTAATCTAGCCTCAAGGCATATGATAAATTGTAAGAAGAATAGACTAGAGGTAGAGAATACAGTTTCTCTGTATGACTAAACTGTTTTAGTTGAAATATCAAGTAGTTAGGAACCAAATTCAGTGTCTTGATAAAACAATAAATAAAGAGTGCCGGGCTTGGAGTAAGGAAATCTAGATCAGATCCAACCTTTGCCTCTAGCTGCATGATCCTGAGGCTTCTTATGTCTCAGTTTCTTTATCTGTGAAATTATAATTGTAAAAGAATAGTAACTATAGAATTTACCTCACAGATTTATGAGGCTCATAATAATGTATATGTAATTGTACGATTTATGTAAAGAATTCTTCAAACTATTTTAAAATGCCAGAGTTGTTATTGTTGCGGTTTTTGTACAAAACTGTACCTGAATCAATGTGAAGAACTCCTAGTGTCAAAACTCTCTCTACTGATTCAGATGGACAGTTCATCCTTAACTAAGACAGTTGCCTGATGTACCTTTTGAGTTAAGGAGTTCTGAGCTGTAGTGGGCTAAGTCAATTAGGTTGCCCTAAGTTCAGCAACACTATTGGAGACTGGACCTGCTCACCTTTTATAGACATCTGATTATTCATGGTATCTTACAAGTTAACCTGTGACATATTCAACTCTTCTAGGTAGTCATCCTCTGTTGGCACAATATTGTGGTGGTCAATGCCAGGGGAGGAAATCAACAGGATAGTTGGAATGGAAAGAAAGAGTTAAAGTTAACATAATTCTAAGGAAGATAGGAAGATGAACTAATTTTCCTGGTTATAGGAATTATAACAGCAGAGTTATTACTAAATAGGGTAGATAGCCTATTCCACATTCCTGGAATTCTTTCCCTCCCTGTTGCTACTTCATGCCTTCCTTCATGTCCCAGCTAAAATCCCACATTCTGCAAGAAATCTTTCCTGTTCCCTCTTAATGCTAGTACCTTTCCTCTAAGATTATCTAACATTTGTTCTGTATTTATGCTGATTGTAGCTATTTCAAAGTTGTTAGCCTCATTAGATTGCCCCCTTGAAGGCAGGACTATTCCTGCCTTTCTTTGTATCCCCAGGATTTAGCACAGTGCCTGGTACTTAATAAATGCTTATTGATGACTTGACTATATAGCATTATCTGTGTGGCACCATTTAAATAAAGGAATTTGAGAAGGGTAACATGTTCAAGTCACAGAACTAATGAGAGGCAGAGCTAAAGCAAGAACCCAGGTATACTGAGACCAAAATTTGTCCTTTCTTTAGACAGCAGAACCATATAGACTGATAGAGCTGGAAAGCACCTTAGAGGTAATTTAGTCCAGCATATACCAGCTAGGTGGAGCACTAGACAGAGCACTGGACTTAGGAGTTAGGAAGGTCTGAGTTTGAATCTTTTTTATAGCCGTTTGACACTGGTCAAGTGTCTGAACCTCTTTCAGCCTGTTTATTCATCTATAAAATGTAAACAATAATAGCAAATACAATGATAATAATTCATGATCGTATTCTTTGTCAGCCTTTATATCACTTCTGAGTGATTGCCTATTTGTGTAGTGTTATGGTCTCTATATCTGCCACGTGCTTCTCCGATGACCTTTGGATGATCCACCACTTCAATTTGTCATAGATTGTAATGTTCTATGATTCATAGCCATTGATACCACCAGAAGGATATTGGTATTGAGAATATGGGAAAATATTTCAGGGATGAGGGTGGGGTCATCAAAAATGCTGCACAGTTTGCCGAAGGAAATTTAGGCCACCCTATTCCTCTTGTGCAGCTTAGGCTCAGCTTTTTAAAAAACCTATAGTGTTTGGTCAACTCTATGGGCTCCTCATCCAACTACATATCATAGGCATTCTTTATACACACACACATATATATGTATATATATATGTGTGTATGTATGTACATATATATTGTGTGTGTATGAATACATGTATGTATGTATATATATGTATCATATATGTGTGTGTGCACGGTCTGTTTTAATAATGATGTCAAGGTCTATTGTGTGATTATATACCTCATTTGGGAAGCTAGGTAAAAGAGTAACTAGGGTCACCCAGAGCTGTGACAGAAATTCAGATCCCCAATCTGACATTGTGTATGGTAGGAGGACATGCAGCCAGCCTTCCCTGAGGAGGAAGTTAGACAGTATCTGCTAGAATTGGGGAGAAATAATGGGAGGAGTAGCATGTTTATGAACATATCCACATGAAATGGAATCATTCCTTTGGCATGTGAACAGCGTGATCAAATTCATCATTAGACCCACCTAGGGATGTTGTGGTATTTTAAGGGTCCATGGCTGGGGGAAGAGGGACAAAGTCGTGGCTTTCCTATGAAGTCCTTTACCTTGGGATAGACTTTGAAGTAAAAGTATCAGTGACCTCCTGCCAAAGACAGGGCCATCACAGTTCTCAAACAATGGTGTAGAATTTTTTAAACGTCTTCATGTGTCTTCTCCTTCCTAGGACAATATAGCTACAGCACTGCCCAGGCAACCTTCCCAGGGAGGGCATATGCCCTGAAAGACAGACGTAGCAGCCTATAGAACTGTGCTCCTTCCTCTGCCAAGTGGCTTTTTCCTGCTTGGATGGAAGGTGACTGGGCCAGCAGGTATGTATCGTGATCCTCTCAAAGCAGTTTTGTTAGCAGCCTAGTCAGGCTTGAGTGACTGAAATTCTTCAGTTGCAATATCACTTACACAGGAGGCTGGAAATGGGGAAGTAGGGGGAACTTAGCTTAGCTCTCAAGAGGTAGCACCTGCTCACTGATTGCAGGGATCCAGGAAATAAACAGTGGAAAAAAAGTAGACCTGCTGAAAAACAGCACCGTCTTTATCTGCTGATGGTTTACTTTTCTAGTATGTTGGAGGTGCTTCAAATTCTTAGGATCTGATTGGATTACTATGGATTCTGTACCACCCATTTAGGGGATAGCACCAAACCTTACATGTTGTCTTGACTATTAATAGTCCTTTCTACCACATTGTGTAATTTCTTCATTCTACTGAGAGTTTTCACCCCAAAACATGCATAGAAATGATGCACATCAGTATTGTCGCTGACTTGGATCAGGATAAACGCTCTTTTCCTATGAGAGGCATCCATCATACATACATACATACATATATACATACATACATATACACATACCCATACATGCATACACACATACATGTGCGTATATATGTATATATATGTATATATATCTTTTAATAGAGCAATGGATTGCCAGATTAACATGGCTGCAAGCAAGTCTGTATTGCCCCAATCAGAAAGAGGGATCCTTCTGAATGACTGGGCAACAGATTCTTTCACTAAGACTAGAAAGAGAATGTCTGTCAGGGTTGGCAAGACAGAAATCCTTCCCTAGTTGATGGGAAACTCCTTAAAAAGCCTTAGTCCAGTCACTGCATGAGTTGCCATGTCTAAGGGGGTACTACACATCTTGGAGACATAGTCTTGGCAAGATCTAATGTGGTCTACATGTGTAGATTGCTATCTGTGAGTCTATGTGTGTCAGCATCACATCAATGATGAACTATAATTTTAGATCTGGAGAAACTAGAAATAGACTGCATCTGTGAGTTAATTGGTATAGAGAGCTCCCTGATAAAGAGACAAAGCAAGAAAGAGAGAGATATAGAGAGACAGAAAGAGACGGAGAGAGAGAGAGAGAGAGAGAGAGAGAGAGAGAGAGAAGAGAGGGGGAAGTGAGGGAGAGACAGAGATAGAGAGATACAGACAGAGACAAACAGAGGAGAAATTTAAACAGACACAGAGACAGAGACAATGAGAGGAAAGAGAAAGAGAGAGAGAGAGAGAGAGAGAGAGAGAGAGAGAGAGAGAGAGAGAAGCACTTCAATATAAGTTCTCTGTTAAGTCTATGGTGATGAGTCCTTTTGTCCTTTCCCAATTACATGTAAACTCTTAGAGCAAACATCCCTTCAAAATGCAATAAAAATCAACTTCATTTTTCCCCCTGGGGACAGAAACCATTATAATAACATAGAGAATAAATAAATAAAACTTAAGAATAACTGCCATCAATGAGTCAGGGAATTAAACAGGTACCAATAAGGGTGACAATCAGTAAAAGAACAAAATTCTGTCCCAGCAGATCATTGGTCAGGGTGGGGTCATGAGCCAAACAAGGATCCAACCTCTCAGGATTATATTCAGCTCAAGGTAGCCACACCCTTCACCAATAATTCACAGACTGCTATTACTGGCATGATTCTGCACCCTCTGGATTCCTCTCCTCAGTTTCCAACTCCCATCATCTTTCATTCCTTCTTTTCAGCATAAAAGGCTACATAATTAGTTGGTTAATAGATAGATACAAAGGACTCACTGTGGAGGATATAAGCAAGTATAAAGTAGCTTTCAAAATTGCATGGAGAACATAAGGAATATTTTCTTCTAGAGCAGGAGCTATTCATCTGTTTAATGCCATAGACCCCTTTGGCAGTCTGGTAAAGCCTATGGAGCCCTTTGCAAAATTATATTTTTAAATGCGTAAAATGGAATATGTATACATATGTATGTATATGTACACACATTTATGTACATACACATATATTTAATGTATACTTATATATACATATATATATATTTAAAAGTTTATAGATCCTAAGATAAGAACCTCTGCCTTACAGGAAGCCACCTAGTTCATTGGACTGTTCTTCCTTGAAATATTTAAGGGACAATAGAATTTAGAATTGGAAGGAATCTTATAAGACATTTAGTCTAAACCTTTTATTTCACAGATGAGGAAACTGAGGCCCAGAGTAGTTGAGTGGTTTATCCAAAGTCACACAGGTAGCAAGTGGCAAAAGCAAGCTTCAAACTCAGGTCCTCTGACTTTAGATCCTGTGCTCTTTCTTTTCTTTCCACAGCATTCAGCCTCTTGGAATGTTTAGGCCAAGGGGCAAAAAACAAGTAGGACAACAGATACCAGATAAAATAGCATAGAGAAGTTGCATATCTTTGGAGGACATACCTGCAAGGATCAGATCCACTGAAGTATTGTAGCCAGGCAGCCTCACCCTCCAGCTTTCTTCTAATTTGCCATTTCTTCATGTTACTATCAGCTGTTTCTTCCGCTGTCATTGTAATTGTGGAACAGTATGCGGATAAGAATCCTTCTCCCTAAGTTTCTTCTCAACCAAAATTTCTACCTTTATTTCTCTTCCCATTAATTTTCTTTCTTCCCCTTGATCCTATTTGCCTTCAGCTTCCCTTTCCATTTTCCACTCCATATTAAAGTTTGATTAAAACTTACCCTGTGTCAATGTATTCTCATTTATCCTTTATTTAACACAGCTCTTCATTCTCTTGTAATGGGTATTTGAAGAAGTTCATGTGGCATGGAAGTGGATGTGTTATCTGAGAATATGCTTTACTACAAATAGTACTCTCTTACCTTAGTGATATGGGTATAGAGCTGAGGGAATAGAATGTCACATTGTGGATGGGACTGGTAGAAATTCTTTCTGTGAAATACTCTAAACAGTGTAATTTTAGCAGATAATACACACACTTTTTTCTAATTAAAAATAAAAGACATATGAAGAAAGAAGCTATCTGCACTCAGAGAAAGAACTGATTAATAGAAGTATATATAGAATAATTTTACATATACATACCTATTTGTGTCTAATGGTAGCCATTTCTAGGATAGGGTGGGGAGGGGGAAGAATAAAAAGAAAAACTCGTTTACACAATAACTTTATTATATACTTAAAAGGAATAGCAAATTGTACACAATAGATTTGCAGTTCGTAAGCAATCATCTTTTTATTTATTTATTTATACTATTTATGGAAATGCATGTTTTATTGCGAAGCTAAAAATAAAATACATTTTTAAAAAAAGAGTTTTGTTTCTCCTCCTCATCTACTCCCTTAGTGGAGGGGGAGGGAGAAAAATATGTGAAGAAAAAAATGCTTTTTAGTTAAAAAATAAAAATAAATAACTCATTATTTATTTTTAACTTTTTTAAAAAAAGTTTTGAGTTCCGAATTTTCTTCCTCCCTCCAGTCTGTCCCCAACCCATTGAAAAGGAAAGGAATATGATATCAAGTAATCCAGCACATACATGTTTATATGTGACTAGTACTCTCATAACCTGAGTTTAAGTGTGATTTCTTTCACCCACATTCTCTTCCCATGAAGATCCTCATTGTCCACCAACAATAACAATATTAATAATTATATGACAATATTTAAAATGGACAGTCATATAGCTCTTTGCAGTTTGTACAACATGCATTCTTATTTGACCCTCTCAATAACTCTATGAAGTAAATACTACAGAAATTATTATCCTAGGTGGTACAGTGTATAGAGTGCTGGGCCTGGAGTTAGGAAGACCTTTATCTAAATCTGGCTTTAGCTATTTACTAGCTGTGTGGCCCTGGATAAGTCATTTACCCTCTGTTTGCTTCCATTTCCTGATCTGTAAAATGGGGATAAAAAGAGCACTTCTATCCCAGGGCTATTGTGAGGATAAAATGAGATAATAGTTAGGCATTTAGCACAGTGACTAGCACATAGGCAGCTTTTACAGCCCCCATTTTGCATATGAGGAAACTGAGGATCAGAGAGGTTAAATGACCTGCCCATGGTCACACAGCTAGCAAGTGTAAGAAGTAGGATTTTAACTCAAATTTTCCCGACTTTCAAATCAAGCATTCTTTCTAATATATTTTATTTCTATTTTATTTACCCTATTCAAGTATTGACAAAAAACAAAAATCATCATGTCTGGCAAATGGCCTTTGGTTCCTTGAAGAACATTTTGTAACAGCTCTACTATCAGTACAAATATGTACTATATGACCATTGAGTTAGATAAGTCTCCATTAGCTATGCACCAGGTTCTGGAAGATAAAATACCGTCTGGCTACCTGACTTTTCCCCTGGATAACTTGAGAGGGTGTGGTCTCACTTGTTCTAGGAAACAGTGACACCTGGAAATATATATCTGTCTTTTATTGTACTTCAGAAATTAAAAACTCTTACTAGTCAGAAGTAATATGTCTTTGCTCACATAGGCTTAAGCTGTTCCTTGAAAACACATCTGTTTCCCAAACAATCTGTTTCTTGGAACCGAGTCACTTTATGAGATTCTCCTTTAAATGATTTGTAAGAGAGCTTTTTTTGGCAGGGGGTGGGGTCATGGAAAGTTCTGCCAATTCAGTGATTTGTTTGTGTAAACAAAATGTTAACGATACACTTCCTGCCTCCTGTGATAATATAAATTACAGAAGCAGAATCATAGCCATTAAAATGGCGAAGATCTGGCATGTATAGGTAGGCTCCTCCCCTAGAAAATGCTGGAGAAGCAGTTAAAGCAGTGCCATCTGCTCTATTCATTCTCAGGAGAAAATACTCCAGTTCCATGTAAAGCCAGATGCTCTTCTGGAGTTTCATCCGCTCTGTGGCTTTTGGGTTCTGAATATTTTAATAGGCTTGCACTTCTCCCTGGGCTCCTCGAATTGGAGTGCTGTACCACATGTCTTTGGGATGCTAATTTGCTTGGATTTACAATAACCCCTAGATTCTGTATAAGTCAGTGATGACTTTTCCTCAAAGAAATGACATAAAATACAGATAAAATATATTTTAAAATATAGAATCTGATGAAGTTTTTAACATCGTTCAATTCCTATTTTGACTAGGGTCTATTCCTATGTTGACTGCTTAGCTGGCCTGCCACATGGGCCTAGAAATGGAAAATTAGGTTAGAGCAGAAGCCATCATTCAATGTGGAGTAGATAGTAAAAGGATGTTACATATGGACATGTGTACTTGTTCCTTCCTCTCTCTGTTAGATTGTAAGAGGAGATTCTTTTGTTCTTTGTTTTTTGCGTTCCTAGTGTTTGGTAAGTACCTTGTACATAGCAGGTACTTCATAAATGCTATTGATGGATTGATGCAGCATCAAAATGACAATTTTGCCAATAGATAAGTGGTCAAAGGATATGAACGAACAGTTCCCAGAAGAACAATTTTAAATTATTAACAACCATGTTAAAGAAAGCTCCCTATCAAAAGAAGAAAAAGGATATGTGTATGTGCACAAAGCTATATAGTAGATCTTTTTGTAGTGGCAAAGAACTGGAAATGAAGCAGATGTCCATCAATTACAGCACAGCCAAACAAATTAAGATACATTAATGTGAAGGAATACTGTTTTTTTTATAAGAAATGGTGAAAGGGACAGATTCAGAGAAATCTGGAAATATGCCACAATTCTGGATAATTATGGCAGAGTGAATTGAGCAGAACCAGAAAAAAAAATTATAGAAAAATATAAAGATAAGCAACTTCGAAATCCCTAAGAGCTGTGATCAGCACAATATTTCCAAAGGACCAATGATATAGCACACTACCCATATACTAAAAGATAGGTGTTGGATTCAGAAAATGAATCATATAGTTTTAGACATGGCTAATGTGGGAATTTGTTTTACTTGACCATGCACACATGTTACAAAGGTTTTGTTTTTTTTTAATAAGGAAGGTGGGAGGGTAAGAAAATGGATTTTTTATTCATTGAAAAATTAGAGTTTAAATATAAAAGCATGCCCGAATCACTAATAATAAGAGAAATATAACAAAACAGCCTTGAAGTTTTATCTCACACCTAATACTATTTAACACTGCAGGATTGGGGGTTGGAAAGACAGCTATTTTAACAATTTGGAATTTGGAGTTATGCAAATAAAGTGACTAAAACATACATACACTTGGTCCCAGAGATTCCATTCTAGGTATAAACCACAAAGGGGTTACTGGTAAAAGGAAAATCTCCATATACAAAATAGCAATATTTTTTGTGGTAGCAAAGAACTGGAAATAAAAGATGCCTATCAATCAGGGGAATTACTAAATAAATTATGGTACATGAATATAATGGAATATTACTGTGATCTTAGAAACAATGAATATGATGAAAACAGAGTAAAGTAAGCCTTACCAAAAAAAAAATCCCAATATATGCAATGACCTCAAAAATATAAATGGAATCACAAACAGCAACAAATCAATCAAAACTGAATGTTGTAAAATTATAAAGACAAATTGAGTCCCAAAGAAGAGATATGAGAAGACACTTCTCTTTGCTCCTTCAAAGAGTGGCTAACATTTAATAATGACATGTTTTTTCAATATGTTGACTGGATTTTAACTGAACTTCCCCCCCATACACATATACACTTTCTTCCTGTCTTTTCATTCTGTTTATAAGGGATGGCTCTTTGGGAGGGGATTCAAGAGAAAGGTAGGGAGGGACATAAGTGAAATTAAGAAAGAAGATAACAATAAAAATCTATATTCATAAAAAGAAATTATTTTGGCTCCAAGAATTTCTCCTTTACAGAGCCAAGTATGTCAAGGCATATCTTCTCTGGCTCTCTGAAATAGGCAGCCTAATGGCATTTTCATTTCTTAAATTAGTTACCGAGGATATACATCTTAGTCTCTCAGAATCATCAGGAGTGATAATATTAACTAAATATGTGCTTACAGCCCTGAGAAAACCAGTATTATAATTTCAAGCAGAGAGAATGGGCCAGACTATAGAAGGCCTTGAATGGCACATTGAAGAGTTTGAAGTGTATCAAGTTTATTAAGTTAAGAAGGAGAGTGTTGAGTAGGAAACAAACCTTTTGAATTTTTCTTTGGAAAATTCATTAACGTGGTTCTGGACTGTCCTGATGGTCAACCTGAGGGAGAGTAAGTTTGACTTGAGGTGCCAAAAATTAGGTTTATATTAGAGCTCTTGACAATGAAGTATTACCCAACTCCCTTTTACAGGTAAGGAAAAAGAGACCTAAAAGTGTTAAATGACTATCTAAAATCATTCATCATAAAACCAGGCTCACATCTTCAAATCATATTTTCCAGTGGAGTGCTCTATGAAAGAAATGGTTCCCTCTAACAAAGTCAGAGACAATTTACAATCTTAGATTTAATTTGTACGTTAGCCATGGCAATTGTTCCTTCTGGACAAAAGACATAGGCTGAGTTTTGCATGTACTTTAAATCAGGAGTTCCTGACTAAATAGTTATGGTCAACCTAGAACAACTTTAGTTATATGAGATACTTTATTAGAGTTCAAACAGCTATTAATTATTTGTAAAGTGGTTGTACTTAGTATCAACAGCATCAACTGGGTAAATGCTTTAATGTGATGTTTCTGGTTTTTAGTGCCATCAGGATCTGACCTCCCTCTACCACTGTAAATAGAGACCTTGACTTTGAACATGTGGGGAAATTCTAGCTGAGACCATTTATAAGCAATTCAATGTTGGATGGTATCACAAAAGCAGTTTCTTCTTTGTAAGGTGAATTAAATGACTGGGACAGCCTCCAGCTATGCCATTAAGTTACTGATTCTTAATATGGATGAACAGACCAGTTTTCTTTCCCATTGTTAAAACCTTGCTGCCATGTGACAGTTTCATGCCCATGACTCCCAAACATGAATAGAAAGAATTGTACATGAAGTAAATTCCATTGGCTCTTTGGGAATTCATGAGGGAAACCAGAAGAGCAAACAAACTTCCCTCACCGTCCCTACTGTCATTGTGAGGACAAATATATTATTTTATTGGCTGCCAAAGAAATATAAACATTTTCTGGACTTATGATGGCTGTCCTTAAAGCCAGGTACCTCTAATAACATTATCTAATGCAATTCTCCTTGCCCCTAGTGGTGAAAGAGAAGGAGACATGACTTAGATTGCAGCATTCAGAGAGCCGAGGCACTGCTTCTGAAAGACTCCATAGAATACATACTCTCTAGTGTTTGGATTCACAGTCCATTTTGGTGCTTGTTATGTATGTAATCAAGAAGTCCCAAAACTTCCTAGATGGGGAAGCCTCAGAGATTCTGCTTTGTTCTATAGATTATTACTAACTGTGACTAATAGAGAAGGGAAAGAGATTCTTCATGAATCCTGCTCCTTGTGTTTAATCCTTCTACAAGCACTGCAGTAAAATGAAATGATTTCAACAGTTCAATCTGATGAGACTAACATTCTTAAATCCAGAGACTGTGCTTTTTAACCCAAGAAACCCCTTTAAGTAATATAATAATAGTTAACAATTGTATAGTACATTAAGGTTTCTATAACCCATTACATATGTTATCTCATGTGAGAGTCACAATAATCCTGATATATATATATATACATATGTGTATATATATATGTATATATATGTATATATATATATGTATATATATATATATATATACATACACACACACACAATACCAGCATACTATACCATGTATTTGTGTTTACTATGCCAGGCAGCTAGGTATTATAGAGTGCCACAGTTGGAGTCCGAAAGACCTGAAATCCAATCCTGCCTCAGACACTTACTAACTGTGTAACTTTGGGCAAATCATTTAACCTCTCTGTGGCTTAGCACACACGAATAGATGACACAGTATCCCCCTGTAACACATACATGTATATATATACACATATATGTATATATATGTATATGTATATATATATATATATACATATTCCTGTAAGTAAGGAAGATTTTGTTATCCTTGTTAGAGTTTAGTTTCTCAGGATTCATGGCCATGGCAATGTCTAGTTTCCAGGTGTTTGATAACTCCCAGAATAGCCCCAAGGATCCTAGATAGTAGTTCCTAGAATCATAGTGATAGGTAGTCCTACTGAGGCTGCTCCATGAGATATGGGGTGACATAATGGGATACTTACTACACTTGCACAGTGTGATGATATTGCTAAAGTTAACCTGTGAGCTTAATGTTGGCAAGATGCCTTCTTTGCCTGTTGCCCTATAAAGCAATTGTGCACTGGTCAGTGAGTGGGGAACCCATAGGGGAATCCATAGGGGAACCCATGGGGGAACCCATTTGGGATTTGGGTAATGCATAGAGGAATGCATGTACCTGCCTCAACCAGCCCCCACTGAGATTTGAGAGGATTTAGGGGAGTGCACAAATGTCTCTGTCTTGATTGACTCCATCGAGACATAAGAATAGTTGCTCCCCTTTCATGCTGGCCCCTGCAAGAAGGGTGATGAAGGAAGGGGTAGGAGTTGGTGTTCTCATTATGAGCAACCCTTTAAGAAGACTACACTAGAATAAAGTAAGATTATTAACCTCTCTGAAGATGTCTTCCTGTCCTGCCTGTCTGACCAGATCGAGTGAACCTATCAGAGGCTGAAACCCCCAAACTCCAGTGTCTCATGTGTGTTATCATATACACAATATATACATACATACATACATACATACATACAATATCATATATGTATGTATATATCTATAATATTATATTATATTTATATGTGCTTGTTCATGTTTCAGAACAAAGCCAGTTTCACTGGAGGTCATAAGCAATCTAGTAGAACCTCAAGGGAACTGAATGCATTGGGTTCTCTGATGAACTGAGACAGTGAGATATATACACTTAACTCCATGTTGAAGACCTACTCTCCAAAAAGGGGAGGTACTCACCAACCTGAAATGAATGTTTTTGATTAAATAATTTAATTTTAATGTTTAAGTTTGTTTAAATTGAAATTTAATGATGCTTTTTGTTTTTATATTAGTTATTTTTGGATATTCTCCCCTTTTCCAAACCTTATGCAACGAGCCTTTCCTTGTGGCAAAGAAAAACAATCTAGCAAAACTAACCAACCCAGTGGCCATTTTGGATAGTTTAAACAACACCCTATGCCCATAGTCCCCCATCTCTCCAACCAAACAAAAAGCATTTATTAAGGGGATACCATATACTAGGCATTGTCCTAAGCTGTAGGGATACAAAGTCAAATGAAACAGTATCTGCTCTCAAAAAAATTATATTCTCTCAACAAAGATACATGAGCATAAAGTTAAGTATATACAAATGTTCAAGACATAGAAAAAAGTAATTCTTGAAGGCTGGAAGGTCAAGGGAAAATTAGCTTCCTTTGCTTCTTGTGACAAGGGGTTGCACTTGCATCCCTAGCATCTAGCACCATGTCCTGCTCTAAGGAGGCTCTTGCTGATTGATCCATTCCTGGAAGAAGTGGTCTAGAGGCTGTTTTAAAAGAAATTAGAGATTGCAAGAGTGGCAGTGAGGAGGGGATGCTTTCCAGGCTTATGGAATAGCATGTGCAAAGTCATGGATATAGGAAATAGAATGGCCAGTGTGAGGAACAGCAAAAAAAGGTCTCTTTCACTAGATTGTGGAGCAGGCAAAGGGGAAATCAAGAATCATAGGGTAGAAAGGTAATATGGAAGCAAGTTGTGAAGAGCTTTAAATGCCAAAAAACAGGAGTTTATATTTCATCCTAAAAAGCAATAGGAAGGGGGAACTAGTGTTTATTGCGCAGAATAGCATGATCAGACCTCCAAGCAAAGAAGAGATGTGTACTGAAAGTTTTGGAAAAATAAAAAAAATAGCTTATAATGTCCTTTTCCTAGAAATTATATATTAAGTTCAACAATTCAATTTTTATTATTTATTATTTATTTATTTAATATTTTTAGTTTTCAACATTGATTTCCACAAGATTTTGAGTTACAAATTTTCTCCCCATTTCTACCCTCCCCTCACCCTAAGATGTCATAAATTCTGATTGCTCCTTTCCCTAGTCTACCTTTCCTTCTATCACCTCACTCCCCGCCCCTTATCCTATTTCCCCTTACTTTCATGTAGGGCAAGATAGATTTCTATACCCCATTTCCTGTATATCTTATTTCCCAGTGGCATGTAAAAACAACTTTTTTTGAGCATTTGTTTTTAGAACTTTGAGTTCCAAATTCTCTCCCTTCCTCCCACCCCACCCACCCTCCTTGAGAAGGCAAGCAATTCAACGTAGGTCACACATGTATCATTATGCAAAACACTTTCATAACAGTCATGTTGTAAAAGATTAACTATATTTCCCTCCATCCTAACCTGTCCCCCTTTATTCACTTTTATCCCTTGGCCCTGTCCCTTTTCGAAAATTCCCCGCTACTTTCCTGTAGGGTAAGATACCCAACTGAGTGTGTTTGTTATTCCCTCCTTAAGCCAAATTTGCCAAGAACAAGATTCATCCATTCCCTTTCACTTACCCCCTCTTCCCTTTCATTACAACAGCTTTCCCTTGCCACTTTTATGTGAGATAATTAACCTCATTCTATCTCTCCCTTTCTCCTTCTCCCAATATATTCCTCTCTCACCCCTTAACTTTATTTTTTAGATAGCCTTTCATATTGAACTCACCCTGTGCCTTCTGTATGTATGTATATTCCCTTCAACTACCCTAATACTGAGAAAGATTTCATGAGTTACAAATATCATCTTTCCATGTAGGAATGTAAACAAAACAGTTCAACTCTAATAAGTCCCTTATGATTTCTCTTTCCTGTTTACCTTTTCATGCTTCTCTTGATTCTTGTATTTGAGTCAAATTTTCTATTCAGCTCTGGTCTTTTCATTGAGAATTCTTGAAAATCCTCTATTTTACTGAAAATCCATATTTTGCCCTGGAGTATTATACTCAGTTTTGCTGGGTAGGTGATTCTTGGTTTTAATCTTAGCTCCTTTGACCTCTGGAATATCATATTCCAAGCCCGTCAATACCTTAGTGTAGAAGCTGCTAGATCTTGTGTTATCCAGATTGTGTTTCCACAATACTAGAATTGTTTCTTGCTGGCTGCTTGCAATATTTTCTCCTTAATCTGGGAACTCTGGAATTTGGTGACAATATTCCCAGGAGTTTTCTTTTTTGGGACCTTTTTCAAAAGGCGATCGGTGCATTCTTTCAATTTCTATTTCACCCTCTAGTTGTAGAATATAGAATATCAGGGCAGTTTTCCTTCATGATTTCTTGAAAGATGACGTCTAGGCTCTTTTTTTTTTGATCATAGCTTTCAGGTAGTCCAATAATTTTTAAATTATCTCTCCTGGATCTATTCTCCCAGGTCAGTGATTTTTACAATATTTACAATATTTCAAATTGTCTTCCATTTTTTCATTCTTTTGGTTCTTTTTTATAATTTCTTGATTTCTCATAAAGTCACTAGCTTCCACTTGCTCCATTCTAATTTTTAAGGCAGTATTTTTTTCAGCGGTCTTTTGGACCTCATTTTCCTTTTGGATAATTCTGCCTTTTAAGGCATTCTTCTTTTCATTGGCTTTTTGGAGCTCTTTTGCCATTTGGCTTAGTCTATTTTTAAGGTGTTATTTTCTTCAGTATTTTTTTTTGTGGGGGGAGGTCTTCTTTAGCAAGCTGTTGACTTGTTTTTCATGATTTTCTTATATCACTCTCATTTCTCTTCCCAATTTTTCCTCTACTTCTCTTACTTGCTTTTCCAAATCCTTTTTGAACTCTTCCATGGCCTGAGATCAATGCATATTTTTCTTGGAGGCTTTTGTTGTAGGCTCTTTGACTTTGTTGACTTCTTCAGGCTGTATGCTTTGATCTTCTTTGTCACTACAAAAAGATTCTATAGTCTAAGTCTGAGTACTTTTATGCTGCTTGCTCGTGTTCCCAGACAACTACTTGATTTTTGAGCTTTTGGTCAGTGTATGACTGCCTTCAGAATGGAGAGTTCTTTGTCCCAAGCTTCAGAGGTTTTGTGCTGCTGTTTTCAAAGCTACTTCTATTCTGAGGTGATATGATTCTGCTCTCCTGGCCTGTGCTCTGGTTTGTGAGTGCAAGCACTCCTTTCTGCCATGTACCTACCAGGAGGATGACCTCTCCACAGTCACCACAAGCTCTGCCACAGTGCACCTCCTTCCCGCAAGAACCACCAACCAGGACCACGACCCAGATACAAGCAGGGCAAAGCAAGAGAGCCCTGCCTTTATGCCAGCAAAGCACTCCCTGCGCTCCCACTCTGATCCACTGCTTGATTCCTCCCACTGTGTGGGCCAGGGACTCCAGAAGCAGCTGACGCTGGAGCTCTGGAAGCAGCCACCGGAGCTTCCTGCTGCTATTGCCTGCCACCCCTGGGTCTGAGGCCAGACCATGCACTTCTCTCACCCAAATCCAGCAGTTTTACCACTGACCTGCTCCATTGTCTTTGGTATTTATGGATTGAGAAGTCTGGTAACTGCCACAGTTCAGTGATTCAGGACCCTGAGGCCTACTTCATCCAATCTCCTCTGTGCCTGGTCTGTCCTGGAGTGGCCCACTCTGAGCTGTGCTCCATTCCCAGTATGGTGTGAAAGACCCTTCTCAGGGACCATCCAAGCTGTCCTGGGCAGGAGACCTGCTTCTTTCTGTTATTTTGTGGGTTCTGTAGCTCTAGAATTTGTTCAGAGACATTTTTCCAGGTGTTTGGAGGGATTTGGGGGAGACCTTAAGCGAGTCCCGGTTTTCCAGTCACAATTTTGGCTCTACCCCCACTCCCCTTCTGCTTTTTAAGGCATTATTCTCCTCATTGGCTTTTTGGAATTCTTTTGCCATTTGGGTTAGTCTATTTTTAAGATGTTACTTTCTTCAGTATTTTTGGGGGGTCTCCTTTAGCAAGTCATTGACTTGTTTTTCACGATTTTCTTGTATCACTCTCATTTCTCTCCCCAATATTTCCTCTACTTCTCTTACTTGATTTTACAAATCCTTTTTGGGCTCTTCCATGGCCTGAGACCAATTCATTTTTTTTTGGAGGCTTTCGATGTAGGATCTTTGACTTTGTTGATTTCTCCTGGTTATATGTTTTGAACTTCTTTGTCACCAAAGAAAGATTCTATAGTCTGAGTCATTCTATGCCACTTGCTCATTTTCCAGTCCATTACTCGACTTTTGAGCTTTTTATCAGGGTATGACTGCTTTCAGAGGGTAGAGTGCTTTGTCCCAAGCTTCAGGGATTTTGTGCTGCTGTTTTCAGTGCTACTTCTATTCTGAGGTGGTATGATGCTCCTCTCCTGGCCTGTGCTCTGGTTTGTGAGTTTGGGCACTCCTTTCTGCCATGTAAACACCAGGAGGACTCCCTCTCCACAGTTACCACAAGGCTCTGCAACACCAGTGCTCTTCCTCCCCCAAGAACCACCAGCCAAGACCACGACCTGGATCCAAGCAGGGCAAAGCAAGAGAACCTTGCCTCAGGGCCAGCAAAGGGATCTCTGTACTCTCGCTCTGATCAGCCACTTGATTCCTCCCACTGTGTGGGCCAGGGACTAGAAGCAGCTGCTGCTGCTGCTGTTGCCACAGCTGCAGCCACCTCCACCACCCCAGGGCTGTGGCTGGACTTTGCACTTCCCTTACCCAGATCCAGTAGTTTTCCCACTCACCTGCTCCATTGTCTTTGGCATTTATGGATTGAGAAGTCTGGTAACTCCCACAGTTCAGTGATTCAAGGCCCTGAGGCCAACTCTGCCCTGTCTACTCTGGGCCTGTTCTGTCTGGGTGTGGCCCACATTGGGCTGTACTCTGCTCCTAGTATGGTGTGATGGACCCTTCCCAGTGACCATCGAGGCCATCTTGGGCTGGAGACTTGTTTCCCTCTGTTATTTCATGGGTTCTATAGCCCTAGAATTTGTTTAGTGTCATTTTTATAGGTGTTTGGAGGGATTTGGGGGAGAGCTTCAGCAAGTCCTTGTTTTTATGCCACCATCTTGGCTCTGCCCCCCAGTTTTTATTTTTTTAATCTAAGTACTCAGCTAAATTCAACAAACATTGTACTAGGAGCTTCTAATACTTTTTGTTGTTTGAGGGTAGCGATAATCTATTTGAGTTGGAGGCAATGTGAAATAACCGAAGTCTTGGACGTGGAGTCAGAATAGAATCATAGCTCTAGAACTGGATCGTAGTTCAGAATCCATGTGGTCTAACTCATCTTTTTACATCTGACAAAACCATGTACCAGTGAGGTGGTGACTTATCCAAGGTTACTTTAGAGTGTGAGATTTTTGTTAGAGGTAGGATTTGAGCCTGGGTCCTCTAATTCCATAGGTCCTATACTATGATGCCTATGAGTCTGATTCCTAGCCTTTACACTTTCTGAGAAATCATGGGCAAACCACTTACCCTATCTAAGTTTTATTGTCATTTATGTGTAAAATGGGTATAATTACACTCATATTATTTGACTGCCTATCTATAGTTGTTTTTTTTCCCTTGAGTTATACATACAGGTGGATCCATACACTGGACTATCTTTATAGCTGCATGCCATTATTTGAATCAGTTTACTTTTCCAGTGTAAAATATCTGCATAGACAAGTTAGACCTGACTTTCTTCATTACTAAAAATTATCCTAAGATTTGAAGTTTTTATTCTATCAAACAGATAGAAATCCTACATGCAAAGAGAAAAATATCTAATTTTGCTTAGGCTAGTGCTTCACATCAACCTAAGGTGATGCTATCTGTCCCCAATAAGTGTGTGGAATAGGGAAGCTGGACAGTTTCTCAAGTCACCTGAGTTAGTTTATGGTGTTGCCTCCTTGTTATTGCTTCATTTAGTTAAATTCTAGAGTACCTGATACACCCAATTCCAAAGTACACTTAAATGTAAGCAGAGAATATGGAAGCTAAATACAAATGGATAAGCATGGTTCATAGTATTCTTCTGTTCAGTCATCTTGAATAGTTGAAAGCTAATTAGTTTGATCAACTGAAGTGAAATCCTTTCTAACTGAATCAAAATTGTTTCCATCTCAACAAAGACCTTGAATTACAGGAATTTTGAGTTAGATGGGAATGTTAGAGATGATCTAGTCAGTATAACTCTCTTCTTTTATAGATGAGGAAACTGAGGCCCAGAGATATTAAATCCTATTACAAGGTCATAGAGGGAGATATTTAGATCTGGGATTCAAATATAGACATTCAGATTTTAAATCTAGTGCCCCTCCTATTACATCATACTTGCCTCTTGTGTTAGAAGACATTTAATTCCCCACACCTGCCAAACCAGTGGTCTTTCTTCTTTTGAAAAATTCTGAACTTAACAACACCAAATAAAATAAGCATTTCCGTATACTAAATGGAATTGATAAAGATTACATATGAAACTGTAAATCTTTATTATGTACTACTTCCTTTTCTTATAACATTTGTAATAAATCCATCATGTAACTTTCACATCTGTCCGACCTGTCTCTCCTTCCTCCTTGATTTCCTTCTGATTCTTGTGCATTTTTTAAAAAACTACTTCAATAATCATCTTTCTTTTCTTTTTGGGAGGACATACTTATTGCCAGTCACTCCTTGTCCCCTTCTAACTCTCTCTTCTTATTGGGAATAAATATCACAAAACCCTTGTACCAAATATTCATAGCCAAGCAAAACAATTTCCTACATTGGCATTGTCTGGAAGTGCATTTGCCATTCTATATCTTGAATCTATCACTTTGCTGTGAAGAGGTAGGTAATACACTAAATTATCAGACTTCTGGAATCATAGTTGACTCCATCTGATGGACTGGAGTTTTTAATTCTTTGAAAATTCCCCAATTATTTGAATAAATTGAAGATATTTGAGAAGGAAAGGGATATGGTGTTTGATAGGCTATTTTAGTGACAGCACATAGTACAGCCTGAAGTGTGACCTAGAGATACAGAAATCTATGCCTTGAGTTCATTTTAATCTAAAGACATCTGGCGATGTAAATGAGGAATGGAGCAAGCATTTATTAAGCACCTCACCTAATATATGCCAAGTGTTGCATTAAGTACTTTTACAAATATTATCTCATTTGATCTTCACAACAACCTTGGGAGGGAGGTGCTATTACTATCCCCATTTTACAGTTGAGGAAACTGAGGCAAATAGCAGTTGTGATTTGCCCAGGGTCACACAAATATTAAGTGTCTAAGGCAAAATTCAGGTCTTCCTAACCCCATGTCCAGTGCTCTATTCACTGCCCCACTTAATGGCCTTACTAGAAAGTAAGAAATAGACCTAAGAGATATTAGTAAGGATGAAGTAGCATGATTTTGCCACAAAGAAGCTTACAAAGTGAAGGATAAAAGGTTAAATAAGATGTCAAGTCCATGAGAAGATGGTGGTGATGCCCATAGTAAAGGAAATGATGGAAAATGGCTTAAGTTGAAAGAATTTTTCCTTGATATTAATATCAAACTGAAAACATAATTTTTAAAGACATATGATTTGTTATGGTGCCTATACCAATGTAATTAAATCAGTAAAATTTTTAATGCCTCAAATTAAACTTTGAGATTAAAGTATTGAGCAGAAGCTGACTTGAAAAAGGAAAGAAAATATTTTTGACCTTTGTTACTAATTTTACAATCACAGCAATCCAATTCTTTTGACTTTCCCCTTCATCACAACTGTCTAGGTAAATCAGGGAAATTGGAGGATACAATTCAAATTTAGAAACTGTCCTACTAAATGTCTATTTTTAGTTTGTTTTATTTGCTGAGATAAAGAGGTGACAAAACTCATCTATCTTCATGAAAAGAGCATCAAACTTGGGAATAATCTTCTCATAGAAGTGTTGGAATCCCACTTGCTCTATGAGAATTTTTCAAATTCACCTTAAGAGAATATGCAACTTCCTCTCACCTCACATAGATGAGAAGTTCTTCATCCCCTTTACTTCATTTAGATTATAATATTAATTTTCTTTGCCATCATTAAAATACACCAACCATTGCTTTGATCTGTATGTAATATGTTGATGTATTTATGTGTGGTTGTGCATATATGCTCAATGTTTCAAGTCCAATTTTCAACTAGAAAGGGCTACTTCTGCTGGCTGAGAGACCTGCACACCTGCACCATTGTGTAGGTGGAAAAACTCCAGTAATTCTAGAGGTTGTTGTTGGTTTTTTTGTTTACTAAAATGTTTAACATTTTATATTATGAATAGATTAGGTTGTTGTTTTAATTGTTTCAGTCATGTCTGACTTTTTGTAACCCCATTTGGGGTATCCTTGGCACTGGAGTGCCTTGTCATTTCTTTCTCCTGCTCATTTTACAGGGTTTTTTTTTTTACCATGCTTTTTTTTAAACTGCATTTTTACATCTTACTGCACCACCTAGCTGCTTCTAAATAGCTTGGGTAAAAAAAACCTAAATAAAACCATTAAAAAAATCTTCAAGAGCAGCACAGTAGATAAAAGACTGGCCCTGGAGTCAGGAGGCACTGAGTTCAAACACAGTCATAGACAGTTACTAACTGTGTAACCTTAGATAAGTCACTTAACCCTGATTGCCTCCAAAAAAATTCTTCAGTGGATACATGTAAAGGCAATCAGTAAATGAAAAGATCTTTCCCCTCCCATTTGAATAGGCTTCAGGTGGGGCTTCTAGGGTCCTAGGGGGAGTGGCTAAGATCATAGCCAATAGTAGGTGCTTGAGTTCTGGTCGCTCAGATGATGTTCTAGTCGACGGCATGATGTCTGGTGACTATATAAAAGGAGAGAACGCAGCTTGGAGATCGAGATGTAGTGGAGGCAGGAGAAGGAGAAATGGTGGAGGCCACAGCAGAAGCAGCAGCAGCAGAAGTGGTGGCAGCACCAGATGCTACTGAAACAGGACTGACCCTCGTGCAAACTAGAGAGTGCTGAGCAAGGGCTTGAGGCCAGTGGGTAATCTTCTTACTGGAGGGCCCTAGCACTGGGGGGAAGCACCAGTATGGCTTGGCTTGCTGCCATAATATTTTTCTGTAACTTCCTGGTCACTATTGTGAGATGGGTATATTGGTTTTGGGAGGTTCTTGACAGGATATCAAATTGGGGACACTGGTCCATGGGTCTGCTATTTTGGAGCTTGAATAAATGCTTTAACTCCTCTGCCTTCTACTTAGAGAATTCCTTATATCCTGTGATTCTGGACCATTCAGGCATATTCATGATTTTCTTTGAAATCCTGAATTCTGCCTTAATGATATAATACTGTCATATGATAATGACTGTCATATAATAATAACTGATATAATAATGTCAGGGCCCATATCTGATTCAGAAGGTCTTTGTACAAATGGTGGATGGTCTTTTTTTTCCTTTGTGCATATCTGTCATAAGATCCATATTTCTTGGTGACATCCACAGCCATTTGAGGCCAGTAAAATCAGTTTCATTCTAGTTCTAGAGTCTTTTTTGCCCATACGGCCAAAATCATGATGTAAGACACTCATGGTTATTAAGTGCAATACTTTGGGTAAGACCAGATGCTTTCTGGATCCATATGTGGGATCAATGTCGGTTCAATACTGCATTCCATTGCATACTTCCAACTTCTGACACTACTTCTAAAGTAAGGTGCTTATTATTTTCTATACTTTAGCATGTGTAGGATCATTAGTATGCTTTTTGACTTGTATTAGTTCTTCATCCTTCCTCAGTGATGAAAATAAAATATAATCCAATATGATAATCCAGTGGTTTCTAAAAAACAAGGAGCAACATGGACTACAGAAAGGGAGACTGATAGTTGGAAGTTATAACAATCTAGGAGATTTTTCTTTTGGCATTTGTTAAGGTATACTTCAACCACTTTAAAATCTCATATTCAATCTCTTCAATGTAGGCCTTCAGTGAAAGGTAGTAATTTTTACTGAATCCCAGTAAAATAGAGTCAGATCACCAAACTTTCTATCCCTTCACCTCCAGAAAAAAAGTTTATGCACAGATTGGAGACTATTCTTATATTTGTATATGTCTTGTTAGATGGGTTGTAAAATCCTTGAGAGGTTTATTAAGTATCCAATTGAATGCAGGGCTGTTCCAGGTGATGCTAAGAAAGAATTAGGTAGATATAGTCTCTTTCCTTTTAGGAGCTTTGAATCCAGGTCGATGATGATGGCAACAAACATGAACAGGATATTCACACAATGCACCAAGTATGAGAATCTTAGAATAGGAAGACATGGTGATTTACCCCAAACTCTCCTCTTGCATATGAAGAAACTGAAAAGCCAAATGACTAACCCAAGGGCACACAGTTTGGAGACCAGGACTAGAAGCTAGGTCTTCCAGATGTAGTGCCACCATTCCTGATTTGCATTAGGCTTTTGTTGTTCTGTTTTAACTTGTTAATAAGTGTATATAATTGAACATTAAATTCAAAAAGCCTTAAAATGTACTTTGAAATCCTTTCTAGTCATTTATGGTCAATTATGGTTTATAATAATATAGTAGTAATAATAAGCTTGGTAAATGCTTTCCTCCCAACAACCTTATGAGGTTAGTACTGAAAATTATTTTCTACATATTGCAGGTGAGAAAATAGAGGTCCAGCATAGTCACAGTACTCAATATGATTTTAACAATGCAGACAGTGTCTATACTATGTGCCCATTTGAGTATCAATATTTCCTTTCTGATGAGGAAAAAATAGTATTAATGCTTTGTTAGAACTGCTCTTTTGGGTTTAATAATATTTGATAGGCTCATCCTAGAAGGTTCTTCATTTTCTGTGGCTTTTCTTTCAAACCTTTCTATTTTTCCCCTCATTTATTCTCCCTAGATGAACTCCTAAATAAACATGAGAATATATCTGCATTCAGAGGTACTGGAATTATGGCGAAGGGGTCACCTGTCCATCTTCACCCAAAAGAGACATTTTCTCTAGTCAGGGTAGTATCTCTTCTAGACAATCAAAACCAAGGGATTTGGATGAGTTTGGAATAAGCCATCCCACTTAGGGAGAGTTGGGAAAATTGAAGCCTTTTTTGGCCACAAGATGGCAGTCATAGTCTAGACAGGAAAGATTGCAGAAGCTGTTGTTACCTATGTCACAAAAGTATGGCAAGACTTTTTCCCCACATGTTTGGAGGGCCTAAGAATGAGAGGCTTTCTTGGAATTCCCCCAAAGTAAGGGAAGTGGAGCCAAGATAGCTGAATAAAGACAGGGACTTGTCAGAGCTCTCTAAATCTTCCTGTAAACAACTTTAAAATAATGCCTCAAAATGAATTCTGGAGGGGCAGAACCAATAAAAGGTTTGAGGTAAAACAATTTTCCAGCCCAAGACAACTAAAGTCAGCAAGAAAGGTTTGTATCATTGGGGTGAGAGTGGAGCACAATCCAGCAGCAGGCCTTGAGAGTGATTGAATTGGCAGTGGCTGCTTGAGAGCTCTCAGCTCACAGATAGTAAGGGGGTTGGATGACTGTTAGAAGAAGATTAAAGGGCATCTTTTGTTGGCACCAGGCACAAGATTCAGGTGTTGCCCATATGAGGTTCTAGGTCACAGTCTCAGGGCAAAGAGGAGCATTAGCAAGATCTGGGTTCCTGGTCACAGTTCTGAGGCAGAAAATATTACTTGTGGTTGCTCACAAACCAGGCCAAGAGAGCAGTGATCACACCTCTCCTTAGATCATACTACCTTGTAAGAACTGAAACCTTATGAACCCTCATGACTAGCTTTGAAAACAGAAGGTGGAAAAACCTGAAGCTTGAGACAGTGTCTACTCTAGCCCAGACATGGGGTCCAATTTTAACTTAAAGTAAAAAAAAATCATGAAATAGACTAGAAAAAAAATTAACAAGCAACAAAAAGGAAACTCATTATAAAAGGTTCTATGGCGACAGGGAAGAAGATCGAAATACAAACTCAGAAGACAACAAAGTCAAAACTGCTACTTCCAAAGCCTCAAAAAATGTGACTTGGTCTCAGGCCCCAAAAGAATTCTTGGAAGAGTTCAAAAATCAAATAAGAGAGGTAAAGGAAAAATTGGATAAAAATGAGAGTGATGCAAGGAAATCATTTTAAAAAAAGTGTCAACATCTTGATAAAGTAGGTGCAAAAAATACTGAAGAAAAGAATACCTTACCAAGCATAATAGGCAAAATGGTAAAAAAGAGATACAAAAATTCACTGAAGAAAAGAACTCCTTAAGAAGTAGAATTGGACAAATTGAAAAGGAGGTACAAAAGCTCACTGAAAAAAATAATTCCTTAAAAATTGGAATAGAGCAAGTGGAGCCTAATGACTCCATAAGACATCAAGAAACAATAAAATAAAATCAAAAGAATTAAAAAAGGTGAAAATGTGAAATACCTAATCGGGAATAAAGCAACTGATCTGGAAAATAGACTGAGGAGAGAGAATTTGAGAATTATTGGATTACCTGAAAGCCATGCTCAAAATAAGAGCCTAGACATAATATTTCAAGAAATTTTCAAGGAAAACTGCCTTGATATCCTAGAACCAGAGGGATAAGTAGAAATTGAAAGAATCCATTAATCACCACCTGAAAGAGATCCTAAATGAAAACTCCCAGCAATATTGTAGCCAAATTCTAGAGCTCCCAGGGAAAAGAGAAAGTATTACAAGCAGCCCGAAAAAAAAAAAACAATTCAAATATCATGGAACCATAGTCAGGATAACACAAGATTTAGCATTAAAACATTTAGCATAAAACATTAAAAGAATGGGAGGCTTGGAATACGATATTCTGGAGTGCAAAAGAGCTTAGATTACAACCACGAATCACCAACCCAGGAAAACTGAGTATAATCCTTCAGGGAGAAAAGTGGATATTTGATGAAATTGAGGACTTTCAAGTATTCCTGATGAAAAGACAAGAGTTTAATAGAAAATTTTACTTTCAAATACAAGATCAAAGAGAAGCATAAAAAGGTAAACAAGAAAGGGAAATTATAAGGGACTTAATAAGGTTAAACTGTTTACATTCCTATGTGGAAAGATGATACTTATAACTTCTAAGAACTTTCTCATTATTAGGGAAATTATGAGGAGTATACATAGAAAGAGGGCATGGATGTGAATTGAATATGATGGGATGATATCTAAAAACATAAAATTAAGGGATGAGAAAGAAGGATGCATTTTGAGAAGGAGGAAGGGAGACATAGAATGGAGTAAAATATCTGGCATAAAAGTCACAAAAGACCTTTTACACTGGAGGGGAAGATGGGGGTGAACCTTACTCTCATGGGAATTGGTTCAAAGAAAGAATAACATACATACTCATTTTGGTATAGAAATCTTTCTTACCCTAAAGTGAAGTAGAAGGGGTATAATGTAAGTGAAAGGGAAGAGGACTGATAGAATAAAGGGCAGATTGGGGGAGGTCAAAGCATGAATTTAGGGATTGTTCTCAGATGGAGCTGCCAGTTAGCTTTGAGATATGTGTGTGTACGTGTGTGTGTGTGTGTGTGTGTGTGTTATTCACATGAAATTTTGTGTGTTACTCACATGAAATTTGTCACTGCTATTCTCATTTCTAGTACAAAAATTCTAAGTCATTTCTAGAAATCCTCTTCTGGCTACAAGATTTCATTTCAAGGCATCCTAAATATGGGTCAGATACATAAATCCCTTCCTCAATCTTTTGAATACCTTTATGGTTTTTAAAAATTTTTTATTTAATATTTTAGTTTTCAACATTGATTTCCACAAGATTTTGAGTTACAAATTTTCTCCCCATTTCTACCCTCCTTCCCATTCCAAGATGGCGTATATTCCGATTGCCTAGTTCCTCAGTCAGCCCTCCCCTCTTTCACCCCACTCTCCCCCATCCTCTTTCCCCTTACTTTCTTATAGGGCAGGATAGATTTCTTCAATACCTTTGTAAGACTGAGGGGATTATACTAGGGGTATATTGATAAATGTTTAATAATTGGCTCTCCAAAATTCAGGATGCGATTTTCATTTTAATTTTGATTATTAGCATTTTCTCCATAACTTTTTTTAAAAGTTTAGATAACCAAGAAAAAAATCAATCCCTGATTTGTAGTGTTTGCTCATTTCAGGGCTGTAAGTGCTAACTCTGAAAATTTAACAAATGTTTCTATGGAGATCCACTTTGAGCTAATTCTAGCATACCCTTGGGTATATGGGAACTTCAGAATATATTTTCCAATGTCGGAAGCAGAATATATTTGAATATTAGACATTTAGATCAAATGGATAGGTTATCACCTGGATGGTAGAATTTGGTAGACTATCTGGCCTTCTACTTTCTCCTATCCTCCCCTATACTCTAGCACCAGACCATTCTAGCTTCCAGTCTTAACTCCTCCATTACTCCCCAAACCCAGGCCTATACAACCTGCATTCCATTCTCAGCTTGATCCCTGTTTCTGCCTTGACCCCAGATCAATTTAAATTCAGATAACCTTTCAATCTGGACTTGGGCTTTCAGCAATGTAGGGAAATCCTAGTGAGGAAACTCCATTTATCAAAGCAAATTACAGATTATAATTTTAGAGCACTACACGAAGCATCAAGATTTAAATGACTTACCTAGGGTCACAAAGTCAGTACATGTCAGAAAAGAGACTTTAACCCAAGGTTTTCCTGGCTTCAAGGCCTGACTATAAAACTTGAGTCAGTCATTTCAGATAAGCCAAGGTCTGAATAATTGGGACCAGATGTGTTATTTATCATTATTATATTATGCAATTCCAGCGGGGGAAAATCCATAAATACTTGGCACTTCCGTATTAAGGCATACAACCACTAGCAACTGATGGAAATATACACACACACATATATGTGTATACATATGTGTGTGTGTGTATTATACACACATGCACATATATAAATATATATATGTACGTATATATACATGTAAGCTATAAGGTTTTGATTTTTTAAATTATTATTCTAAAATTTTTGAACCAGCTCCTGAATTCATTGCTGTAGGGGAATGCCCTGCACCAAAGTAGATCTGCAATTACCTTTAAACGTATAGTGCCTAAGTCACTGAGAGGTTAACTAACTTGCCCAGGGTCACAAAGCCACTACTGTCAGAGGTGAGACTAAATCTCCCTGACTTCACTAACTCTCTTTCCACTAGACCAATGGTGTCAAACTCAAATAGAAAGGGGACCACTAATCCATACATAAGGATCTCTGTAGGTTTCCTATGGACTTAGTTTTAAAATGTAATGTTATCTATGTTTTATTGTATTTTTTACTAATGTTGTGAAATATCTCCCAACTACATTTTAACCTGGTCTGGGCCTCACTGGAGAGTGCTATGGCTGCATGCAGCCCACAGGTGGCATGTTTTATACCTCTACCTTAGACCACGGCTTCCTCTTCATATGTGTTAAAGCTGGTAGAATCCTAAGAATTCTTAAGCAAAAGGAAGACCAGTTTTCCACTGCTATTTAACGACAGTATAGCTGAAATCGGTGGAAAGAGTAAAAGATACTGGGTTATGTGCTATTTAGCAAGAGCATATTAAGGATACATTAGATGTACTATTACATTAGTTATATTAGTTACTATAATGAGTTTCCATAAAACTTACAGGATAAGCTGTTTTCAAGGTTTGAGCAAATAGGAATGTGTATAATGTGTATGAAGAAGACTTGTGTTCAATCTTGCCTATGATACTTACCATCTGACTTTGGGCAAGTAACCTCCCTGTGCCAGGGAGATTGACTTATTCTAGGTCATATTGGTAAGTAAGCATGTAAAATGGGGATTGAATCCAGATCTTTCAAGACCAGAGCCAGAGTTCTTTCCAATGGCCCATGATGATACGAGCCTATGAAGGATATCAACGTTACAAGAATACAGGTTCTCAGAAAGACATGTGAGGGAAACAAGAAAAAACTACAGTAACTGGGGAGTGGCTGACATTAACATTCCTTTCTGTACAGAGTGTATTGCACACAAGATAATGCAGGCAAGATCATCTACGAAATCGACGTATCCTGGTTATCAAGCCCAGCTTGTGTAACCAATGTTAAAATGCAGTTCACTAATCTCATCCTTATGAAACAAAGAAAATTGAAAATTATGAGTGACGAAAGAAGAAAATCACTTGCTTACCTGCTTCTGGCTCTTGGAGACAACTTCAAATCAGTGCCGAGCTAGAATGAAAGAGACAGGCAAAAGGAGGAGGAACGTTACTGATTAATATAAAGATAACAAAAGTCATGAGAATCAGGGTGGCACTGTGATTTGCTGGTAAGATTAGGAAGACCTGGGTTTGAGTCCTAACTTTGATCCATATCTACAGTGTAACAACCCCTCAGTGCCCAAAACGACTCTCTAAGACCAGGACTGTCCAAAATACAGCCTGCATGTGACCTGCAGTGTGACTTTACGTGGCCTGCCTGTGGGTTTTAATTTTCATGAGCGAAAAAATAAAATAAAAATTTGCATGGAATGTGCATTAGATTTTTTTGATTCCATCACTAATAAATAATCTCGTTGATGTTAATTTTCCTTGGTGTTTTTAAGCAGTATTAGAGATGGAACATATCACACAGAATTTTCAAACGATCTGTGGGATGCGTTCCATCTGATGCAGGACTAGTTGTTGTTTTGTTGTTTTGTGTTTGCTTTTGCCCTTTGTGCCTCCGCTTGTTGTATTGATGACACATGTTGCCCCACTTTCCATTAGTGTACTGTATTTTTTATTCTGGTACGGCCCTCAAATAAATTATTTTATTTTAATGCAGCCCTAAGATAACCTGCTCTAAGACTATATAAATTGAACAAAAGGTACTAATTTACATTGACTGAAGGAGTTGCTTTTCTGGGATTCCTCAGCCTACAAACACAGGTGTCAAGAACAGGGCCTAAAGTGTAATTGGGAACCATTTTTAAAAGAAATAAAAATACAACAGAATATAATGTGGTCATCTAAGTCAATCTATAGTCTGCAGGGATCCTAAAGTAGGGATCAATCCTTCTCCTCACCCCTGCCCACAACTCTTCCCACCAACCTCCCAGCCTCCGCCCCCCCATCTGAATTTGAAACTATGGCCCCACACCAATGAAATAATACGTTGGGTCCAAAACAAAAGAAAAAGAATTAGGGCTAAAGTTATACCTTTTTTGCATAGAAAATCAATAGGAGACTCAAATTTAAATGCAAATATTTGAATTGTAAATGTCTCAGGTGTTATCAGTCTTTCAACCCTAAATATGCCTATCCTAATCTAATTTTGTAAATTAAATATTAAATCAAGGCTGTCAGAAATTGAGATATTTGTCCAAGGTCACACAGCTAGATGTTAGAGCTGTTACCTGAACTTAGGTTGGCTGACTCCCAGTTCAAGGCTCTCTCCATTGTCTTTTTATGTTATCTTATAGATGCATAGACCCACACAACTTCAAAGTTTAAGAAAACGTGGAGGTGCTTTGGTCCTACCTTTTAGCTATTGTAGGATTTTTTTCAGCAATTCTTTCATAAAAGTTGGGAATGGACAATGTTGGAGGGGGTGTGGGAAGACAGGAACATTAGTGCTTTGTTGGTAAAACTGTGAATCTGTACAACCAATTTGGAATTATTCAAATAAAGTGACTAAAATATGCATATCTTTTGACCCACAGATTTCATTACTAGGCATATTCCCTAAGGAGGTTATTGATAAGAAAGTCCTCAACCTACATCAAAACATTTATAGCTGCACCTTTTGTAATCACAAAAAAATTGTAAATAAAGAAGATGTCTATTAATTGGGGAATAACTAAACAAATTCTGGCATGTGAATGAAAAAATGTTATAATGTAGTGAGAAATGACAATTGACATGAATACAGAGAAACATGGAAAGATCTACATGAACTGAAGCAAATGAAATAAGTGGAGTCAAGAAAAATGATAGACAATGAAAACAACAATAGAGATGGACAAAACAATGATTAAAAGATAAAAACTAAATATTGCAAAATTATAAAGAACAATCATGTCTTGAAAAGAAAAATGCAAAGACATTCCTAGCCTACCCCTTTGCTGAGATGAGAGTCCCATAAATATTGTACGCTGAATGAAAACATTCAGATTTATTCAATGAAATGATAAAATATGCTGATTTTTGTCTCTTTTTTTGTCTGTGAAATACTCTTTATTATATAGAATGGCTCTCTGGGAGGGGGAGGGGAAGGGTACTGGGGAAAATTATGATACCAAAAAAAAAACCTCATCAATAAAAACTTATTTTTAAAATAAAAAAAAATATTTAACAGCTTTTCAGCTTGGCTCTGCTTGAATACTTTTAAGAACAGGGACTACATTCCTTAAAGAGTAAGCAGGTATCCAACAGTTCTGGAGGGCAATTTGGAACCATGCCCAAAGGGCTATAAAATTGCACATACCCCTTGATCTAGTGATAATACCACTTGGTCTGTATCACAAAGAGCTCATAAAAAAGGGAAAAACACACACAAGTACAAAAATATTTATAGCAGCTCTTTTTGTGGTGGCAAAAAAATGGAAATTGACAGGATGCCCTCAATCGGGGAATGGCTGAACAAGTTGTGGTATATGAAGGAACGGAATACTATTGTCCTCTAAGAAATGATGAGCAGGCAGACTTCAGAAAAACTTAGAAAGACTTACATGAATTGACGCAAAGTGGAGTGAACAGAACCAGGAGACTGTTGTACACAATAATAGCAATACTGTACGATGATCAACTGTGAATGACTTAGTCTCAGTAATACAATGATCCAAGATAATTCATGATAGAAAACGCTATCCACATCCAGAGAAAGAATTGTGGAGTCTGAAAGCAGACCCAAGCATAATATTTTCACTTTTTTGTTGTTGTTTTTTGGTTTTATTTTCTTCCTCATGATTTTTCCCTTTTGTTCTGATTCTTCCTTCACCACACGACTAATGTGGAAATATGTTTAACCTCATGAACATACTTGTATGATCTATATCAGATTGCTTGCTGTCTTGGGGAGGGGAAAAAGGAGGGAAGGAGCGAGAAAAATTTGGAACCTAAAATCTTATAAAAATGAATGTTGAAAACTATGTCTACATGTGATTGGAAAAAAATAAAATATTATTAAGTGGGAAAAATAAAATAAAAAGAGTAAGTAGGGAAATTCTCAAACTGCTACTGAAGATAACAGTTTCATCAAAGATGATCTGTGAAAAATAAGAATTAAATTAAAATTAAATTTTAAAAAATTAAAAATGAAAAAATTGAATTAAAATTAAACTAAAATTCTACTTCATTATTGGATAACTGTATTGTCAGAAATTTCTTTCTTATTCTGAGCTAAAATTTACCTCCTTGTTATTTCTTCGTATTGATTCCCAGTCTCTTGAAGACATCAGAATCTGCTGCTGTACTTCTTTGAATACTATGGTCCTTTTCTTGTCCCTGAAAGATCTGCATGATAAAGATATAGCTGTTTGAAAATGGTGAATGAAGAAATTTCATAGGAAAGAAACCTCTATCTTCCACTTCTTGGCCCTCTTTATATTATATAGAAGAAAAGTATGACATATAATGGATCTTTTCCATGTCTAACTGTAGTAGATTCTTTTTAATTGTCATTGGTGCTATGTATCTTCCATATTTCTCATATACATAGTAAATATTAATCTTTTAATATGTGATTTATTTATATGCCAAGAGGTGGTAAATAGCAAATAAACTCATTTATCCAAGCCAAGAGCAAATAGAAATCAGAAAAAGAATATAAATGAAAGTATATATCAGATATCATTCACAGAGTTGAATGAGCTCTCCTATTGGGAGTGAAATATCTCACCTCAATCTGAGAGTCTCATATCTCACCAAAGATGAAATTCCCAAGTCCAAAGTTGCAAGTTCGGAATAGGAACATGATTGAGGTGCCAGCTCCTCTCTAGCTGGCTTCTTCCCAGAGTCTTTCAGGGATGTTTTGCTGAAGAGAATTGTGAACTACAAGTCTAAAGGTGGAAGCCAGCCGACCAGGATCTCTTCTCCCAAGCTCTTACCAACTCTACTTTTCATTAAGGCATGGAGTATTGAATAATCAATCTCAATCAGTGAAGAAAGTCTTCTGCATGCTTTTTAAAGTGTAATTTAATTTGAATTGTGGTTCTATTGATGTCCTACTATATTGTAGTTGTCATAATAGAGCAGGCCATCACAGGAAGTGGAGATCTGAATCTGAAGAAAAGCTGCCACCGACAGATCCTCCCAAATATGGAGAAAGTGTGGAAGGCAGAGCAGAAACATGAGGCAGAATGGAAAAAGATTGAGGATCTACAGTGGGAACTTCAGGAGGAAATGCACGCTATGCAGAGGATTGGGAGCTGTCAGAAAAAAGAAGAGAACTAGATTGGATGTACCAGGGCCTGGTGGGATGGTGATTATTGATGAGTCCCTGATAGGATGTACCATTGACAAATATGTTTTTGCGAAGATGGAAGACAAAGAATCAGGTTGTTCAACTGAGACAAGACTTCTCCCAGGCTCCATCTTTGCCCCCTCAGGTGCCAGTTCTCTACTTTACGTGGTCAACAAAACCTGGGACAACTTGCTTTTTATCGTTTAAAAGAAGGACGAAGAGAAAAAGAGAGAAGTCTTGAATAATCCAGTAAAAATGAAGAAAATCAAATAATTTTTGCAAATGAGTCTGGAGGAGGAGGAGGAAGAGGAAAGCGAGGAAGAGGAGGGGGGGAAGCATAAGAAGCACAAGTATTTGTAGCTGCAGCAGTGACCACACTACCAATGAGGAAGGGCAGATTCCTGTAAAGTCTCAAAAGAAAATGGCAAATCCTCCTCCTGTGTTACCCAAAGTTCCAGGTTATGGTTTACAAATTAAGGACACCGACCATGATCAAAGACTACCAGGACCTCTGGCAACTGAAGCCAGGGAAGCACACAGGATCAAGAATCATTCTGGGTCATAGGGAACCCCTGGTTTGCCTCCAAAACACCCCAACAGAAAGGGCACATAGGATGCTAAAATACAGGAAAGGAGGTCGAAGTCCCTTAAACATAGTAGACAGCACAATTTCAAAGTAAACAGGAAAGAAAGAGGCTGAGCTAAGAGCTATTCACCCAAAAAGAAAGATATCCAAAGCAACATCCTTCAGGTCACACCAGAAAACTCTCAGTAGAGGAACAGGAGCGAAAATGGCCAGAAATGATGAATGACAAGTGGCAGGAGGAAGAGAGGCTGAACACCTTCAAGAGGTATGAAAAGGAAGAGGAAAGAGAATGGAAGCTGGAGAAGTTGGACTCTCAGGATGGGAAATTCATCCACCAGTTGAAGTTAGAAGGTATGTCCACCTCCTCTTCCTCAGAGGATAGGGCCAAGCACAACATCCACTCTCCCAGAGAACTTTAGCTGCTTTGGAAAAGAACTTCACGAAGAGATGAAGCTCACAAGGCTCTTATGCTGGTTATCCTGAGTTTTCCAGGGAAGCTGCTGGCTCCTTAAAGAATCCTCTTCATAAGAATTGAGATTGGGGGGGGGGTGGAGCCAAGATGGCAGCTGGAAAGCAGGGACCAGTGTGAGCTCCCCACCAAGTCCCTCCAAAAGCCTATAAAAATGGCTCTGAACCAGTTCTAGAACTGCAGAACCCACAAAATAGCAGAGGGAAGCAGGGCTCCAGCCCAAGACAGCCTGGATGGTCTCTGGGTAAGGTCTATCCCACATGGAGCTGGGAGCAGAGCGGAGCAGAGCAGAGCCCAGAGTGGGCGGCGGCCAGACCAACCAGACCAGGAGCCAGGTAGAGCATGCCCTAGCGCCCTAAATCAGTGAGTTGTGGCAGTTGCCAGACTTCTCAACCCACAAACACCAAAAACAACAGAGAAGATTAGTGGGAAAAGCTGCTGGGGACAGGGAGTTTGCTGTTTGGCCACTGCCCCAGGGGCAGCGGAGGTGGGGCAGCAACAGAACTATAGCTGCAGTTGCTTCCAGCCCCAGCTGGTGGGAAGAATTAAGTGGCTGATCAGAGCAGGAGTGAAGAGCCTGCTGAAGATCTAAGTCCAGTCCTGGTTGGGGGTTCTTGGGGAAGGAGGAGTGCTGGTGTGGCAGCGCATCTGCCCAAGCTTGGAACATAGAACTCTTTAGTCTACAAGCAGTGGTACCCTGCTGAAAAACTCAAGGATTAAGTAAGTTGGCTGGGAACATGGCCAGGCAGTGAAAATGCACCCAAATTCAGTCTCAGACTCTGGATTCCTTCTTTGATGACAAAGAAGACCAAACATACAGTCAGAAGAAGTCAACAAAGTCATAGGCCCTACAACAAAAACTTCCAATAAAAACATAAACTGGTCTCAGGCCATGGAAGAGCTCAAAAATGATTTGGAAAAGCAAGTTAGAGAAGTAGAGGAAAAATTGGGAAGAGAAATGAGAAGGATGAGAGAAAACCATGAAAAACAAGTCAATGACTTGTTAAAGGAGACCCAAAAACATACTGAAAATTATACTGAAGAAAACAACACCTTAAAAAATAGACTAACTCAAATGGCAAAAGAGCTCCAAAAAGCCAATGAGGAGAAGAATGCCTTGAAAGGCAGAATCAGCCAAATGGAAAAGGAGGTCCAAAAGACCACTGAAGAAAATACTACCTTAAAAATAGATTGGAGCAAGTGGAAGCTAGATGAGAAATCAAGATATTATC
>CM053626.1:219043062-219061772 GCA_028646595.1 Phalanger gymnotis | reverse complement strand
AAAAAAGTTTTTGCATGCAACTAGAAAATAAGATACACAGACAATGGGGCATAGAAATTTATCTTTCCCTGCAAGAAAGGAAGAGAAAAGGGGATGGGAGGGGAGTGGGGTGACGGAAGGAAGGGCTGACTGGGGAACAGGGCAACCAGAATATATGACATCTTGGAATGGGGGGGGGAGAAATGGGGAGAAGATTTGTAATTCAAACTCCTGTGAAAATCAATGCTCAAAACTAAATATATTACATAAATAAACAAAAGAAAAAAAAGTGAGATGACTTCCAAGGATGTCAGATAGCTACTGCTCAAAGTGATTCTACTCCAGTCATTCCTGAGAACAGCTAATGCCCCTTACAAAACAGGGAGTCAGTTCCTGGGCTGCTTCCTCTGGTGTATGTTGCATAAGTTTCCTTAAGAGGTGCCCATCTTTATTTCAGTCCTCCTAAAGACTCCTAGCACTTTGTATGGCTAATCATGGTTTTCACAATGGCCCTGTAATTTACCCTTAGCCGGCTTTTTCTGTCAGATCCATTCCTTTTCAATACAGATTGAACTTTTAAAAAACAAATCTCCCTTTAAAAATCAATTGTGAACCTCTTCAGTTGAGTAGCAAATCAAAGAATAGAATCAATGTTCCTGGCTTCTGTTACAAAATGTCTTGAAAGTTAATTTGAGACAGACCAGTGCCAGGGAAAGAAAAAGGGAATTCAGGGAGGATCACCCAGTAGGCAAGCTATCCAATGCCCTTCAAGTAATCAACACACAAACCTGAACCAGGGAGAGCTCAGATCCCCATGACTCAGATACACTGCTCCTTGTGGGATCTGATCTTAGAGTTTTTCATAATTACTCACTTCATACTAATGCATGTTTCTGGAAGGGATCATAAGGACTAAGGTCACAGCCATATACGTTGCTCTGCAAAACTCTACAGTTGCTCAGTGGATCAAGCCCTAGGCTCGGAGTCAGGAAGACATAAGTTCAAATGCTGGGCAAGTCATTCAATCTTCTCAGTCTTAGTTTTCTCATATCTGTAATGATGATAGTAAGACCTTCCTCACAGTGTTGTGAAAATCAAATGAGATAATATATGTACAGTTCTTTGAAAAAAATTAAAGCACAACATAAATGCTATCATTGTTAGAGCCATTCTCACTTAATTGTCCCCCATTGGCCTCTCCCCAAATATGTCATGCCAGCTCAAGCTCTCAGCTGCGCCCATACTCACTCTCAGAATGTCTCTTTTGTTCCAATGCCAGATGCTAAACACCATCTTCCAAGTTCTACCCTCACTCATACCCACACTGACTTCTTGCAGAGGTTGTATATGCTAAGGGAGGGAATAAGCTTAAGCAAACTCTAAGGATGTAAAAAATATGCAAAACTCTTTTGCAGTGACTAAGATTTGGAAACTGAGGGGACTGTCTCTGGAATCATGATTATTTTGAAAACTCTTTTGTTCCACGTACTGCAGCTTGGCGATTATGAGTATTTAGTGTGGTGATAGCTATAAGTATGTTATTAAATATTAATAAATTAGTGTTATATGTGAACAATTATAAACAACAGTATACTCTGGTCCAATTTTGAGTTCTATATTTGTTGCTTACAAATTTATTGTCTGTCAGTCCATGAAAGAGAGCTTGTATCGGTCATGTCTTGCTGGATATTTGAAAGTTGTTAAAATTTTACATCATTCGATTATGTGTATTGTTTTTACCATTCCCCTGTATAATATACTTGATCACAAAGTTCAGCCTCCTTAAGGACAACTTTTCTATTATTTATGCTGGCAATGAGATGTTCCTGAATCATCATTATAAACTTCTCCATTTCTGAAAGCAAATTCATGACTCAGCCATTGGTTCAATAGTTTTTTATCAATGTGTTGTTAACTGAGTTCATGAGGATGTTGCTCACATATAGCCTTTGGATTCTACTCTTAGATCTTGGCCATTTCATAGGCTCCATCCAGAGGTAAATAACTGTCAGTTATATTTGACAAATCCAGTCTCCACTATTGCTTGGTGAGATTTTATTTGTTCCAAAAGTATTTCCATCAATTTTTACCTTTTTATCATATGCTCTAAGAATGTCTATCATTTTTCTTCCTCCTGGGAGAAGATTCTGAGAAGACGGTGGAAAATGTAAGAAATTACCAGGTTCTCCCAAATTCCTCTACAAACAATTTAAAATAATGCTTCAAAGTGAATTGTGAGGGGCAGAAATGAGTAAAAGTGGGGAAAAGCAGTTGTCCACCTAAGACAACTTAAGAGGACTTTTGGAAAGATCTGATTTCCTGGGATGGTTGGTGTGGCCTGATTGAAGTGCAGCTACCTCCAGGCAGACACCACTGAATCAACAAACAAAAAGTCCTGAGGACAGCGGTCTAGTGGCAGCCTCAGATTCCAAAACTTTGCCCCCAGGGACAGTATGGGTATTGTCTCCTGTTCAGGGAAAGATTACAGGGTCCTTTGACGGTGTTGGATGTGGGGCCCAGGCGTAACTGACCCAATAGGGTCCCAGGCTATGGATATGGGTGAGGAGGAGTGAGCACACACTGGTAAGTGCAGGTCACAGAGGAGTGGCTGTGAGCACTTCCAGCAGAGCAGAATCCCTGGTTTTGATTCCAGCTTGCAGCTTCAGGAGGGACTGCAAGGAGTAAGAACATTTGTAGTAACAACATTGTGAGGGTCCTAATCATGGCACAGGGGTTGAGGTCAGGGACCCAGTAGAGTTCAGGAAACAACAACACAAAAACCCTGAAACTTAAAACGTTATTCTGCACATCTCAAGATTAGAGCCTGACTGTGGTGATAGAGAACATCTGGGTTCAAACTCAGGAGAAGATAGTGAAATTAAAATACTACTTCTACTTCAAAGAAAATAGTAATGTGGTCACAAGCCCCAAAAAGACTTTTTGGAAGAACTTTAAAAGGACTTTAAAAATCTAAGAGAAACTGAGTAAAAATTAGGGAAAAAATGGGAGTAATATGAGAAAATCAAGAAAATTATGAAAAGAAAGTCAACAAATTGGAAAAAGAGATCCAAGAGATTATGGAAAAAAAATAACTTTTTAAAAATTAGAATTGGACAAGGGAAAGATAATAACTTCATAAGACACCAAGAAATAATAACTCATTTTAATAATCTTAAAGTTATGATAAAAAGTCTAGATGCTTGTTATGGTAATTAGGGTGGGACTTTTTTTTTTACTGCTTTCTCTTTTGGAATGCTGAGGTAATGAAGTACCTTTGATGAGTCTTGCCTTTTAAATGTAATGGCAAGCAAAGTAGGATATTTTGCTGTTTTTTGTTTGAGTGCTTCTCAGCACTGAGGTAACCAAGTGCCTCAGGACTTTGAGATGTGTATATAAGATCTGAGTTTGGTGTTTTGTTTTGGGGGCACAATCATCGAAAAATGAGTGTTGGTGATGAGACTCTGGGTAGCTGCTGAAGTGGCACCCCCTGGCTTTGAAAACCCAGATGTTGGTGCTTCTCTCTGGTAACTATGTATTGCTATGGATAGACTGATTTGTGTTTATTTGCTCTGTCTATATAATGTATGCTTGTAATTTCCATTTGTATTCTCTCTGAAGTTCAAGATGCTGGCTTTTTCCCCTGAACTGAGTGAATGGTATATGTATATTTAATCAAAGTGAGATTGTTAACCCATTAAAGTTGTTTTCCTTAGAAAAGCAGATCAAAGAACTAGGGCTAGTAGCCCTCCTGTGTGCTGGTGTTATTGGGCTTGCACCTCCATAGCAGCTGCTAGCAACATTGTTGTTACAACACTGTACTTCAAGAAATTGTTTTTCCACTTAATAGTATTTTATTTTTTCCAATTACATGTGAAGATAGTTTCTGACATTCACTTTTATGATTTTGAGTTCCAAATTTTTCTCCCTCCCTCCCTCACCAAGATAGCAAGCAATCTGATACAGATTATACATCTGTGATCATGTTGAACATATTTCAACATTAGTCATGTGGTGAAAGAAGAATCAGAACAAAAGGGAAAAACAATGACAAAGAAAAAAATACAAAGTGAAAATAGTAAGCTTGGATCTGCATTCATACTCCATAGATCTTTCTCTGGATTTGGATAGCATTTTCCATCATGAGTCTTTTGGAGTTGTCTTGAGAAAAGCTAAGCCTATCATATTGATGATCACACAGTGTTGCTGTTACTATGTGCAGTAGCCTCCTGGTTCTGCTCACTTTACTGAGCATCAATTCATGTATGTCTTTCCAGGTTTTTCTGAAATTCCCTTACTGATCATTTCTTATAGGACAATGGCATTCCATTACATTCACATACCACAACTTGTTCAGCCATTCCCAATTGAGAGTATCCCTGCAATTTCCAATTCTTTCCCAGCACAAAAAGACTTGCTATAAATATTTTTGTATATGTGGGTCCTTTTCTCTTTGTTATGATCACTTTGTCATACAGACCTAGTAATGGTATTGCTGGATCAAAGGGTATGGACAATTTTGTAGCCCTTTGGACATAGTTTCAAATTTTCTTCATTTCACAGATCTACCAACAGTGCATTAGTGTCTCACTTTTCCCACATCCTCTTGAACACTTATTATTTTCCTTTTCTGCCCTATCAGCCAATTTGATAGATGTGGGTTGGTAACTCAGAGTTGTTTTAATTTGCACTTTTCTAATCAATGGTGATTTAGAGCATTTTTATATGCCTATAGATAGCTTTAATCTCTTCATTTGAAAACTGCCTGTTCATATCCTTTGACCATTTATCAATTGGGGAATGACTTGTGTTCTTATACATTTGACTCAGTTCTCTATATATTTGAGGAAGGAGGCCTTTATCAGAAACACTGGCTGTAAAGATTGTTTCCCAGCTTTCTGCTTTCCTTCTAATTTTGATTGTATTGTTTTTATTTGTGCAAAAGCTTTTTAATTTAGTGTAATCAAAATTACCTATTTTGCATTTCATAATGTTATATCTCTTGTTTGATCATTAGTTCTTCCTTTCTTCGTAGATCTGACAGGTAGATAATTCCTTGTTATTCAAATTTGCTTATGGTTTCACCCTTTATGTCTAAATCATGTACCCATTTTGAACTTTTCTTGGTATATGGTATGACAAGTTGGCCTATTCCTGTTTGTTCCTTATTGTTTTCCAGGTTTCCAACAGTTTTTGTCAAATAGAAAGTTCTTATCCCAAAGACCAGAAAATTATTTCACTCTGTCTTTCTGTAGGTTTTGTCATTACAGAATCTGTTTAGAGGCTTAATTTAACATTGTTTTACAAGATTTTGAGTTCTAAAATTTTCTTCCTCCCTCTACATTAAAACTTTCACTCTTTGCAGGTAACATGATGATGTATTTAGAGAATCCTAACAACTCAACTAAAAGACAACTTTAAATAATTAACTACTTAAGCAAAGTCATAGGTTATAAAATAAATCCACAAATCATCATTTCTTTATATCACCAACAAATCTCAGCAGCAAGAAGTAGAAAGGGAAATTCCATTTAAAATAACTATAAACAATATAATTACTTGGGAGTCTACTTGACAAGACAAATTTGGGAAGTATATGAACACAATAACAAAACACTTTTCACACAAATAAGGTCATATCTAAATAATTGGAAAAATATCAGTTGCTCATGGGTATGCCAAGCTAATATAAGAAAAACAGCAATTTTACCTAAATTAATTTACTTATTCAATGTGATGCAAATCAAACTGCCAAAAATTTACTTTATAGAGGTAGAAAAAATAATAACAGAATTCATCTACAAGAACAAAAGTTCCAGAATATCAAGGGAATTAAGGAAAAGAAATGCAAGGGATGATGGCCTACCAGTGCCAGATCTATACCCTTATTATAAAGCAGCAATCATCAAAACTAGTGGGTACTGGCTAAGAAATAGAGTGGTGGATCAGTGGAATATGTTAGGTACACGAGACACAGTAGTAAATGACTATAGTAATCTACCATTGGATAAAACCAAAGACTCCATCTTTTGGGATAAGAACTCACAGGCAATCAAATTGTGATTTGATCAAGCAATACCACTAGTAGGTCTGTATCCCAAAGAGAGCATAAAAAAAGGAAAAGGATCCACATGTACAAAAATATTTATAGCAGCCTTTTTTTTGGCGGTGGCCAAGAATTGGAAATTGAGGGGATGCCCAGCAACTGGGGAATAGCTGAACAAATTTTGGTATATCAATACAATGAAATATTATTGTGCTCTAAGAAATGATGAGCAGGCATAATTCAAAAGAATCTGGAAGGACTTACATGAATCGATCCTGAGTGTAAAGAACAGAACCAGGAGAACAGTGTACATAGTAACAGCAAATTGTGATGATCAGTTATGATTGACTTAGTTCTTCTCATTGTCTTCAACAAGCAATACAATGATCCAAGACAATTCCAAAAGATCCATGACAGAAAATTCTATCCACACCCAGAGAAGGAACTATGGAATCTAAATGCATATTGGGGGAAACCATTTGCACTTTTTTTTGTGGTTTTTCCCTTTTTGTTCTATTTCTTCTTTTACAACATGACTAAAATGGAGATATATTTACATGATTCCACATGTGCAACCTGTATCAGATTGCTTGTTGACTTGGGGAGGGGAAATAGGAAGGAAGGGACAAACAGTTTTGAACTCAAAATCTTATAAAAAATTAATGTTGAAAACTATCTCTACAAATTTAAAAAATACAAAAAAAGAATGCATTCATTACTTAGGTAGTTTGAAAGAACATACACAGATCAAAAGCCTGGCCTTGAGTTATGTATGATAGGATGATCCTAGAAAATAAAATTGGGTAGGAAGAGGTAAAATGGACAAACATTTTCATACAGATTAGGCATGAATAGAAGAACTGATACAGTGGAAGCTGGAGGGGGTAGAGGGCTGGTAATGCTAGAACTTTATTCTCATCAGAACTGGATTAAAGAAGGAATAACATATGTATCTAAACATCATAAAAGTCTTCTTACCTTACAAGGAAATAGAGAAATGAAGGGATAGGATAAGTGAGGAACTTTTAGAAGGTTGTGCAGATCAAGAAATAGGAGGATAAGAAGAAAGGATAAGGGAGCAACTCTTAGAAGCAGAAAAGGTTAAAGGAGAGACTTAGAAGGGTGGGTAGATTAAGAAATAGGAGGGTGAGAGGAGAGGATAAGGGAGGGATTCTTAGAAGGGTCATAGATTGGGAAGGCAGTGGTAAGAAGTAAATTAAATATGAGGAAGGATAGAGTAAAAAGAGAGAGAGAGAAGGATAAATAGGAAAAATAATGAGGGAAATGCATGTCATAATTATGGAATACTACTGTACTATAAGAAATGATGAGTTGGTTGATTTTAGAAAAACATAGACTTGCATGAAATAATGAAAAGTTAAATGAGCAGAACCAAGAGAGCATTGTATACAGCAACAGTAATATTGTTCAAAGAACAACTGTGAACAAGTAACTTATTCTGAGTATTATAAATACTCAAATCAAACACAGAGGACCCATGAAGGAAGATATTATTTACCTCCAAAGAAAGAACTAAAAAAATGAAGTGTTCGTAGTAGAATTTTACATATATATTTTATATATAATGTATATACACGCATCCCTATATACATATACATACATATGTCCATATGTAAAAACACCATTTCACACACATATACATATATATGCATACTCTGTGTGTGTGTGTATAGTTTTGGCCTCAATTTTGTTTTCTTCCTCCTTTTTGACAAAGAAGTATTACTTATTCCATGGCCCCCTTAGGGTGAAACCCTGAGATCTGTTTCATTACCACATATGGCAGGGAGTGCTTGAGAAGAATGGAGTCTGAAATGGCAACAGCAATTGTCACTTACTACTGAAGACTTTTGCATCTAATAACCTTCTCATCACCAACACTGTGTTCTGTTCACCTGAATGCAACAAAACTTCATGGATGTACATTTGCAGCAGTTATTGGCATTTAATAGACTATGTTATTATAAGGAGAAGAGACTATGTCATTATAAGGAAAAGAGACAAATGTGAGAATGATGAAGACAATGTGTGGTTCTGAGTGCTGGACTGATCACAGACTTATCCTCTCTAAGATAAATATTTTCATTCAACGTAAGGCAACTACCCGAAGACGTAATATCAAGAGATTATAGCACTTCTCTGAGTGGAAATAGTTCATTGCTAACTTGGAGGGAAAGGTGAGCCAACACACAGTTGGCAACAGTAGAGCAGAAAAGGAGTAGGCAGCTTTCAGAGATTTGGTACAGTATTGCATTTACTCATCTTGGTTAGAATACTTGCAAACATCAAGATTGGTTTGAGGAAAATGATGGGGAAATTCAGAAGCTGCTAAATGAAAAACAAGAAGTCTACAGGGTTTATCAGCAGGATGGTTCATCCATCTCTAAGAAAGCAGCGTTTAACTCCACCAAAAGTAAAGTACAAGTGAAGCTTAGAGAGATGCAGAATTCTTAGCTCAATAAGAAGGCAGATGAAATTCAGTTTTATGCTGATAGTAACAATCCAAAGCACTTTTGTGATGCCCTGGAGGGTATTCATGGGCCAAAGACCTATGGTACATCTCTACTACTCAGTGCTGATGGAGCCACATTGATTAGTGATAAGAACATGATCCTGGAGAAATGGGCTGAACACTTCCATAGTGTTCTCAACAGACCATCATCAATCAATGCTGAAGCCATTGACCATATACCTCAGGTTGAAGCCAGTCCCTCTCTAGTCAAATTTCCAACTGAAGAAGAGGTTTTGATTACTTTTTGGGTCCTCTCTTGTGGCGAAGTGCCTGGTGTTGATTCTATTCCAGTTGAGATCTACAAAGCAAGAGGTCCACAACTCATACAAAAGCTGACTAAAAAATCCAGGTTTTATGGCAAGAGGAGATTATCTCCCAGAAATTCAAGAATGCCTCCATTGTTCATCTCTAAAGGAAATAGATTGTCCTGTAATAATCACAGGACAGGTCTCTCTCTTTCTTAGTCATTGCTGGGAAGATTCTTGCCAGAGTCCACCTCAATAAGCTGATCCTTCACTTGGAAGATGGTCATCTACCTGAGAGACAGTGTGGCTTCAGAAAGGGCCAAAAATCAGTCAATATTGTGTTTGCTGCCTGAAAACTCCAGGAGAAATGCCAGGAGCAGAACAGAGGTCTGTATACAACATTCATCGATCTCACTTAGGACTTTGATATTATCAGTTGTGAAGGCTTATGGAAAATTATGTAAAAATTTGGTTGCCCAAAGAAGTTCCTCAGCACTGTATGTCAATTTCATGATGACACGCTTGCCTGGGTTCTGGATAGTGGACTGCTAAGCATTCAAACTACTGCAGAAAGGGCAACTCCAATGGTCTTGCCACATCAATACACCATTTCTCAAACATATGTTTGCCTAAAGGACTTTTACAGAGAACTCATGCAAGGAAGGCACTCAATTGGAAGTCAGAAGAAGCAATACAAAGACACTCTCAAGATCTCTCTGAAGAACTTTGGATTCAATTGTGTGATTGGAGATGCTGGCAAAGCACCGCCAAGCACACATAGCATGCCTGTATCAAAGGAGATACTGTGATCTATGAGCCGAGCAGAATTGCAGTAGCTTAAAAGGAACATGAAATGTATAAATTTAGAGACATCTCTGCTCTAAATGTTCATACAGACTCTTTTTGTCTGGCCTGTGTTAGAGCCTTCTGAGCTCATATTGGTCTGATCAGTCACAATTGGATACACTGTACTTTGACTCCAATATGGTGGCATTATTTTGAGCCTCTGAAAATTAAAAAAAAACCAACTATTGTTATCACCTTCTCTTTCCTCATCTTCTACTGATATGGAACTGTGGAGAATTCCCATTCTAAAAACTTCCTTCGCCAATAAATAATATTAACTTGCTTATGACTTACAGTCCTGGAGAGTTTCCTGAGACAATGAGAGATTAAATGACTGGCCCAGAATTACACAGCAAGTAGATATGAGAAGTAGGAACTGAACCCAGATCTTCTTGACTCTAGTATTATATCTATGACAACATACTGCCTCTCATTGTTATCAATATCCTTATTATTCAGCCCATGGTCTGTGTTGTCAACATCTATAGCCTTCCTCCAAGTGATTTTCTCACTCTGGAAAATCGTCTTCCCTGTCATCTGGGCAATCTCCCTTATCAGAATTGTTAAAAACATTTTATGATATCTGCATCACTAACAAATAGACCCACAGGCACCTGCTTACAAACTTGTACCCACACTTTTATCTCATTTGCATTATTTGTTCATGGAGTGTGAACAAGTCTCCCTTAGCATTTTAAGATTCTGTGCCAGGCTATTTGGATTAGGGCTTACTCTGACAATGAAAAATCATTAGAAAAATAACACTTCTACTGACATGATTAGGCCTCCTTAATATTTGACTTTGAAAAAAAATTCATTTATTAAGCAATGGTAAAAATCACATCTTTAATGTTATGACTCTGAAAGTCCTTTATGGTCTTTAGATAATGGATCAATTTTATCATAGAACCCCTTTCATAACAATATTTCATATTTTAAATAATACCACAGTTTATAGGCTGAAGTAATCAGCAAAGTAAAATTGGGGTTCAGGAAGATGGTTACCAAAAAACCTTACAAGACTATAAGATACTAGTCCTGTTTGCTTAGGAAAACTTTGCTCTACTCACTTAAACCTAGAATTCTGGAATGATACCTCACTTAAGTATCAGAGAAGGGAATACAACACTCAGGTTTCTTTTTTACATATATACATATTTTTTAAATAATAATTGAAAACTCTAGAAAGAGGTGGGGAACCTGTGGCCTCAAGCCCACATGTGGCCCTCTAGGTCCTTTTATTAAGTGGATTTGTTCTGTGAAGTTTGGATTCAGTCAAAGGACCATACCTAAGGGCCTAGAGGGCCACATGTAGGACTGTGGGTTCCCCTCCTCTGCTCTAGGACAATGAAAATTACCAATCACCAAAGATGCTTGTAAACAGAACATGTGAGGAAAATGGACAGCTTCTGCCCTTGCTTAAATCCTAGCTCATTTAATCACAGCACCTGTCAAAATAGGTATTGTTAATAATCACCAAGAGACTGTTTCTTCATCATTATAAAACTGTTCAGACAAGAGTTTTATGAAAAATCCACAAAATTCATTCACTTGAGAATTTTAAGACTCCTTTTCACTAGCTTTAACCTTATAGTGCTTTAACATTTTGAAATAGTAAGGCTACCTTCTGAAAATGGCAATCTCAATTAAGTACATTTGCTCTTAAAAACAGTCTGCTGTTTAAATGAGTATTATGTCATAGAGAGGAACATCCTTAGCTGTTTTAATTAAGGACCATTCAGACAAAATACAATCTAGGTAGCCTGATTTAGGGAGAAATCTACCACGTGGCCGGAGAAAACTACTCTGAACTGATCTAATCACTAATCTAACTTAATCACTCCACTCATAGCAAGCAAGGTCATAATTGAAAGGATCCATAGATTGCCTCCACAAAAAACAAGCTAACAAAACACAAGGCTGCAAACTCTCAGGTATACAGTAGTTAAATTTAATAATTCCGTAGAGAAACAACACATTCTGCAATAGGCCAGGAGAGAGACCTTCAAATACTAAGGAAAGGAAATATTTGATCTGTGCCTCTTTCTAAAAAAGATTTCTTTCTCTCATTCTCTTTATTATTTGTAAACCCTTTCTGTCTGTTCTAGATATTTTTATTTGATTCATGGTCATTATGCTTGTTTAATCTTTCCTTATTTTCTGTATTTATTATAGAAATGAAACTCATTATTTCATGTTCTCTCTTCTATAGTGTTTCTGTTACTGCCTTGTAGATATCTTGCCCCTCGCCTCACCTTTTTCCTGTTGTGCCTCACTCTTAGAAATGTTAATTCCTGCAGGCAATAGAGAGGATACTACCTGATAATAGAAATGTTTCTATGGGACAGATTATGCATTTCATTATTGACCTTTTTCCTGTCCATTGTATCTTTCCCTATTTGCCTTGAAATATCTTCCCTGGGTCCTTACCTTCCTGCTCTTCTGGGTGACAGTTGCTCCCAGGAGCTCTGAGCAGGATGAATGGTCTCTCTAAGCACCAAAGCCCTATAGATAATACCTACTGTAAAGCTCCCACCTCTAGTTATAAAATATCTCTCTTCTTTCTTAGAAGAATTTATCGATGGTACCCCCTCCCAGATCCTTTTTATGTGTCCTCCATTTATATAATTTAGTCCTATAAAAAAAGTCTATAGACAGTGTTATGGAGGTCTAGTCCATGATGTTTCAGGCCTGTTTCTCAGCAATCACTTATGACTGATTTGTACTTTCACTTCTGTCTTTTCATGTACATTTTGAAAGAAATCTCTTAATGGTCTCTCAGTTGTTATTTTGTTGTGGTGGTGGTTTAATGTGGTTGCTGTTTTCATTTATTCTTTTATTTCTATTTTCTGGGGTTTTTATTTTTGAGAAGTTAAGTATTTCAGGCCTGGTTCTCTTTTTAGGGATGTTTTCAATGCCTCTTTTAATTTTTTCATTTATGACTTGGGTCAGATTTTTGAGGTAGGTGATATTGGGCTACATTTTGAGGTTCTTTCCTCTTCGAAACACTTTATTCCATCCCCACTGCTGTTTCTGGATAAAGAATAGTAGTATTATTTGAATATCTTTTCCTTTATATTTGAAGGTCTTTCTACTGGCCATTTATGGAATTTGGAGTTTGTTAGTATAATTGTTGAGTTTAACTACTATATGACTTGGAGTATGCAGTACAGGTTTTATGTTTTTCTGGAAGAGATTTGTATATTGTTTTAATTGACACTTCATCTTCTGACTTCAGAAGTTCTAGGCAATTTTTATGTTATTTCTTTCATCAAGGTGTTCAGGTTATTTGACTTGTATTCTTCTGGGAGACCTATAATCCTTGAAGGTTTCTTTATAATTTCTTTGAAATTAAATTTTTACTTATATGGAGATATGATTTTTTAAAAATATAGTTTTTTTGCATTTCTTCTCTCATATTGTCCTTCATGTTGTGAATTTTCATTCCCAATCAGTTATTCTTACTTTTGTTTCTTCGATGAGACTTGCCACTGTGGATTCTTGTTAGATAGACTACAAATCCTGCTTTCACAATTCTCATTTCTCTTTTAACCATTCAAAAACATAATATTGTGGTTCTATACTTCCTTGAGGATTCATAAGGTCATCTGCCTCATCAGATCTTGAACCATTTTCCTTTGTCTTACAATACTTATTCATCAATATCTGAATATTCTTTTTCTTTATTTGGAGACAATTTTCCTTTTTTATTCTTTTATTAACATCTTCCTTGTCAGTCTATCTATTCATAGACAAAGACTTTATTTTAATCTATTCTATTTTATTAAATATTTCACAATTACACATAAAAATTTTAACAATCATTTTTTCTTAATTTTGAGTTTTTCAAATTCTCTCCCTCCCTGCAGGTCCCTGCCCTTTTTTGAGAAGGCAAACAATTTGATAACAATTATACATGTGAAGTCATGTAAAACATATTTCTATATTAGCCATGTTAGAAGGAAAAACAGAAAAAAACAACAAGAAAAATAAAGAGAATAAAAAAGTAAGCTTCAGTCTACATTCAGAGTTCATTAGTTCTCTCCTTGGTGATGAATAGTAGTTTTTGTCATGGGTCTTTTGGAGTTGTCTTGGATCACTGTATTGATCAAAGTAGCCCAATATTGCTATTTCTTTGTGTAATGTTCTCCTGGTTCTACTGACTTTACTTTGCATCAGTTCATGTAAGTCTTCCCAGATTTTTCTAAAACTATCCTGCTTGTCATTTGTTATAGCACAATAATATTCCATCACAATCATATACCACAATTTATTTAGCCATTCCCCAATTGATGGACACCCTCTCAATATCCAATTCTTTACTAACACTAAAAGAACTTCTATAATATATTTTTGTAAAAATAAGTCTTTTCCTCTCTAATTTGATTTCTTTGGATCACAGACTTAGTAGTGGAATTGCTGGGTCAGAGGTTATGCACAATTTTATAGCTCTTTGGGCATAGTTACAAATTGTTTACCAGAATGCTTGTACTAGTTCACAGCTCCACCAACAGTGTATTAGTGTCCCAATTTTTCCATGTCCCCTCCAACATTTGTTGTTTTCCTTTTCTGTCATTTCAGCCAATCTAATAGGTGTAAGGTGGTACCTCAGGGCTGTTTTTAATTTGCATTTCTGTAATCAATAGTGATTTAGAACATTTTTTCATGTGACAATTGATAGCTTTGATTTTTTTCCCTCTGAAAAGTGCCTGTTTATTTCCTTTGACCCTTTATCAACTGAGGAATAACTTATTTCTATAAATTTGACTCCATTCCCTATATATTTGAGAGATAAGTCCTTTATTAGAGAAACTTGCTGTAAATTTTTCCCTCTAGTTTTCTGTTTTCCTCATAATTTTGGCTGCATTAATTTTGTTTGTGCAAAACCTTTTTAATTTCATGTAATCAAAATTATTCATTTTACTTCCTCTGATCTTCTATTGCTTGTTTGGTCATAAATCTGATGGGTACATCTTCTCATGTTCCCCTAATTTACTTATGATATCACCCTTTATGTCTAAATGATTTATCCATTTTGACTTTATCTTGAAATAGGGTATAAGACATTGGTCGATACCTAGTTTCTGCCAAACTGCTTTCAGTTTTCCCAGGAGTTTTTGTCAAATACTGACCCTAGAAGCTGGGGTCTTTGAAGACATTGAGCATTAGTCATTTACTACTGTGTATTTTGTACTTAATCTATCCCACTGATCCACCACTCCATTTCTTGTCGAGTACGAGATTGTTTTGATGATTACTCTTTGTAATAGAATTTGAAACCTGGTATTGTTAGGCCACCTTCCTTCACATTTTCCACATTGATTCCCTTGATATTTTTGGCCTTTTGTTCTTCAAATGAATTTTGTTATTATTTTTTGTAGCTCTATAAAATAACTTTCAAAGTTTGATTGGCATGGCACTGAATAAGTAAATCAATTTAAGGAGCATTGGCATTTTTATTCTATTAGTTCAGCCTACACATGAACAATTAATATTTCTCCCATCATTTATAGCTATCTCAATTTATGTGAAAAGTCTTTTATAATTGTGTTCATATAGTCCTTGGGTTTGCCTTGGCAGTTAGACTCCCAAGTGTTTTATATTGTCTGCAGTTATTTCAAATGGAATTTCTCTCTCCTTCTCTTGCTGTTAGACTTTGTTGGTGGTTTATAGAAATGTTGATGATTTATGTGGGTTTATTTTATATCCTGCAATTTTGCTACAACTGCTAATTATTTTTCATAGTTTTCTTCCTTTCCTTTCATTTATAACCTAATTCTTCCCCTACCATTCTTATTTGATTTGAAAATCATATTCGGCTCTTCCAGAAATTTTTGTCTTGTGTCCAATTCACATTTTATTTCCTTTAAGGCTGTGTTTGTAGCTGTTCGATATTTTACTGTAAACACTGTCTATAGCAATAAGACAAGAAATTGAAAGAATAAAAATAGGCAATGAGGAAACAAAATTATCTTTTTTGCCGATAATATGATTTTATACATAGAGAACCCTTGAGAAGCAACTAAAAACTGGTTGAAACAATGAAAAACTTTTCACATAGAGACAGATATAAACAATTGGAGAAATATTAATTGTTCATGCTTAGGCTGAGCTAATAGAATAAAAACAACAATTCTGACTTCCTGACCACAGGCCTGGCACTTTAATCACTGTGCAGCCCAGTTGCCCCCTCAACTGCGTACCAGTACTTTTTCTTTTCTTTAACTCACAAACTTACTTCTCATAGTGGCTGTTCCAAAAATTCTTTAATCTCTTCTTTCCCCTTATCATCTCAAAAGAGTCTTGCATTTCCTCAAAAATGGGGACCTTCTGTTATGAGCTCATTTTTTCTGAGTCTTTGATAAAGAGATGGCCACTCAAAGACAAACAACTCCATTTGTAACCTTGTTTCCATTCAATATCATCTCTAGCAGCTAATCCTCTCATTAATCTCTCTTTCCCAATCTTCAGTATCTCCCTATCTATTAAACTTCTGTTGATGCCTACAAACATCCAATCGTTAAAAACCCTTTACTAGAAAACTATTATCTTAAATCCTTTCTCTAATTCAAAGCCAAACTCAGAAAAAGGCCATCTGTACCCATTGCATCCTTTTCCTTTCCTTCTAAATAATTTTTCAATCCATCAAAATCTGACTTCTTGTCTCAGTGCTCAGTTGTACCAACTGTAGCTCCTAATTGTGGTCTTTTTTCAATACTCATACTGCCTGACCTCTCTTTAACATTTGACACAGCTGACTACTCTCTCTTCCTCAATAATCCATCCTCCATGGGTTTTGGTGACTGTTCTCTTTTGTTTCTCCTACCTGTCTGACCCCTCCCTGCCACTCTCCTTTTCTCAACCATCACCCATATCTCACCGCTCTAATTGTGCATATCTCTTAAGTCTCTGCCGTAAGTCCTATTTTTCCCTCTATCGGAATCTCATCAGCATCCATGAGTATAGTTATTATTTCTATAACCATCGGATACATATATATATATATGTATATATATATATGCATATAAAACCTTGAGCTCCTCTCCCATATTACCAATTGCTATTGGACAACTTCACCTCGATGCTTATTCTTATAGGGTAGATATCCCAGATTCAATATGTTCATAATAGAACACTTTATCTTCCCTTAATAAAGTGGCCCCTCTTCCAAACTTCCCCCATGGGGCACCACCATCCTTTCTGTCAGATTTGCAATCTTAGAATCATAAACTCTTTGAGATAAAACATTTCATTTTTTTTATCTTTGAAATCCCAGAGTCCAGCCCAGTGTCTAGCACTGTTGTACTGCCTGGTACTAATAGGTGTTTAATAAATGCTTATTGGGTGACTAGTTGATTTCACATCACAATATCTAATTAGATGCCAAGTCTTGCGAAAACTACCTCAATAACATATTTCATATATATTCCCTCTTTCAATTCACAAAGCTTCTACACTAGAAGAATATGAATTACAGTCTTTCATTTGTTCCCTTAGAACTCTTAATTTTCTCCCAGACTTAGCTGATTTATTTAATCATTAATGTTCAGTCTCTCCTCACATTATCATATATTTATGTACATGTGTATTTGTTTCCATGCCATATCCTACCTCCCAGTGCACTCCTCAGAAGTCCAAAATCAAAATCTTGAAGGGAAAGGACTAATTTTTATTTAAAATTTTGTATTCCCAAATGCCTAACACAGTGCTCTAAACATAGTAGGTACTTAATATATGCTTGTTGGGTTGTCCCATATTTCTTAACTACATTTAAAAATGTACATTTAGTTCAAACTGCCTAACAGTTAGAATAAGAATTCTTAATTTGTGTTGTATCATGGGCTCCTTGGCAGTCCTCCAAAACTTATGTATCCCTTCTCAGAATAATATTTTAAATACATAAAATAAAACACATAGGATTCCACAATGGAAACTATCCATCATATTGAAATATAGTTATCAAAATCTTTCAAAAACAAGTTCATGGACCCCAGGTTAAGAACCCTTTGATTAGATAAACCAGGCACTGTATTTTAATGAAATCATCATTTTTCTCCTTGTGTAAGTTCCAAGTGTTCTTGCTGTCTGGTTTATGATGGCAACAGCTGAGAAAGAGCAAGTATTGGAATGATCTGAGGTATAGGTTAGAGCTAAATACAAGATCTGAGGGGAGGGTATTCCTCAAGTTATGTTTGCGTGTATATTTATGGGGAGGGAATAGTTGGATTCCTTACCTCCAGCGTGGTAAATTTAATCACAGAAATTAAAGGGTAAATAACAAGGATAATGAGATATTAATGTGTTAAATGAAATGTAAATACAAGCTAATAATAACAACTAGTATTTATATGGCACTTTAATGTTTGCAAAATGCCTGATTTTATCCTCACAACAATAATGAGAGATAGGTGTTATTATTTTCCCTATTTTTACAGATAAGATAATGGAGGTAGAGAAAGGTTAAGTGACTTGTGCAGGGTCAAGCAGCTAGTAAGTGTCTGAGGCCGGATTTCAATTCAGGTCTTCTTGCCTTTGAGTCTAGCACTCTATTCACTGCACCACTAGGTGCCAATATGCCAACATACTGTCATCTCTTTGTGAATTGTGAAGATATTTCCACAATTGAATTGGAAGGACATCTGGTCATTGCCTGAGAAGAGTCTGCCCGCAACCCTGGTAAGCACAAACAACTAAACCTGCCAGTGCCAGCATTCATTTCAGAGAGAAAATTTAGGAGTTTTGTGGAACACAGAGGTCAATTTTCTATATGTTATAGAAAATAAGGAGAAGGGAATTTTTATTTCCTCTCCCTCCCTGCCCCCACAATGGGTATGGTGACTTGTAGTAGAACTAATCTCCCAGAATTAGACACTATATCTGCCAAGAGAAATTTACACAAGATATAGGAACAGGAAATAATCACAAGAATCATGACCACTGGCAGGAGAGAGACAGAGAGAGACAGAGAGAGAGAGAGAGAGAGAGAGAGAGAGAGAGAGAGAGAGAGAGAGAGAGAGAGAGAGAGAGAGAGAGAGAGAGAGAGAGAGAGAGAGAGAGAGAGAGAGAG
>CM053626.1:218980307-219042962 GCA_028646595.1 Phalanger gymnotis | reverse complement strand
AGCACAGTTGGATGACTCAATCAGCAGAAACACTGAAAATGAGGGGGAGATACATGAGGAAAACAGAAGAGAAATGACATCAAGACCCTACTACATGAGAGGCATGAGATTAGTGGGCCACATGTTTAGATTACATGTGCGCTCCATTACCAGTGGGCTTTAATGTTATACCCACTCTTCCCATTGATATTGTTTGCATTTGTGGAAAAGTTTGCTTCAATTTAGGGGAGGGAGGAGGGATATTTTGTAGCTACTGTTCTTCCTTAATCATCTTAGTAAATGTCAATTTTACTTTAGTGAATTGTATCTGCTGAATAATCATTTAAGACATATACGTGTGTATATACATACATGTGTACACATGCACATATATGTGTATACCTACATATTTACAATAATGTGTACATATATGTCTATATATGTCACCTAGATCACCTAGGATGGACACACCCATACCCATGTGGGGAGACACCAAGCATCTACTTTGGAGATAAGACATTTTGTGGTCCCACACCACATGGGCTGGAGGAATCTCTTTCCATTGGCTATATAGCTGAAACTGGCTACATTTTAAAAAATCTACATGATGAAGATGCAGTATTGCTCCTTTTCCAGAGGCATCTAGGCCTGAAGGTCTTATTCACTCACTAAGTGGCATCATATAGTCACTTGGGAAAAGCTTAAGGGCCCCTTTCCCTCAGGCCCTGTGGCTCTGAGAAGTGGGCTTGGGATTTTGGTCTATTTCATTTGTCATTTTCAGTTCTAGAGTCAAATAGAGTCTCAAACCTTGGTGGTTAAGCCAGGAGGACCTGTGAACCCCATTATTCTGAGCTGGATGGTACAACTAGCTCAGCAGGGCAGCCTGAGGAGAAAAGGTGCTGAAGCCTGGGCTGGGGGAAGGATTGCATTACACTTGGAACTTGGTGGGACTAATACTATGTAAGAACTGAGCCAAGCTGTTAACCTAATTCCCCTTCCCTTTCCAGGTAGTGATGAGGTCTTAGGAGGATTATGCCCCTTCTACATGCTGGGGGAGAAAGTTTATATGTTTATGCATGCTATTTCTTTGATGTAAATATTCCTTTGTATAGACTAATCTGAGTGTAAATTTGCTAAATGGAACTGGAATGCTGGGTACTCCTAAAATTGGGAGAACACAATTGGCTGGGTCCTGAGCCAATGACAGACTAGATGTTAAAGAGAAATGACTCCCTGTAGCAGCAACCACACTGACACACCCAGAAAGGCTGCTAGCACAAGTTCTTTTATCTGCTTTACTAGGAAAGACTGCTCAAAAAGGCGTCAATTATCTTCTTTTAATTACATTCACTACTTCAGGGGAAGGGTCAGCACCCTGAACATCAGAGAAAATGCAGAGAAGAGAAATTAGCATAAAGACCAACAGATAGGGCTCTTAACTGCCTGAACCAAAGCAATATTACTATGCACTTTATATATACCACTCGATCAAGAGAGCCTTTACTTCTGAGCAGTTGAAAAGTTCTGAACATATAGCTACTCAGAGTCTTGACCAAAGAATCACAAGATCCTTCTCATAAGTGAGCCCCCAAAGCAAAATACCAACTCAGAGTATATATACACTTCTCAGAGCCAGAAGGCATCATGACCCTCATGACTCAGTGCCTAATTAGAAATTAGCAAAAGGCATGAAAGCCTTCCTACAAGCAAGCTTCCCCTAAGAAAGCTTCCTTTAATGGGCTCTACATGATGCCTATTAACGGGGGGGGGGGAATCTAACATCCCATTAACATTCCACTCCTTACCCACTGAGGATACTACTGAAGAACCCTTGGGGAGAGGTGGAATATAAATGATCTGGCCATTAGGCAGTGGGGGACTAGAAGATAGATAGATTGACAGACAGATAGATGGATGGATGGATGGATAGATGGATAGATTCTTATCATCACAAGACACATGCTAGAATGTTAAATCATGTAGCAGAGTCTTTGTGAACATGTGCCTGTGTGGGATGAAAAAATGCCAAATCCTAAGATGTTCAACCAAGTCATGGAGCTTGTCCTCGAGACAGCAGAGCAGTCCATGGAGTTTCATGTCCTCATATGTTTTCTTATTCACAACACTTGCACAGGAATCCTCAAATTCCTCCTCAGTGTCAGGCTGCCAGTGTTCAAAAGCCTTTTGCAGTTTCAATTTGGCCCACGAAGAGACAGCATCTTCAGTCTGGGCACATTAGCAAAGTGGGCTATGGATGGATGGATAGATAGATAGATAGATAGATAGATAGATAGATAGATAGATAGATAGACAGACAGACAGACAGACAGACAGACAGACAGATAGATAGATAGATAGATAGATAGATAGATAGATAGATAGAGAAGAAATCAATAGTCACATTGGGTCAGACCATTTCACTGAGTCCAATTACTTAAGACAAGCAAAAATTTTAATATGGTTTCATTTTGTTACAGGAATGGCAATGTGTGTGCTTCTGCTAAGACTGGATTGACTCAGAAACTCCACTTTGACCAGATACAACCAAGCGAGCTAACTTTCCCACCTTTAAATGATTATTTGTTACCTAATAAATTTGACAAATGAATTTTGGGCCATAAATATGTTTCATTTCTCTTTGGTTAGGTTTTTAATTATGTGGTTTTTAGAATGGTTATTTCTCTAAGCAAATGTGGAAAAGTTCTGCCTTTTAAAGAGTATGCTTATTAAAGAGTATACTATTAAAGATGTTGCAGCAGCTGTTAGTGTAAAGAAGTCAAGCTTTTAAAAATAACTAAAATCCACAGTGACATAAGATCAGTCATACATAGGCAAGGATGTTTTGGTAAATGTTTGGTAACAGTCTTTTTAAAAATAAAATTGTATGCATGACACACTTGTACGTTTTATCTTCATTATTAAGTTTTTCCATCACTTTCTAATGTCTAGACAATCAACAAAATGATACATCAAACCTAACTTGTGGCATTTGGTGATTTCACAGGTACAAATACTCACAGTGAAAATTCAACAATCCCTTCTCATGAGCTAGTATGAGCTGGCTCCAGCATATCTTTAAGTTGAAAAGGAAAACAACCCCAAGAACTGATAAGGTATTTCCATTAAACAACTTAATTTTTAGAAAATGAGTGAAGAACTTCAGATGTACCTGGCAGTCAGAGAGGTTACTATTGATTCCTCTATTGTTTAGTTTACACTTCTTGATGGAAGGATTGCTAAATGGCATAGTGGATAGAGCAACAAATTTGATGGCAGGAAATCCTGATTTCAAATTCTGACCCAGAAATTCATTAGCTGTGTGACCCTGAACAAGTCACTTTACCTCTAAGTCTCAATTTTCTCATCTGTAAAATGGGGATAATAATCATACATATCACAGGGTTGCTGGGAAGGTCAAATAAGATAATGTAGATAAAATGCTTTGCAAACCTTAAAGTTCTATAAAAATGCTGTCTATTATTAATATAAGAATGGGCATGTCATTAAAAACTAGCTGCCAACTCTACAAAAACTAGAGTACCAAAGTTTGGAAAGGGTAACTTTTTTCTGATGAAACATTTTATTGTATATGTCAATAAGCTTAATTAGTTTACAATTTTCCAAGTACTTTATACATGACACTACACTTACACTACACTGTATTTTGAGAAGGAAGAATTATAATGATTTTCTTCCTATATTTTGGAGCTTTTATATAACCTTAAATGTTTTAGCCTAGTTTAGGGAATATAGCCAGGAGAACAATTTATGTAATAACAGCAATATTGTATACATAGAAGACTTTTAAAGACTTAACAATTTTGATAATGACCAACCAGAATTCCAGAGGATTCATAATGGGATGTGCTATCCATCTCCAGAAAGAGATAATGGACTTGGGGAAGAATTATACATGTATGTATGAACACACATATGCAAATATATGTATGTGTTTATACACATACAAATGCAATTTTTCTTCAATTACTTAAGTTTTTATTTTTGTAAAGAATATTTTGTTATTGTGTCTATATAGTTCCTATGTGTCTTAACAGGTCATTTCCAAGTATTTTATAATTCCTATCTAATTTTAAATAGAATTTCTTTTCCTGCTGGATTTTGTTGGTAATATATAGAAATACTGATGATTTATGAGTTTACTTTATATCCTGAAGTTAATTGGTTCAATTAGTTTTTAGTTGATTCTCTGGGGTTTTCTAAGTAAACCATCATATTATCTGCAAAAAAAAAATTCCTTATTGATTATTCTAAGCAGAAATATATTAAGGCACTTTAGCCCAGAGAAGAACCATAATAATTTAAGGGAGGAAGAGTCTGAGAAAATGCTGTAATGAGCATGAGGCCTGTCCTGGGGAAGGGGGTAAGGAATGTGAAGTAGAAGAAATCTGCCTTAACTGCCCCAGTCTGTATATTGCCTCAGTCCCAGGGTAGTGCTTCCTTCTCTTGCCTCAGAAGCCCTTTTCTCCTTCAACCTGGCACCCAGGAGAGTAATAAAATCCATTCATACTCAAGTGAAAAGGATAGGAAATCTTAAACCAAAGGGAAAAAATTCCCACACCGGAATTTCAGACATCAGAAAGCACTTTGAGAAATTATTTTTTCAGAACAATGGGATCTTTCTGATGTAGCTGAAAATGTAACAAGCCATTAACTACTCAGCAGATTCACAGAAAGTGGTCTGTCAGTGAGCAATTGAGGAAAAGAATAATAATAATAATGATACAGCACATTTATATCACTTAATATCATTATGTCAACAGTCAACAACCACTTAAGGTCTTACTATATACTAGGCACTGTGCTAAGCATTGGGAATAGGAGAGAGAGAGAGAGAGAGAGAGAGAGAGAGAGAGAGAGAGAGAGAGACAAGACACAGAGACAGAGACAGACAGAGACAGAGAGAGAGAGAGAGAGAGAGAGAGAGAGAGAGAGAGAGAGAGAGAGAGAGAGAGAGAGAGAGAGAGAGAGAGAGAGAGAGAGAGGCAAAAATAGTCCCTATTCTTGAGAACTTCACATTTCGGTGGGGCAGACGACCTGCAAACAACTTTAAGATTTGGTAAGTGTATTACTTGACATGAAGAAAGGGCCAAAAAGGAAAAACAACCTGGGCAAAGAGGCTGCAGAACAGAGAAGAATTCTGGGAGGAGGGTGGGTTTCCACTAGCTACGGACCTGAAACGAACTGAGGAAGTCACGAATCCCAGGGATGGGGAAAGAAATTGCAGTGGGAGGTATGCAGCGGGATTTCGTATCCAGAACGCTTTTTGATCCTAGGAGCAGGGAAATGAGTCCAGGGTAATGTGTCCTCAGTTATCATTTCTGTATTAGAGCAAGTCTTTCTATTTTATCTTACTCATTCGAGCTTGCGTCGGAGAAAGGAGATGACTGCGGTAGCTAAGGAAATCAGAGTAGAGGACTGGAACCGACCTGGACACGACCCCTCCCCCTCCAGCTGCCGCGGTACTGGGAGGAGTCCTGGCTGAGGGCAAGAGGGGAGGAGCCTCCTGAGCATCTGCAGCCGCCTCTGAGCACGACGGGAAAATCCTTCCTTCCTCGGACATGGCGCCCACCTGCCCGGCGGCAGCAGCCGGCGCCGGCGCCCCCATCTGCGGGTCCCGGCAGAAGAACAGTCCCAGCTCCAGTCGAGGGGGAGTAGGAGGAGGTGGTGGTGGAGGAGGAGGAGGTGGCGGTGGGGGGACGACGTGGTACACCCTGTGCTAAGACTGGGGGGGGTCCGGTGAGCAGCGCGGAGGTTCTCAGAAGGGAAACTGAGGGCCCTGGGCCATCGGGCTACAGCAGGCATGGTGTCCCAGGTGTTGCAATTACTCCGGCAGGGAGTGTGGGCTGCGCTCACAGGAGGTTGGTACCACGATCCGGAGCAGAGCAAGTTCACCAACAGCTGTCACCTCTACCTGTGGCTGTTTCTGCTTCTGCTGCCCCTGACGTTGCACCTGGTGAGTGAGGTCTGTGAGAAGGAGAGTGGAAGGAGAAAGGGAAGAGGGGAGGCAGGTTCAGCAGTGGCATTTACTGGGAAATAGGTCTGGAGGAAACTAGGGAAGAGAAAACTAGAGTGTGGGAGAAGAGATCATAGGAAACGGAGCTGGAGAGAGAGAGAGAGAGAGAGAGAGAGAGAGAGAGAGAGAGAGAGAGAGAGAGAGAGAGAGAGAGAGAGAGAGAGAGAGAGAGAGAGCTGAAAGGATTACTGGGGCCTTGAGACTCATTAAAATTTGATGCAGAATGTAAGGATGAGTCACCAAGCTGTATGTTGCTTTTTCGCCTGGGTTTGATTGGTTTGTAGATGATGTGCACCCGATTTGATGGATGGTTAATTTTTAGTTTCCTCAGTATTTAGTGCGGGAGTGCAGTAAGTATATGTCTAATAACCCAAATGATAAATAAAATTTCAAAAGAGCAAGCATCTCAGTTGGTGATCTTTATTTTGGGGGGGGGGAGGAGAAGACCAATTACATAGTTACCTTAATCACCAGTTTACAATTGTTCTAAGCCAGTGAAAAGAGAAAGTTGCAAGAAAGTATAACATTAGTTATAATTAGAAATACCCTATGTTTAAGCATTTGGATGACCTACTTAAGAAAACTAAATATAGATACTGGTATTCTTTACAGCAAAGAGAATCAGTTAAAACGGGTAGGTCATTCTTTTTCCAAAATGAAATATTATATCATTTCATAACTAAAGTTTCACATATCTAATTAAATTTATTCACTCTGGAACCAAATTTTGGTCAATGCCACTCCTCCAATGTTCATTCTAGTGAACCTGAGAAAGGATACACCTCACTTTCTTCACCCACCATTATAATATCCCCTATTTGTTGCCAGTGCATCTGCCTCTACACTATGGGAATGGAAAATGTTGAAAATTTCTTCTGCCATATAATCTACCTAATTCTACTTTGGGTCAATGTGTAATTTTGTTGGATATCTGTGAATAGAAAATGGCCTTTTGCTAGCAGTTTCTCTTCCATCTTTTTTGATCGTTGTTCTTGCTAAGTTTATTTTAGAAAATATAAAATCTGACATAATTTGCTAGTTTTAATCTTACTTTGGGCTCTTAGGTTAATGAAAACATAATACCTGAGGGCATTTTGCCATTATAAAATATCTTATATTTAGTAGAAAATTGGTACCTTTTCTTGTCATGTTTTGATATTTTTTTGATCCATGGGTGACCTTACGAATAAAAGATGGTGCTATATAGCTCAGTGCTCTGCCCTTTAAATCTGATTGAGAACTTATCCCTCTCAGTGTTGAGCAACAGTGATTACTAATTCCTTTTTCAGTTTCACTGCCATGATACTGAATTGTAATAGATAAGATCATAGATTTATGTTTGTCAGGGGCTTCAAAAATCGTTTAGTCCAGCCCCATCATTTTGCAGATTAGGACATCTTGGCCATGGAAAGTGACTTCTCTAAGAATGGAAGAGCTGGGAAATGAACTCTGGAATTCTGACTTCTATATTCAACATGCAGTGAATCTTGCTAACCTTCAATACATGGTGATTCATTGAAAGCAGGCCCCATTTAGAGTCAAATTCTCTAGGACCTATTTCAAATGGGATACTTCAAATTTAGGTTTGTGGTCCAGTTTAAAAAGAAATACACGAAATCATAACAGCTCAACTTCATAAATCCATTTTACAATCTAGTGGGTCAGATTCAACAAATGAATCATATTGTAAGGGTCTAAGTTGGAAAGGCAATTTTTTTTACAGTTAGTACTGTGCTCTGTACAATAAAAGCAATTATTTATGGGTTGTTCATTAGTATTTGTAATATATACCTTTAAATAGTAGGAAAGTACATAAAAACAATTTTGTTATTGTTTGAAGAAATTCATCCTGCGTTTTTATCAATATCAACTCACTTTGGGAAAATCGGGAGATAATAATAATTGCTTACATTTCTATAGAGCTTTAAGATTTACAAAACATCATTCACAATCATCCTATGAAGTAGACAGGGCAAATATTATTACCTATATTTCACAAAGTAAGAAAATGAAATTCATCAAGATAAGCTAATTTGCTCAAGGTCACATTGCTAATAAGGAACGAAGCTGGGTTTCTGATCCAGGTCTTGTGCCACCAAAACCAGTGATCTTCCTAGTATATGAGGGTTCACTTACTTTTAGGGATTTCCACATGTGTATGAATTGACAACTATAACAAACTATTAGTTCTTATTTTCTGTTGTTGAAGATACAAGGCAGAAACTGTGGAGAAAAGATGTTTTGTGGAGTTGAAACTAAGCAGAACTGTTGATTGAAAATGGAGAATCCTAATTCTTTCACCTTACTGACTTCCATCCTTACTCTCTGAGCTGACATAATATGATAAGAACTGAGGGGTACAGGACCTTAGAGCAACTCCAGTGATAGTTTTTCCAGTGAGACTTCTTGGACCATAAGCAGAGCTAGATTAAAAGTGCAAACCCAACCCTTCTAGTCTTGAGCTAAATGCCATTCTCTGCAGCTGCCCTGATACTTGTTCTGCTTCAAAGATATACTTAGACTGCCTGTGCAGTCAGCTATGTGGGCTGCTTACCCTTTTCTAGCATCAGCAGATTCATGTCCAGTTCATCCTTGAGGTTGAGTTAGTCTTATTTATCTTATTTCATCTTTGCAAATGAATTCTTCTTTTTCCTGATGGATAGTTATTGCCTTTTTACAAACAAATTATATTTTATATTCACATATATTCATCCTGGTTTATGAAATGTGTGCATGATGTTTCAACAGAGTTTTATTAACTCAGAGGGATAATGAGATGTAATGGCCTACAAGTACAAGTCAGACCTCTGATACATACTGATTTTGTGACCCTAGATGAGTCACTTAACTTCTCAGGGCCCTGGACAACTCTACAATGATTAGCAACTGCAGAGTTGCACACCTGTATCTTTGGAGGGAAGTCCCATTGCAGATGAATGATGAACTGGCTAGACCCAGAATGAAATGGGAGAAGTCAGTGGACTTGGATCTCACTTGAGAAACTATATGTCACTTAGAATGATTCTGAGTTTCTCCTTACCATCAAAGTTCATCTTTTTATAAATTATATTTTCTTTTCTGCAACCAGCAAAGATCTGCCTTCTTTCCCTTTCATCTTCCACCCCCAAATACGAAAGAAAGAAAAAACCAAAAAAAACCCATAATGTGCACGTATAGTCAAGTAAACCAAATTTCTACATTGTCAATGTCCAAAAATATGTCTCATTCTGTACTCAGAATCCATCACCTATCTATCAGGTGCTGGGTAGCATATATGAAAGTATTAAAACACTGCTGTTCTGACTCCAAGACAAGCATTCTATACACTATGCCATCTTGTAGCAGGAGGAAGTACTGTTGACAGTGTGAGGTATGACTGTAAAGTAAAGAGACTGATTTGGAGATGGAAGGGACCTCAGCAGCCATGTAGGTCATGCTATAACTAAAAGAAAGACAAGTGATCATCCTATATTTGCTTAAAGATCTTCAATGAGGGAGAATCTTCAGAGATGTCCCATTCTACTTTTGGACTGCCTTCAATTGGTAGGAAGTTGTTTGTTTTTTTTTCTGACACCAAGCTTAAGTTTACTTCTTCCCAATATCTACTTATTGCTCCCAGTTCTACCTCTGAGGTCACAGGAAAAAGTCTAGTCCCTCTTCCACATGACAACCTTTCAAATATACTTGAAGACATCTCTCCTTTCTTGTATGTACTTAGTTCTTTATATGTTGTCTCACCCAAAAGAATGTAAGCTCCTTGAGGACAGGATTAGGTGTTGCCTTTCTTTGTACTCTCAGCATTTCTCATAGTTCCTGGCACATAAGAATCTAATAAGTGTGTTGATCGTGTCCTTCTCTAAATTAAATATCTTTATTTCTTTCAACCTGTTCTCCTATGACATCGCTTCAAGGACTTTCACTATATTTATTGCCTCTCGAATTTATCATTTTCCTTCTTAAATTATGGAGTCCAGAATTGAACACATTGCTCTAGATGTGATCTGACAAGGGCAGAGTACAGAGGGGCTATCCCCTCTTTATCCCTTCATCTGTTCTCGGAAGTTATGGCTTCCATAATACAGCCCAAAATTGCATTGTATTTTTCCCCATAAGTAATGGTTTAATTTGTGGATAAAGTAAAAAGAGGTTAAGTTTGGTGGGAAAAGGCAGGAGATCGACCTACTTTTTAAAAGCATGATTGAAAAATATGGAGACCAGTTTTCATGCAGTGTTTAAATGTACACTAAGCCTGATCCACTTTTTCTGTGCTTCTCTTTAATTGTGCTTCATAAATGTTTTTCTGTCATACAGCTTCAGTCTCTCCTTTTTCTCTTCCTTAGCCTACAATCATGCCTAAATCTTCCCTAAAGAATTCTCTAAAAAAAGAAAACCCTCCCTCAGTCTGGCTACTCCTTTCAAGTTACTTTCCAATCCTTTTCCTTTTTTACTGCAAAATGTCTAGAGAGCTGGGTCACTATTCTATTCTCTTATCACCATCTCTCCTTAATCTCTCATAATCAAGTTGCTGTCTCTGCCACTTAATTTTAAAATATGGTGATGATGATTATGATGATGATGATAATAAATGCCAAAGTACATAAAATGAACTCAGAATCAGGAAGAACTGAGTTTGAATCCAATCTCTGACACTTAACTAGGTGCAACTCCTACTGGATAAATCACTTAACTTGTCTAAAATTCAGCTTCCTTATCCCAATAAATATAACCAGAGCACCTATAATACATAGCTGTTGTTAGGATTGAATTAGAAATGAGTAAAGTGCTTTGTAAACCTTAAAGCATTATATAAATATTAACTATTATCATTGTGTGTATATCTATATCTATCTATCTACATACATACATGGAGAGAGAGAGAGAGAGAGAGAGAGAGAGAGAGAGAGAGAGAGAGAAGAGGGGAAGGGAAGAGAAGAGAAGGGAAGGGAAGAGAAGAGAAGAGAAGAGAAGAGAAGAGAAGAGAAGAGAAGAGAAGAGAAGAGAAGAGAAGAGAAGAGAAGAGAAGAGAAGAGAAGAGAAGAGAAGAGAAGAGAAGAGAAGAGTCTTATTTGATGCCCTGGGCAACCGCGGAGTCTGGTATTACTTTCCCCAGTTCCAATTTCAATAACAACCTCTTTAACATTAAAACTCATAAACTTTTTTCTATCCTCATTTTCTTGACTTCCTTTTGGCATATGATACCAGAAATCACCTCCCTCGACATACTATTGACTTTCCAGTGGAGTTTTCCTCTGGGGACTCCCCTGTCTCCTTTGCTGGGTCCTCATCCTCCTTCCAGGGCATCTAGGTGGCACAATGAATAGATTACCCTCCTGGAGTTAGGAATACCTGAGTTCTAATCTGGCCTCTGACACTTACTAGTTGGGCAAGTCACTTAACCTTTTTTGCCCCAGTTTTCTCATCTGTAAAATGAGCTGGAGGAGGAAATGGCAAACCACTCCAGTATCTTTTCTAAGAAAACCTCAAATGGGGTCTTGAAGGGTCAGACACAACCGAAACAACTCAACAACAACAGTATCCTTTTTCCAGCCCTTAAAGGTTCACAAGTTTCTTCCTTTGATCTTATCTCCCTGTATTTGGTTAATTATATTGTCTACTCCCCTATCTTTTATCATTATCTTGATATAGATGAATTCTGAATCGTTACCTTTAACCCCAGTCTCTCCTCCGAATTCCAACTCCATTATTCTGTCTTTCTGCTCAACATCTTCTTTTGTATGGCCTACTGCATCTCAAGCTCAACATGTCCAAAATTTAACTTGTAATTCATTTTTCCTTCTTCTCAAACTGCTCCTTTAATGTCTTTGTCTCACGTTTGCACCACTAATTGTTCAGACTCAGTGTTGAATTTATCTTTGGCTCTTTCCTACACCTTACCTTACATAATGAATCAATTATCATGTCTTGATGCTTCTATTGCTATATCTTTTTCATCTTACTTTAATTGCCACTGAAATCATCCTTGTTCATTCTATCTAAATTTCTCACCTAGAAAAATTTTTTAAGTTTTCTTATTTTCAGATCTGCATTTTCTCCCTACCACCTGTCCTCCACCCCTACTAACTGAGAAAGCAAGCCAAAAAAACCTCTATGTATAGTCAAGCAAAACAAATAACCACATTCTTCACACACACACACACACACACACACACACACACACACACACACACAAAATATATGTCTTAATCTGTACTCTGAATCCATCACCTCTCTATCAAGAGGTGAGTAGCATATTCCTCCATGAGTCCTTTGGAATTGTGTTTGGTCATTGTGCTGATCAGAGTCACTATGTCTTTCAAAGTTGTTTGTCTTTACAATGTTGCTAATACAAACAAACTGTTCTTTTGATTTTGCTCACTTCACCATGCATCAATTCATACAAGTTTCTCTGAAACCATTCCTTTCATCATTTCTTATAACACATCTACATTCTGTAACATACATATGCCATAACTTGTTCAGCCATTCCCCAATGCTGGATACTCCTTCAGTATCCAGTTCTTTGCTACCACAAAAAAAGCTGCTATAAATACATATGGCTCCTTTTCCTCTTGCTTCCATCTCTGCTGGGATCAAAGCATATGCACATAGCTTTTTGCCCATAGTTGCAAATTGCTTTCACGAATGTTTGTACTGGTTCACAGTCCCACCAAGAGAGAAGTAATGTACCTCTTTTTCCACAGACTCTCAGTGTTTGTAATCTTCCTTTTTTGTCAACTTTGCCAATCTGATAGGTGTGCGAGAGAACCTCCAAGTTGTTTTAATTTGTATTTCCTCAATTATTTTGTAATTTAGAGATTTTTTTCATATGGCTATTGATAGTTTGGATTTTTTACCTTTGAGAACTGCCTATTCATATCCCTTAATCATTTGTCAGTTGGGGAATGATTCTTATTTTGAGTTTGGATCAGTTTCCTATATAACTTAGAAGTGAGGCCATTTCCAGAGAAACTTGCAGAGATTTTTTTTCCCCCATTTACTAGCTTCTTTTCCAACTTTAGCTGCATTGGTTTTGTTTCACAAAACCATTTAAATTTTATATAATCAAAACTATCCATTTTACCTTCTGTGATCTTCTCTCTTGTTTGATCACAAGCTCTTTTCCTATCCATAGATCTGACAAGTAATTTTTTCCTTGGTCCTTTAATTTATGTATGATGCTATCCTTTATGTATAAGTCATGTAGCCACTCGGAGCTTATACATTGGTATTGGTATATACATTGTGAGATGCTGATCTATACCTAATTTCTGCCAAACTGCTTCCCAGTTTTCCCAACTTTTTTGTCCGATAATGAGTTCTTATTCCAATATATGGGATCTTTGGGTTTATCAAATACTAAGTGTGTGTTTGCTTGTGCGTATTGTTTACCTGTCTATCCCACTAATCAGTCTCTCTTACTTCTTACCCACTATCAAATTGTTTTGATAGTTATTGCTTTGTAATATAGTTTGACATCTGGCCCTGCTAAGCTACCTTCCCTTTCTTGATATCCTTGAACTTTTGTTCTTCCAGATAATTTTTTTTATATTTTTATAATTCTATGAAATAACTCTTTGGTAGTTTAGTTGGTATGGAACTGCATGAGCTATTAATAACTTCCCAAGTGATCTTTGTCCTTTTACTATATCTGATCTCAAATGCATCTTTCATATTGCTACCCAAGTAATCTCCCTAGAGAACCAATTCTTTTCATGGTAACCCTCTATACAAAAAGCGTCAGTGGCTCCCCATTGCCTAATAAAGTATATTCATTTTCACAAAACTTATCTTATTTTTATTGTATTTATATTATATTAGTTTTTAATATATATCTCATACTCCTACCTTTCTCCCTCCCACCTGTCCCTAAATAGAAACAGAGAATTACGGAACTCCTCTATCACATAAGCATAGTCAAGAAAGGAAAGAAACAAGCAATTGTTAAGTCTTCTACATACCAGGCATTGCACTAAGCGCTTTACAAATATTATCTCATTTAATCCTTAGAATAACTTGGGGAGTCAGATCTCATTATCATCCCCATTTTACAGTTGAGGAAACTGAGGAAGACAGAGGTTAAATGATTTTCCTGTGCTTACATTGATAGCAAGTGTCTGAGGCCAGATTTTAATTCAGGTCTTCCTGACTCTAGGTTCCCAGCACCATGCAGCTGCTTAGGTGCCAAACAAAACATTCCCACATTGGTCATTTAAAAAAATCCTTATTCTGTATATTAATCTTATCTATATGTCATGAAGTAGACGACCTTCTTCTTTATCAGCCATCTGGAATCATGATTAATCATTTCATTGACCCTAATTCTTACGACTATCAGAAATGCATATTTTTATACCATTAATGTTAAAGTATAAAATGTTCTTCTGGTTCTGTTCATTTCACTCTGCATCAGCTCATACACTTCTTTCCATGTCTCTTTGAAACCATCTTTTTCCTCTTCTCTGATAGCTCAATGGTATTCATTTATGTTGATATAAAACAATTTATTCAGCAAGTTCTGAGGTTCCACTTCACAACCCTGAGTTTGATAAAACTGGCACAAAAGAAAATGACGAATGTTGGAGGGGCTGTGGAAAAACAGGAATGAAGGAAATAAGCATTTATTAATCACCTACTATGGGTTTGGCAATGTGTTTTGCACATATTATCTCATTTGATTCTCATAACAACCCTGGGATGTAGATGCTATTATTGTCCTTATTTTACAGTTGAGGAATCTGAGGCACATGGAAATTTAAGTGACTCGTCCACAGTTAGATGACTCATAAGTTCTTGAGGCTAGATTTGAACTCAGGTCTTCCCGACTTTAGGCTATCCACTGTACCACCTAGCTGCCTCTAGCAGGCTGTGGTGATGGAGCTGTAAATGAGTTTAACCATTCTGGAGAATAATTTAGAATTTAGAATTATTTACACAAAGATACTAAAGAGTGCATGTCCTTTGGCCCAGATAAATCCCTCCTGGGCCTATACTTTAAAGAGATCAAAGACAGGGGAAAAAGCCCAATATTTACAAAAATGTTTATAGTATCTCTTTTTGTGTTGGCAAAAAAAATCTAGAAGCTAATAGAGTGCTCATGAATTGGGGAATGGCTAAAGTATATTGTTGATCGTGGCATTCTAGGCTCTCTATAATCTGCATCTAATTTATTTTCTTGCCTTATTCCATATTACTATACACATACTTGACATTATAACCAAACTGAGCTACTCTCTATCTTCTAATCTCATTCTCCCCTCTCTCCTAGCTCCATGTTGTTGCTCTTGATTCCCTACATGGTTGGAGATTTCTACTATCTTTATCTCTTGAAGGGCTTCCCCTCATTTGAAGTCCATCTCATATATCATCTCCTTCATGAAATATTCCCTGACTTTGCCAATCTTCATGTCCACCTGGGGTAAAAGTGATGTCTCCATCTTCAAATTTCTCATATTTCTTTTTTTCATCTCCTCCTCTTGGCAAATATCTCACTCTTCCCTGTATTATACATGGTTTTATACATGTCTTTCTTCTGTTTGTTAAAAACTTCTTGACAGCAAGATCTATCATAATTAACTTTGTATCACTATGCCTAGCATAATGCATTGCACATTTTAAATTCTTAGTAAATATACATTGAATTGAGTTGAAATTAAAAATACCAATAAGGAAAACATTATTTCAAAGGAGAATGACCCCCACATGCAAAGATTTAGAAAATATTGTCACACAATACAGTTGCATACATAGCACTTTTCAGAAGGCACCTCAACGCATTTATTCATTTTTCTTGTAAGACACACATTACATTGGGTATTCCTAAACACTTTTACTATTTAAAAATATACTTTTTGAAATAAGAAGAAAAGAAGCATTATGACATAGGTAAAAAACCCCTAACTCAGAGTCAGTAGAGCTGTGGGTTCGAATCCATCTTAGAAAAATTAGTAGGATAGGTAAGTTATTTAACTTCCATGACCCTCGATTTCTTCCTCTATAAATTGGAAGCAATATTGCCCATAGTACCTGCTTTTCTGAGTTGTGAAGAGAATTAAATGGGTATGTAAAATACTTTATCAGTGTTAGCTAGTAGTGTTTTTATTAGACAGCTAAGAAAAACATTAGTGAAATTTTTTTATGAATACATCATGATCTTCATTAATCTCTTTCATTGTTCATTTATCTATATAATAATGGAGTCCTTGGAGAAGTTACTTGCTAAGAGTTCTGCATACATGTGTTACCGCTCTTAGAAGTGTTTCTTAAAGGAAAGGCAGGAAGGCTGAAGATGTACCCAGCTTTTATAGAGAAGTTTCTGGAGATGACTGTATCTTAAAGTAGATTTCCATAAGGAAATTCCTGGTTATGAATATACTGTTGCCTTTATTTGTTTGAACCATTGGCAGAAGCCTCCAAATGTGCAATTGAATGTTGTGTATCTAAGTATTCACTAGAAAATGTCTGATGGGTAGAGATTAAAAAAAATACAAAGTAATGAAATAAGGAATGAGCATTACACAAAACCTTTTATGTACCAAATACCATACTAAGTGCTTTTTACAAATATTATCTCATATGATCCTCACAACAATCCTATGAGATATCCCCATTTTATAGTTGGGGAAACTGAGGCAAACAGAGCTTAAAGGTCTTGTCCAGGGTCATAGAGCTAGTAACTGTCTGATGCTGAGTTTGAACTCTGGGATTCCTGATTGAAGCACCCAGCACTCTATCTACTATGTCAATGGCTGACTCTATGGAGGGACTTCCTTTGAAGTCAGTAGTAAAGATTTTCCAGAATATCTCCTATGATAGAAGTACCAACTCATTTACCTTGTATGATAAATGGGAAAATTGAGGCACAGAGAAGTCCACATGCTACAAGATTAATCCATTTTGTACCAATAACTGATATTTTAAACATGTGACTGACAGTCTGGAGCTCAACTGATTAGTTCCCAGTGCTGGGACTTCACAACTTTATTTGCTAAGAAAGAGTAAAAATATGAGTCGTGGACACATAGACTCTAGTCAGACTTTGTGGAGAACTATCACATTTCTTAGAGCAAAGGACTGACTCATTAAGGGGTGATATATGAAGATAAATCTTGTTGTTTAAAAAGTTGAATTGGAAAGAGGAGATATTAGAAAATGGGTGACCAGATAGGAGAGCACAACCATATTTCTGGAAGACACAGTGAAAGGTCAAACTAGTGGTAGCAGTGGGAGTGGAAAAGAAGAGATGGCCATGGGAAACATTTTGAAGGAAGAATTGACAGGGCCTGGTGATTGGATTGGATTGGTGATTAGGGCATGAAGGAGAAAAAGATGGAAAGATGACTAAAGTTTCAAGTGGTAATGACTGGGAGAATATTGGTACTATCAATAAAGACTAGACAGTTAGGAGAGGAGGGTACAATGGTACTCCGAGAGAGGGAGTAGGGGCAAAAGAAATCAAGAACTCTGGCAATGTCTGGAAAATGAGTAGGATGCTCCTACAGCAACAACAATCTTGACATTAAACCAACACTGCCCCTATCCCAGAAGCTTTCTTCCTTTTTTCCCCCAAGCATGATTGACTTGGACCCATCAGGGAGAGCTAAATAGGCATATATAGGCATAATCTGGGGAATGAGTGACGGAGGTGGAGAAAAGAAAGGCAGCCCCTAACAGTAATCAATCCTGATTCTCACAGAACATTTATTCCTGTCATTGAGTGATTCCAGGTGACTAAACTGTGTGTTGGATCTTTTAGAGAACTCAATCATAGTTCATTAGATTCAAGTTCAAACTGTCAGTCTGCTGTCATCCACAGCACACACTTCCTTCTACATTTTTTTCACATCACAAAGGGAAGATGACTAAGAATCCTTGACATAAAATCTAGAACGTTCCTTCCCCCAACTCAAAACAGTTTTACAATTTCACTGCATCTTGAATTCTCTTTTCTGGGACCCGTAATACTACAGTGTCTGACTAAATAGTAGCTGTACACATACCAAGGGTGAGTCTGCTCATTTAGCATTCTGTTTTTGTCTAATCAGTTCATTTTAGAAGATACTACTACTGACCAGTGTGAATTTTGTTTAGAGTAACATATTTTGAGGTACCTTACTTTAAAATAGTTAAATATCTGGATATTAAAATGCATTAAATCCAATATTAATTAATGGGGAGACTTGGAATTTCATAACTGATATTCCCCACATTCACTTGTGGTTTGGGAGCATTTAAGACTAGAAACATTATGAGAGCTCTGCTGAGCTGAACTCACGACAGTGTCTTAATGGTTTTGCCTTCTCAGAAACCTATTTAAGCTTTTACTGAGAAATTAATATCTGAGTACTCCATATAATATGTAAATGTAATTTGCATATGTTATCATTTAGATTTGTATCATTACATACTATTCCCTGTTTATATAATTATGTATTTATATTATTTATGTCATACTTCCAACATAGTAAAATCTGGTATAATTTTTATTTCACTGTAATACTCATTATTAACATGATTCTTATTCATAACCCTGACAACAAGTAATCTTTTGGATTATTAAATAGAGGACATTGAATTTCAAACCCATAAACATACGGTTTAGTACACAAGAATCTAAATGCATAAAGATATATACTGTGTGAGTCCAAGTAGCAACACTACACTTGCCTTTAAATGAGTTTATTTATTGACTGGAACCATTGTTTCAGTGTGAACATTTGCAAAAATAGATTTTTTAAAAGTTCACTATCCATCATCATAATGACTTTAAACCTAAAAGACAACACAAAACTAGGCTCATTGCTGGTACTCACGCCAACTATCAAAATCCTAGCTATCATTGGGTTGTAGCCTCCTCCACTTTCTGCCCAGAAGGCAACCCTAGCATAGATGAAAGAGACATCAATTCCCTTTGGATGCTACAAGAGTTTACTTCACTTGACTCTAATATGTGGAGGGCTTTTCCACCTGACAGGTTTCCATGTGATAGATATCCCAAGGATCCTATCAGGTTCATGAGTATAACGTTTATATGTATCATTATCTTTCAATACATGCCCCTTAGGATTACCTCCCTATTAAACATCCTGTCTTTGTTCACTTTTGACCATGTTTTGGTGGAGACTGCAGGTACTGAGGTTATTTGTGGATGTTTATACTAGTGTTGAGAAAGAGAAGCCTACTACATTCTTTTTAATGTTTTATTAATTGGCTTGATTCATATGCCCTTTCCCTTCCTGTTCTATATTTGCTAATGATTTTGCCTGGCATCTTAATTCCAGTAGAGCATACATTCATTGTTGTGATATCTGCTGTTAGAGCCATTTTAATCTGATACCCTCTAATGAGAGGCAGCTGGGACAGTAGATGGCACAAATGGCACAGTAGATAGAACATTGGTCCTAAAGTCAGATCCTGAAGTATCTGTGTAACCCTGGACAAATCACTTAACCGCTGTCTGCCTCAGTTTCCTTAACTGTAAAATGGAGATAATAACCTACTTCACAGGGTTGTTAAAGTGAGGATAAAATGAAATAATATTTATAAAGTATATAACACAGTGCTTGGCAGACAGCAGGTACTTAATAAATGTTTGTTCCTCCTCCACTTTGTAATTGGAAAGAAAAATGAGAGTTAAGACAAGGTCTGTAGAAAGTCTTTTTGGATTGTCAAAATTTCAGTGCCCCCATAACTACTAGCCAATGTCCATCTCTACTACTCCTAGCTATCCCAGGATACCATCTACTGCTCCACAAGTTACTACTACACTGAGAATACAGGTCAAGCAATTATTTGCTTTAGTAAATTTAGTGGAAGTCACTTCCACTAAAGTCATAAAGAAAAGACTGAAGGAAGTAAATTAATTGGAAGTTTCTTCCACTAATGTAAGAAAAGAATGTACAGACATGCTCTTTAATAGCATACTGCTGGTCTGTAAGCTAGGAACATTGCTCAATAGAGTGCGATTACTCCAATGCCTCACTGAAGTATTGAGACAACCCTGGGCTCTTGAAAGCTATGCTACCATAGCATCGGCTCAGGTGAGTACTACAAAATGGAAAAAGTTTAAGTGTAGGCCCAGAAGATGGACTGTAACTAGCTTAGTTTAGAGTCTCATTTCCAGGCTGGTTAATGGGTGGTGAATTTTTTATGTACAGCATCTCTAAAAGAACATTTACTAAATCCTGCAGTCTACATCAGTGGAGTGAAGTACACATACCAGCAAAATTACATGTAGTTACTCCCCTTGCCTGCCTTCCTCCCTCTCCAATCCTTCATGTATGGAAGCAAGCCAACCTCAAGCTTCCATATGCTTAACTAGAATATCCACTGAGCATGTTCCAAAAGGGGTGGCTAGGTACATGCTCAGCAAGCATTCAGTCAAGCACATGGAAACTGGGGAGGGCAATTGAGGGAGGAGTAGAGGCAAGAGTCCTATACCCAACTCTCTGAAGTTCTGAAGTGAACAAATATAGTTAGAAATACTTGCAAAAATAAAGAAACACTAAACAAAGATGCATTCTGGACCCTAGAAGAAATCAGAGCAGCCTTTTGAAATGGCACAAGATTCTCATGCTCTTGAGAGATTTCTAACTATTGCCAAACATGATTTTACATGTCAGTGTGTATGTATGTTGGCTTTAGAAAACACAAAAAAGGAACATTTCTACATATAGAACTTGTTTCTTGAGTATTTTAAAATCATAGGAGAACCAGAAGGAATCTTGTCCAACTCCCTCATTTTGTAGTTCAGAATAATGAGGCTCCTAGAGGAGGTCAAGTGACTTGTTCAATGTCGAACAGTTAATAACTTGTTGAGGTAGATTTTGAACCTAGTGCTTTAATGCCAAATCCAGTGTTCTTTTCCCTGTACCACAAAATCACTAACTAAAAATTTCAAATGTAGACACTAACCTAATTAGAATTTTTATCTTGATGATTTACCTGCCTGGACATCATAAGAGAATGAGAGAAACTTCATGAATTAATTTTTCAGATAATTTGCACTTAACGCCTTAAGCGCCCAAACTTGTTTTATTTGAGTTGTTTTTGATGGACATGTTTCTAAAATGTGTCACATACTTCTCTTCCAGTGTGAAGGTTACTAAGCATAGTTTAATGTTTTCTTAATGATTCTTGCTCATCATTTCCAAGCTCAGTTCTTATATCGCGTTACAAAATGATGATATCTTTTGGGGCTTTGGTAGTCTATGGAAGTTCCCTTAGAGGTTTTTATTTTTGTTTTTGGTTTGGTTTGGTAGGGTTTTTTACCTTCTTGCTCACCATCAAGCTTTTAACTGATAGCTTTTGCTCTGATCAGTCTTCTAATATAGTTTCACGCCTTAAAATTTGCTGCTTCTGATATTCTAACAAGTATACTTATTAAAATGGAACTATATCTAAAGTTAGAAAAAATAGGTTCTGAGTGAAGGCCTTGAGTGGCTTTTCTATGACTAAAGGAAGTATTGGGATTTTACAAGCACTTTGCAAATCGATCTTGGCTGCATGGAAGTTATTTCTTTCTTTGTCCTTAGTATCTTGTTTCCAGATACCTGACCCCTAATTAACTGACTAATGAAAACTATGTAGATTCAGACATTTGAGAAGAAAATCTGGAAGGTCCTGTTTTCCTGTGTTTGCTTACTATTTTGGGAAATACTAACATGGTTTTGTGAGTTCATCAATGTTCAGTATTCCCTCCAATAATAAAAATGCCTACCCATTCTGTGCTATTCTTATCTATATGAGGCCATGATTTTGCCACAGGGCATTTGCCTAATGTGCTGGAGGCTTTCACTGGTTTTTTTTTTATCCATTAAGAAGGTACCATTGGAATATTCTGACAATCCACATTATCCTTTGCCATGTGACAAGCCCATCTTCCCCTCCTGTCATATAATTCTTTGATACCATCGCTTACTCCTGTTCTTTAAAATTCCTCACTAACCATATGTTGCCACCCACTCACTTTCATCATATGCCTTAACATGGTCCTCTGTATGGTACTTATATTTAGTTTTTTGAGGCAGCAGTAGTCCAGGTTCCACTGCCATTTAGCAACATTGATAAAATGTTAATATTAAAAAGATGTGGCTTGGGGACAGTAAAGAGCTTTGCATTTTCCTGAAAGCAATCTTGACCACTATCTTTTTCCTGTCCAACTCTGGGCCCAGCTTATTGTCCATATAATTTAATTAGTTTCATCATCACTGGTTCATTATATCAATACATAATGGAGGCAGCCTAATAGAGAAGAAAAAATCCTAGCTCTGTAGTTAGAAAACCTGGGTCCAAGTCCTGTATTTGATGTTGTCTATGTGACTTGAAGAAGTCATGCAAGCCATCTTGGGGCCTCACATTCTTCATAAGGAAAACAAAGGAGGTGGGTTTTCATGATCTCTTTGGTCCTTTCTAGTTCTATATGTATGATATGTGACTTGTTGGGCTTTATAGCATGATCTGTATAAACATGAAGACCAATGAAAACCCTTATATGCCCTAGTAGTTACATTTTGGGAAAGAGTATCTGAAGCAAATGCCATGAGCACCACTACTGCTTTGTACCTCCCAGCTTCTCCAACCTCTTCCCTACCATTAACTTTTCTAACTCTGATGAAACTCTCTTTGCATAACATGTTTTACTTGTGAAAAACAGTCTCCATTTATCACCAAACCATGTGTACATTAGAAATCCTTCCCATCATCTAATATCTCAACAATATACACCCCTGCCTCTCTGTAATGTTGTTTCACCCAAAGTCAAGCTTTCTTGGGATCAATTAAAGACATCAGGTGAATATACCTGCAAGGCATTTGTCTTGTGTCTAAGCCTGCTCTCAAATATTTAAGGAAAGAGGAAAAGGACTTGATCCAAACTATGTGAACTCACAGGAAATCTTCTCTTAATGGAACATAATAGACGGAACTCTTTTCATTATCAGTTATTTCCATTAGGATTTTCCTAAGGGTTATGGTACTCTCTTTGGTCTCTAAGAAGGCTAAGTCGTGGTATCAAAACTAATGTACTTTAAGAACAGGGATAAGGATGAAGTTGTTATGGTCCCTCCCCCATCTCCTTTAGTTACTCTGTAAATGATGTTTTCCCCTCTATTAAGAATCGCCTGATGTTATTTGAATGGAGGTTTCCCCATAAAATGAAACTTTCCAAAATAACAATAGAAAAATAGAAAGACTTCACTGTAGAATAAAGTTGACGGAGTACTCAGATATGTTTTGTGTGTGATTAAATAAGTTGGGTAGCCTATTCTTAAAGATTTTGCAAATTGTGCTTCATTGCAGGTTGTCTCTTATGTTCCTTCAACTTCCCTCCCTCCCTCCTTTCTCTATCTCCCTCTCCCCTTTCTCTGTATATATACATCCATATTACATATGCATGTATATATTTATATATCTGTATGTCAGAGAGTATAGATACATGTAAAAGTGGAGGAGGGATGAATGATAATGAGTGGCCATTAGAAACTTTTGTTGAACTACAATGGCCTCTAGATCTCTACTTGCACCCTAATTCAAGTATTTTATATGACATAAGTAGTAAAAAAATTCCTGCTACTTATCTTCTGGTGGAAAAAGTAACTTATTCATTTATTCATTTAATGAGTTAACAAAGTTGATTTCTGCTTGATGAAAAGCTGTGGCATTTCTGTCAGCAAATCAAATGTTTATTCCCCAATCTAGTCAGCATTATCCACACATCAAGAGATGATCAGCAACGTCCTGCTAGCCTCAGAGTCAGAAGCCTTGAGTTCTATTCCTGACCCTCCCATAAGCTACTTAGTCAATTTAGACAATTCAGATAAATTCTTGGAGTCCCAGTTTCTTCGTATGAAAAAAGGAGTTGGCTTATGTGCTCCCTAACGTTCCTTCTATTGCTATCTTTAACTATCTAATAACCCTGACTGAATTTTCTTATCTTCATAAATAGCTGGCTGATTTATTTTTAGAAAGCTGCTGGCATCTTCTCCTCCTGTACTCTTTGTATTTCTTACTGCCAGAAAAAGTCATCAAGTTTGAGATTCTATTTAACTCTATGTCATCCAACTTAGAAATACTTCTAGACTTGGTTTCATAAGGTGATATGGCCATCACCAAATGCCCAGTCTACTGGTGATTGACTTCTCCATACATAGCTTGACTGGCTCTCAGAAAATAGAAATTGTCTGTTCTTAGGATCCTATTCCTAGCATGGTAGACGCTTTTCTAGAGCAAAGACAATACAAAGCAATTGAATAGGGTTTGAGCTAGCGACATCGCATGTTAGGAATTGAAGTAGGAAGGAACTTTGATTATCAAACCGTGGGGACACATTAAGAGATCTCTCCTGATTCCTTCTTTTATTCCTCAGGCTTTCCCTCCAAATGCAATCACCATCTTCATTTACTGCAGTTCTGTGACCATATTCTTCACAGTAATAAAGTTGATCAGTTATCGTCTGCACCTTATGTTTGATGAAGGAGAAGTGATTCAGCAAAGGAGCTCCTTAAATACTGAAAGACAGAGTAAAGATAAAGCAGCTAATAGTGAAAATATAATTCATCACAAGAGTCCAAGGTAACTCTAACAACTTATGGAATTGTTCTATAATGCAATACATTTATTTTGACGATTTCATTTTTCCTTTTCTGTTGATTCAGTTTGTAAACGTATGCTCAGTAAGCCAACATGCCTTCATTTACATATGTCTGATGTTAGTTATATATGTAGTTATATTTACATGTCTATAAATGTAATGTGCATATGTGATTCTCTGTGTGTATATATGTATATATTTCACCCTTGATTTTTTCAAGCAAAATCATATAAATATGAAGCATCTTTTCAGCAAACCAGCCTGATTATTTATGATAAGGATTAGAATTTGATCTAAAATTGGTCATGACAGACTATTTTACTTTGGGATCATTACTTTTCTAATTCAGTGCTTTGAATTTGCCTTGGAATTCTAAAGAGTAAGAACAAAGTACCTGTTTGTGTTTATATATGATGACAAAATAGACTGGGAAAAATTGGTTTTGTTATGGAACCATGAAAATTACCATGGTTTCTTTACCAATATCTCTGCTTTAATTTTTTTTGTTTTCTTGTTTTTGCATCAGCAATAATAGACAGACCAATAACGGGAAAGAAGAAGAGGTCAATCGAAACCTCTCTACCCCTCCACTCCACTGTAGCTCAAGAGGACACAGCATAAATTCTCATCATTCTTCTGGCTTATTGGTTAGTGTGTTCTTTTACTATATAATTGTTCTAACTTTGTTTGAGTTCATTTTCTTCTTTTAACAACACTACGTATTGGGGCAGCTAGGTGGCGCAGTGAGTACAGCACCGGCCCTGGAGTCAGGAGGACTTGGGTTCAAATTCGGCCTCAGACACTTGACACACTTACTAGCTGTGTTATCTCGGGCAAGTCACTTAACCCCAATTGCCCTGACTTCCCCCCTCTAAAAAAACCCCAAAACTACGTATTGGAGATTTATGCTAAGTGGTGCTGTTGTGTGTGTACTGATTTGTATTCCTTTGAAGACAGAAGCATCTGCCTGTTAAATGAAAACAAACTCACATAGCCATTAGTGTAGTCTTGAAGTCAGGAAGACTTGAGCTCAAATGCCATCATTGATATGAACTAGATAGTTAATGGTGTGTAGATTTGCATCTTGATTTTTTTTTATCAACTTGGGCTTACTTTTAACCCTTTGGAGCCCCTGTTTTCACAAATGTAAAATAAGGGTAATATTGCCAGTGACAACTACCTCCCAGGGTTATTATGAGGTTCAAATGTGACATCTGAAAATGCACTTTGCAAATTTCCCAGTGGTACATCTGGTTGAAACATGTGGTAAGAGGCAAAGTAGTAGCCATTGGAGATAGAATGGTCTGTGTTCAAATCCTGTCTCTGACATATATCGGCTATGTAACCCTGGAAAGTCACTAAAAAGCTCTCAATGCCCCAAGTAGCACTGTGACTTCAAGTTGCAGAGCAAGTATCAATTTGCATTGGTGGAAAGAATTTCCTCAATAAGGGGTCCCCTACATCAATGAAATCATAGGCCCAGACCTAAAAATATTATTTTTGTTGCTATTGTTATCTGATAAGACTGATTTTTCTGTCCTGTAAAAAGAGGAAATAGGTCTGCAGGCAATTTTTCACATGTTAATTTAAATTGCTAGTCATGGACTTTTAACCCTCTACAAATTGACTTCTTATTATAAATGTACAATGTCTCTAAATTTTCAAGCTATTAAAGTTTAAAATTGCATTAAGATTTGAGGGATACTTTCTTCATTTTCTTCTATACTCTTTCAGTGTTCTCAACTTTGACAAGAAAAACTTAGCTATGATCCTTCACATTCTCCTCTCTCTCACCTTGGAATCATCGATTATGCAATTCCTTGTACTTAGAATGCCTCCTGTACTTCTTTCCATAAAGCCTCATTCCTTCTTTCCTTTAAAATCCTACAATTTACATTCTTTCAAAAATAACTCCTGGTTCTCATTCCTGCAAATCATTTCTCTATATTTCTGTTCTATCCTTTTCTCCTTCTCACTTCTTAAAATAATTTGTGCATGCCTCTATATTCGCACAGCTATAATTAATTGTGTAGATACGAATATGTCTGTGATAGTCTTGCTTTACCCACTGGATCATAAGCTTGTCGACGACAGGGACTATGCTGTCTGCCCCCTACAGCACTATGCGAACACCATCTGCTCTATAAATGGTTCATAAGCTCCTGATAAAAATATATTCAATTTAAGTAATATTGATTTCTTTTTTATTTCCTTTGTATAGGAATTGCCAGCACAGGAGACAGTTGAAGATCTGAAAGGTATGATGTCTTTATTGTCCATAGGTAGAGAAATAAATAAAACATTTATTAAGCATTTACTATGTGCCAGGCTTTGTGCTAAGCGCTGGGGATATAAATATAATGGTTAAAATAAGACAGACCCTACCCTCAAGTAGTTTACATTTTAATGGAAGAAGACAATATATATAAAAGGACTGGAAAACAGGGAGAAAGAGATGCCCCTATAGAGAAAGCCATAATATAAAGTCCTGAAAATCAGGAGGAGAGCCAGGAGAGGAATGAGTTCAATGGTGAATAATTATTTTAACTCTTTATAAAAACAATGTTATTCAGTTTAAGGGCAGCTAGGTGACACAGTGGATAGAGTGCTGGGCCTGGGTCAAAAAGATTCATCTTCTTGAATTCAAATGGAGTCAAAAAGATTCATCTTCTTGAATTGAAATCCAGCCTCAGACACTTACTAACTGTGTGACCCTGGGAAAGTCACTTAACCCTGTTTGCCTCTGATTCCTTATCTGTAAAAGAAGCAGGAGAAGGAAATGGCAAACCACTGCAGTATCTTTGCCGAGAAAACACCAAATGAGGTCACAAAGAATTTGACACGATTGAAGTGACTGAACAAACAACACAAATTCAGTTTAAACCTTTTTCACCAGAAATTATGTATGTCATGTTCAGGTTTCAAATTTGTTTAGATCAGTTCACTAGTCAAAATTATTGCCTCAGAAACACTGTCCAATGACAAATGAAAATAGTGTCACTAAGTCACTGATGTCAAGTATTTTTCCTGTGGCATCTACTTTGAACAATGAGTGAGACAAATTCTGGTTAATCCATCTTTTAAAGATTATCTCTGAAAACTGTCCTTATTTTGAAAAATAATATGCAATTCTTGAGAGGTAGCATTGAGAAGTGGATATAGAGATGGCCTCAGAATAAGGATGACCTGTTTTCAAATCCTGCTTCTAATACATAATAGCTGTGACCATAGACAAGTGATTTAACCTCCTAGTGGCCCCAGGCATCAGCTTGGGATCTTTATGATCCCAAATTGCTCATCCTCCCTAACATTATTGCCTCTGAGTGTTTGTTATGCCTTCCTTCATTTCATTAAAAAAAGGAGTTAGTTTCAGGTTGTCTGAGTTCATTCCCAAATGGTACCATACTAACTGATAAGAGATTCCTTCTACCACTAGGACACATGTTAGTTTTCTTAACATAACTTCCTTTTTGTGGCATGATTATGTGAGTGGGTGTATTGATTTGTAACATGATGCAGATAAGATTCAGGAGCCACTTCCCTCTGTCTGTATTGCTAGGAAAAATTTTTATTTGTGTGTAGTTCTCAAGTAAATGTAGGTCCAAATTCTGAATATTTTTTAGATTATCAATCCACAGTTCAAAATAAGTTCACATTTTACTGCTTATCTTTATATCTGGGACAAACTCACAGCGTACATTGATTTTTTTAATAAATTTCTCAGAGTCTGTCATGGAACATTGTAGTCTGTTAAGGTAGAAGATCTTATTCCCGAATGACTGCAAATATATTCACTCACCAACTTCCTTGTCATATCCATGAGTATAACTGCATAAAAAAGAATAAATTCACTGAGGCCTATCAGTCCATTGATCTTGGGGAAGGGGTCAGGCTCTCATGTCATCAGTACAGACAGAATATTAACATGTAGGTACATATTACCAGCATAGCTTTGTGGTGTTATTGAGTTCGTTAGAGTCAACTATGTCGTTCCAACAGAAAACTGATGGCAAGATTAGAAATATTGAAAAATAGCAGGTTACATGCTATTACATTGGTTTCAAATGATCAATATAAACATTTATCAAAGCCGGCCAAACTGGCATTGCATTTAGCAGTCATTCCATGAGTATTTAATAAGTCCCTACTATATACCCAATGCTATCTTGGGCACTGGGATGATTGCAAAGTAATCTAAAAAATAGTTGATATACTAACTGTTGTAGTTAGGGAGACAAGAAATGCATACGTGAAATAGTCTCAGCATAGTACAGGAGATTTAGAGTCAAAATTCCTGGGTTCAAATCCTAATTCAATCATATGCTCTCTAAATATTTGACCTTAGGCAAGTCGTATAGCTTCTTGGGGTCCCAGTTTTCCCATCTTAAAAATAAATGAAGTAGTCGTAAAATGATATGACCACTAAGAACCCTTGAAGCAATCATTTGAACAAACCAGTATTTCAAGACAGGTCACAAAGCAGCACGTAATTAAAGACAAATCAATGGACAGATACTTACCTATCTTCTACCATGTATAATACACTGTTCTGAGTACTCTTCTGTTCTTTCTATATATTGTCTCATTTTATTTCATCAGCTCCCATAGATTTAGTTACTATCTCCATGTAGATGATTCTCAAATATCTGTGCGTATGTGTGTATATACATACATGTGTGTATGTCTATGTGTGTGTATTCCTAGTCTCTCTGCTGAGGTCCATTCCTGCAACTCCAACTGACTGTTGGATACTTCAAACTAAATATTCCATAGGCACCTCAAGCTCATCATAGCTAAAAACAGAATTCATATTTTCCCCCAAACCCATTCCCAATTTCTAAACTTCCCTTTTTCTATCAAGAGTAACACTATCCTTTCAGTGAGTCAGGTTCATGACCTTAGTGTTATACCTGATTCATCCCTTTCCTTCATGTCACATAAAATTGTCAGATTTTGCTATTTTTTTTTACTTCTACACTATCTCTCCCATCCCCCTCGCACTTCTAAATTCACAAAACTACCCTATTATTTTCTTCTCTTATCATCTCTTACCTAGACTAATGCAGTAGGCTCCTAATTGATAGGATGTAAGCTCATTTAAAGTAAGAATTCTTCTTTCTTTTCTTCCTTCCTTCTTCTTTTCCTTTCCTTCCTTCCTTCCTTCCTTCCTTCCTTCCTTCCTTCCTTCCTTCCTTCCTTCCTTCCTTCCTTCCTTCCTTCCTTTCCTTTCCTTTCCTTTCCGTCTTTCTTTCTTTCCTTCCTTCCTTCTTTCCTCCCTTCCTTCTTACCTTTGTTCCTTGTTTCTTGGTATTTGCATCCCTAGCATGTAACACAATATCTGGAACATAGTAGTAAACTACAGTAACTTCTTATTGATTCCGAGGTCAGTCATAATCTCCTTTGTGTAATTTTTAAAGCTCTTCACCACTTGGCCCAAGCCAACATTTTTAGCCTTATTACACATTCCTCCCCCTTCCCACACACTATGGGCCAGCCAAACTAACCTTTTGATGTTCTTCCCATAATAATCCATCTTCTGTGTTTTGTACTGGCTGTCCCTCAGGTCTAGAATATACTCCCATTTCACCTCTGCTTTTTAAGATTCCTTATGTTCTTCATAACTGTTCAAACACACCTATGTGAAGCCTTTCCTGATTCCCCCAGCTGCTATTGCCTTCCTCTTTCCAAAATTACTTTGTAATTATCTTGTATGTGTTTCATATTTATGTATCTATTGTCTCCCTTGATGGAAAGTAGGTTCCTTAAAGTCTAGGAATGTCTAATTTTTGTTTTTTTTTATCTCCAGGTCTAGAATCATGCCTGATAAATATTAAGAATAGTATATAAGCCTGACACAAACTTAACAAATGCTTGTTTATTGATTGATTGAAGGTACTGTTCTAACTGGAAGAGATATGAGGTAGAAGTTGATATTAAAGAGATTAGAGTTTCTTTGGGAAGATAAGCTAAATGTAAAAATTAGTTAACAACCAAAAAGCTTCTCATACAGTAATAAAGTCAAAGAAGTGCTATGACTTTGGAGGCAAGAGATATCACATCTAACTGGGGTAGTAAGGAAAGTATTCACAGAGGAGGTAGAACTAAAGCAAGGTTTGCATGACAGACAAGATTTGGATGAAATGGAGAGAAGGAGGAGAGGCTTCAGGGCAAGGAGAATGGTATCTTTCCTGATCCTCCCAGCTGCTCATGTCTCTCCTCCCAAATAATCTTGCATTTACCTTCTGTGTACTTATGGATGTATGTGTTGTTTTCCTCTTTAGAATGTCAGTCCCTTGATTTCAAACTCATTTTTCTTTTCCTGTCCCCAGCAGGTAGTACAGTGTTTGGCATAAGGTACTAATTAATTCATTTGCTTACTTCTTGTTTGGTAGCAGCCAATGATTTGTGGGAGATAAATTAGGAAGGAAGGCCCGGGCCTGAGTTTGAAACCTTTGAATGACAACATAGATCGTGTTTGTATTTTATTCTATAAATCAGTGGTCTTCCATCCCAGTATTAAGACATTAAAATAACTAAATTTCCTGCCATGGGCCTCTTTGCCAGCCCATTGGAACAGTTCTTAGTTGGTCAGGTGGTAAACACCAGGTGCCAGAGAGAAAGTGGGAGCCAGGGATGAGAGAAGCAGAATTCAAGGAGGGGAGAGGATTTACCCTCTTGGACACACTGTCTTCTATTTCTGGAAGCTCACCATAGGATGTGGCATCAGTGACAGACGAGTCACTCCATTGCTCTTCCAGATTTGCTCCCCCCAGGGAACAGTGTCTCTGCTGAAGGGGTAGATCTCTTCCTGGATTGAGCCAGATCCTTACCAGTCCCAGCTGCCAGTCTAGGGCCCACAATATTTTAATATGTCTTGATAATGTCTAGCCAAACTGACCTTGAAGCTGTTGTTCATTCATGATAAAAAGAACTATCATGATGATATTTTATAAGTCTCGACAAAACATAAGCTCCTTGAGGGCAGGGACTGTTCTGTTTTGGTCTTTATATCCCCAGGGCCTAGATAGCACCTAGCAGGCACTTTATAAATGACTTTCTTTTTATTTATTTGTCAATTGGAGGTATGCAAAATAAAAAAAAATAGAGGAAAGAACAAGGCAGATTGTTTTCCTTTTCTCTATAAAGTAGGAGATGTAATCATCTACTGAGAGAGAGGGGTAGAGGTGTCATTGAGAGCTTGAGGATACATTAGAAGGTAGTCAATGTAGGGAACATGACAGAGGGTCAGTTGGGAGAAAATAAAATAATTACCGTGAAGCACCAGGGATCCTGTTGAGATTAAACGTATTCATTTCCAACGAACTTAGTAAGCATAGTTGTATGACTTTCTACAAGAGCATTCAGCAGAAGGGTGTGACCTAAAAACTGATGAATATTGGGTTGTGAACAGTGAAAGGAAAAGAGGGAAAATGATTCACAGGCAGAGGATAGTACCCAGTTGAACTGCTTAGTTATAGATACTTAATGAATGAATAGAATTGATGAATTGTTTACAATGTGCAAAGCATTGGGGATCCAAGTGTAAAACAAAGATGTTTCTGTTCTTAAGAAGCTTATATTCTAATAAGTAGAAACAGTGTCTCTACTAGAGAGTGTGCCTGTGAGGACAAGGTTGCTCTGGCAGGGTAGTAAAGGAAATGTGTCTAGAGCCTGCCTAAATGCCTCCATGAGGCATTTACAAGTCAGAATTGGGATGTCTGTGTGTGGCTATCTGTTGTGTGAACAAACCCTGCACTTTCCCACCACCTTTATTCCCGCTATTCTTCATGCTTGAAATGCCCTCCCTGTCCCTGTTTTCTTACTGAATTTTTATTTGTTCTTTAAAACAGAACTGAAATGCCATTTCATAGGTTAAGCCTAGCTCTCATGTACAAAGGTGCAGAACCAAGTGCTAATTCACTTTTCTTTTTAAAGAATCTTTTATTAATGCCACTTTTTTTACAACACTGTCAGTTCCCAAGGCCTATATTCTCCCAATCAGAATGTTCCTTTATAACAACAACAAAAAAAGAACAGTGAAGCAAAACGAATCAACATAGTCTCATTCTGCATCTATTGTCCAATACCTCTCTCCTGAGACACAGGAAATATGCTTCACTATAAAGTCCTCTGAAGTTTAATGTACTTTTCATGAAATATTTTATATTACAGTTATCTATTTTTGTGTCTTAGCCAGCTCCTAGACTGTAACCTTCACTAGGCCAGGAACCATGCTTTATTTAAAATTTAAATCTTCCCTGTAGCACCTAGGACAATGCTCTGTAGATAGTAGGTGCTTAATAATTGTTTGTTGAATGGATATTTAAGTAGATGAATGGAATGATCTGGCTTCAGTTGTGGTATAGGACAAGGATTGAAGGTGGTCCTTAAAGGACAATGGCAGAGTTTTGTTGTCACTGGTGACTGTTTAGAGTAGTTGCATTGGACCATCATTTAGGTACGTAAAAAAGAAGACAAATTGGGACCGGGTCAGAAGTAGCTCCAGCTTCTACAGTGGTATTGGCTTCTCATAATGATCTTGCATTCTATGTGATTATTTGTAGCTTCTGTGTGTTCTTCCCGTGAGATTTAAACCACAGAACTTCATAATGTGTGCATGTATGGGTGTGTTTTCTGGGAGAGGATCTGTAGAACTTACACTAGTCCTTTCATACATTGGGTTGGGTCAATTAGCTAAGATTATGTCCCATGATTATATTTTGTCCCCAGATTTTGCTTGCCTCAAAAAGTCAAGCCAATGAGTGGACAACTATCTATTAATAATTATTAACAATAATTGATATGAACATTTTAATAATGAAAAATTTGTGGGTAGCTAGCTGGTGCATTGGATAGAGTACTGGACCTGGTATCAAGAAAACCTGAGCTCAAATATGGCTTTAGGTACTTACTAGCTATGTGGCACTGGGCAATCCATTTAACTTCTGTTTGTCTCCATTTTCTTATCTGTAAAACTGTGATAATAATAGCCCCTAGCGCCCATGAGGATCAAATAAGATAATATTTGCAAAGCACTTAGCATAGTGCCTGGAAGGTAGCGAGGCCTGTATAAATGTTTAGTTATTAATATGATTATTATGATTAAACAACTACCATGGACCAAGGCCTGTGCTAAGCATTTGAGATACAAGGTAAGGCAAAAAACCAACAAAATCCCACATCTCACTCAGAACATATTTCTAATGGATTTCCTTCCCTCATACCTAGAGTGTAGTATCAGAGATAGGTAGCAGTAGCTGACAAAAATAATAATAATAAAACACATTCTTTGTCCTGTAGGTGTTTAAGATGAGGGAAGAATAAGAGAATTTCCTTGTCTTTATGTGCTCAGCACCTAGAACTGTACCGGACACATTGTAAGTCCTTAAGAAATGCTTGGTGATTGAGTATATATAGTTAGTGATATAAAATGCATACCTGTGAAAAGTACCATAACATCCAGTATTATGTAAATGCCAAATGATATACTACAAATAATAAATTATTTAGGATTTTAGGAGAGAGGGGAAGGGAGGGAGAGGGAGAGGGAGAGGGAAAGGGAGAGGGAGGAGGAAGGAAGAAGTGGGGGGAGAGAGGGGGGGGAGAGGGAGAGAAAAAGAGAGAGAGAGAGAGAGAGAGAGAGGAGGGGGGAAAGGGGGAGGAGGGAGGGAGAAGAGAGGGAGAGGGAGGAGAGAGAGATAGGGAGAGAGGGAGAGAATGAGAATCTGTTATCTAGGAAAGTTTTAATGATGGAAGTAAGTTTTCAGCTGTGCACCAAAGGGATTAGATATCAGCAGGTGATAGAGAAGTGATGAAGAAAATAAATTTCATATAAAAGAAATAACATGCTCAAAGGTGCAGAAAAACAACACATTTGGGGAGGGTGGAAGACTATTAGAAGAGCAGTTTGGCTATAGTGGAGAATATGTGTAGAGGACTAGTGGGAAATAATACTGAAAAGATAGGGGCAAAACTGTGGAGGACTTTAAATGCTAAGCTAAAGAGTTTGGACTTTATGGGCAACAGGGAGACATTGAATGGCTTTGTTCAGGAGAGGGAGATAATGGAAGTAGTGCTTTAAATTTAATTTATAAATATGAATCTGGAATCAGGATACAAGATAAATTCTAAGAGGAATAGACTAGAGGTAATGAATCTAGTTAGGTGACTTCTATTTGAAATATTAGGTGATGCTATTGAAATTTAGTACCTAGAATAGCACCTTGCCTATGATAGGTACTTGGTAAAATATAGCATAGTAGAGAGAGTGCTAAACTTGAAGTCAAGAAATTTGGGTTCAGATCCAATCTGTGCCACCAGCTAAATCATCATGGGCAAGAGATTTAATCTCTCTGAGCCTCAGTTTCTTCATGTGTAAAACAGGAATATTAACACTTCCTATAGTTATTTTGAAGCTCATATAATGTGTATATGATCTATATAATTACATAATTTATGTAAAGTGATTTGTGAACTTTAAAGTTCTAAAGGCTGCCTTGAGTTTTTGTTGCTATCAAACCTGTGATTTTTAATCAGTGTGAGCAACTCCAAGTGTGGAAACTCCCTCAGCTGATTCAAATTGTCAACTCATCAATAACTTAGAGTCTTTAAGAGTTATAGTTATCCTTTCCACATTGCAGCTTTTCTCCTCATGGTTTCTATGTATCACGGATCGTCACAAGAAATTAAATGGAGGGGCAGCTAGGTGGCACAGTGAGTAAAGTACAGGCCCTGGAGTCAGGAGGACCTGAGTTCAAATTCAGCCTCAGACACCTGATGCACTTACTAACTGTGTGACCTTGGGCAAGTCACTTAATCCCAATTGCTCTGCCTTCCTCCTCCAAAAACCAACAAACAAACAAAAAACAAAAGAAATTAAATGGAAAGTTTTGGAGAGTTTTGCAGACAACACGCAAAGGCCAGCTGATGTAACAGAAAAAGTTTAGGAACTTGGAAATGCATTTTATATATATAGATATATCTCTATATATCAATATATATATCGATATATCAATATACATATATTGATATACATATATCAATATATATCGATATATATATATTGATATATATATGTATATATATATATATATATATGAATAGGAGGGCCAAAAATTTTACATGGATTTTCCAACTTGTAGGGCTTCCATGGCCTTAACCCTTGCCATATGAAAGGGATAACTGAACTGAGTTCACTAAAGGGTTAAATAACTTGTCTGTAGTCACACAGCTCAGATGTCAGAGGCAAGAATTGAATGCAGGTATTCCTGACTCCAAGATTTGTGCCTTGTTGGCTGTTCATTTCTTTTTTTTTCATTAAACTGGGGTGGTAGTAAAGGGGGGGGGAATCAAAAGGACAAATCTGAGAAACATCAAGAAGGAGGAACTTAAAGTGCTTGGTCAAGCTCAAGGAAGAGATTAGAATCAATGAAGATACCTAGATTTTACACCTGGGAGATTAGGAGAATAATAGCAACATTTATAGTTACAGAATTCTCTATTCAGCTGGAAAAACTGCCTTTTGGGGGAAAGGGATATATTGGTTTTAGGCAGTTTTCATCACCAACAGAAATGTGTTTGTTAGCATATGTGAAAGTGCTTTGTATGCTCTCTGAAAGATTTATACAAATTTGCAAGTCATAATTATTCTCCTTCAGACTCAGCCATGAAACAAAAACCGAGTGCCGTAAGGTACAAAATTGGGTGTCTGGAATGAAATAAAAGGATTGTAATTTCAAAAGTTTCATGATGGAGCCTTTTCTCTCTTCCATTTCAAGCTCCCACTTGTCTGTTGCTGGGTCTATTTTTACTTTTCATTAGTCATTGGTGTATTGGGATACTACGTATTTCAGGTGCTGATCAGTGACTTTTCAGCGGACACTGCTGGTGACATAGTGTTTATCTATTCCAGGTGTCATTCTATCAGAAGATCAGCCTGTAGCACCAGTGTCATCTACCTCACCATGTATCAAGACAGAAAATTTACCTGTCTCTACAGCAAACATGTCAGATACTGTGACTACAGCAGCAATATTGATGAAGCCAGTTGCCATGGAAACAGTGATCAATAATGAAGTAAGGGGAAAAGGAGAAAAGGTACAGCCTCCTCACCACCACAGATCAGAAGATGTTTTAGTGGGCAGAGAGGTGATGAAAAAGTTGCCACACCTCTCCTTGTCTCAGTGTGATGTACTAGGAACTGGTATGACTTTCCAGCCCTGGGGAAGTGAGAATTCAGTGTTAACCACAGAGCCTTTCAGTCAGCCAAAGGATTCCAAAAGAGAACAATTCCAAAGCAGGTCCCCTCAGGACAGCCTGAGCAGTAGCTGTCCCCAGTGTAACACTGTCATCACCAAACAGGCAGAGGAAGAGCCAGTAAACAGTTCCTGTCAGGCAGATCAGTCCTTAAATGAGGAAGCTGACTGTTCAGACAGCGAGGTTGCCGTTACTCTTGTTGATAGCTCTCTCCCTGGAGACCCTCTGAGTCTGCATGAACCCATCAAAATAGTTATCACGATGAGCAGTACTCCCAACTCCATGACTGAATTAGAAAGTTCTCTGCATCTGAAGGTAATTGGCACAGAGAAAATGGGAGCAAGGCCAGATGGTCACCCATCTGTCACAGATGTAACCCATCCTCAAAACAATGAGCAGATTAGAATTCCTGTGATCACCTTTGAATTGTCAGAAGATGGTGGAGGTAATGCTTGTCCAGAAATCAATGAAAGAGAAAAGACTCCAGAGAGATTAATGGTGGACATTTCTTCTAATCCATGCTCTGGCTACGAATCTGGAGAGCTGGACAATGCAGCAAAGGAATGCAATGATACCCCAAATGGTAATTCAGAAACAACTCCTCTGGTGACATCTAATCTGACCTGCAAAATGGAAGTGGACAAGGAAGGGCAGGATAGTCTTGACCCATCATCTTGTAAAACACCCCATGAAAAAAGACATGCCCGTGTCCTCAGTGTGGATAGTGGCACAGATGTTCTCTTAAGTAAAACTTCTACAGAACTCCCAAGTGATAAGGAGAAGTCATTGCCAACTTCTAAATCTGACCTGGAGGCTAAAGAAGGGCAAATTCCAAATGAATCGAATTTTCTAGAATTTGTCTCTCTATTGGAATCTATTAATACATCCAAGGTGATGGCATCTAATCCATCCAGTGTCACAACAGAGCTGATCAAAGAAAAAGGGGTCATTGGAGGTATGAGTCATGTTCAGCACTGTTTAGATCTAAAGAAGGCGATGAGATTGTTTACTGTTTGCCTCTTCACAATGAAAATTTGCCAAATAGTGAGATGGGCATTCTGAAACCCTTTGCTATTTAGATTTATAATGAAAGTTTCTAATATTTGAATGTTGAACTATATCTGGAGTGTGTTTTTTTTTTAAAGTATTAAGCTTTCAATTACTTTAAATTATTTTAATGATGCTGCGGCTAATCTTGAATGGTGGAAAATAATTTTTAAAAAATTCTGGTGTATAAATATTATTAATTTTCTTTATTAGAACAATTTCAAGGATTTTATTACTATTTATTTATATTATAATATAATATGTATTTATTACTATTTATTACTTTTATTACAAGATATTACTAAAGATGGTAAATGACATAACAGCTGTTTCTTCATTTAAAGAGCAAATGCATTTCATAAAAATTTACTATAAATATAGTTTTAATTCTATTTTTCTGTTGACTTCCTTTATGAAATTAGGAATCTATTCACCACATACAGAATCATAAAACATAGAGCATATCTTTTATAAGGAAGAGATTAAAAATCATTAAGTCACTTTAAAATGAGAAGTTAATTTCTCTAGACTTCAGTTTCCAATTCTATACAATTAAGGGATTGGATTAGATTATCTTTAATTCTCCTCCAAATTCTAATGTGACTTTTTGGATGCCAAGGATGCCTTGAAGCCTTGGCTAAGATGGCAGTCAGTCCTATAAAACCCTATAATTAACTGTCGTACTGGAACTTAGAATTACAGAATCCAGAAATTGAAAGGAATCTAGTGAAAGGGTTACCTAGTCCAACCCCTTGTACTCTTCACAAAGTGATTTACTGTTTCTTCCCAGAAATAAAAAAAAGTACTAGTCCAGCTTTGGACTATTGCTCTTGACCTCTCAGTCATTCAGTCAGGTTATCCCTATCTCTACATTTGCAAAACTTAGAAAATTGCCCCTCCCCCTTTCCTTTAATCATTTTTAATTAATCATTAATCATTTCTAGCAGAATTGAACTGCTGCTGCCTTTTTGTTGAGAAGTTGGGTTGATAAAGATTCAATTAGGATACAAAGATTAGTGAGAAAGTTGAAATAGATTACTTTACATGAGAAGCAGGGAGAAGGACCAAGATCAAAACTAGTTAGATAGATCACTGACAGGACTGAAGCAATAAGGTCTCAGTCCCAGACAGGGGCTTACAGTAGAATCAGTGGGAGTAGCAGACAAAAGTGGCATCACAAAAGGGATTAAAAAGATAGATTAGTGAGTGAGAGAGGCTGAATATAGAGAAAAAAGCTGAAGCAGATGGATCAGAAATAGACTGAGGTCCCAGATGCCACCAAAAAGAGCTTTTTATGAGAGAAGTTTTCTGTGAACTGCAGCCTTTGCGTAGGATGACTTAGATCTTCCCTGACCAGACCCACCTTTGCAGATGTTCCTAGTCTTAAAGGTCCAGGCAAATCAAAGATGGTGCCATGGCTTAGTGACTGCATCTTTATGTGTCCAATAACCTTTTGTGTCTGTTTCATGTAGACAGAACTGTTGTAGCCTTTTGATGGACTACAGCCTCAAGGGGGCTTTGGATTCTCCATTGATTAGGAGGCTGACTCCTCTAAGTCTCCAGGATCTTCTTTATTGTATTCTTCTTTTAGCTGGGGCCAGTGTCTTGAAAGCTAGGGTTTTGGTTGGGGGCAATTACTGTTGTAATATTGTACTTAAAGTTCTACCATCTTTCATGTGTTAGACTTTTGCATGAAAATTCTTTTAATTATTTTGAAATTGAATTTCTCCGTCCCATAAAATCAAAATTTTATTTATAGATTACTCCATGTGGTAGATCACATTAATGGGAGGTCTTCAGTGATATAGATTGAGACCTATCAATTTAAGATTCTTGTCCATGTCCTTCTGTATGATCTATACAGGGGGTCCACCTAATGTATTAAGACCCATCCTTGAGTCTCCTGGACATAGATCATGTCCATGGAGCCTAAGCCAATGGAGCATGTATGTTTTTGTTAGTTATTGCTTATGTTCATTATATGATCAACCCATGTTTTTCTCAATCATATTTTTTGATGATGTCTCTTATGCTATTTCTGTTGTAAGGAATTTCATATTTGTCATGTATTGTAGCCTGCTCATGCCCACCAGTTCCCTCTCTGTTGTCCTCCGAGTCAGCTTACGCTTTAAATTTTTTGAGTGTTCTATTACTTGCTTCCATGCAACATATAAAAGAATATTTGGTATTAAAGAGATGGAAATTTGGTCTAGGGGCAATCTCAAGGTCATTAAAAGAACTTTGCAATTTTTCAAAGGCAATCCAACCCATTCTTCTCATCCTATTCAATTCTAGGTCCAACTCATTGTTCATTTGTAATATCTGTGTAAGAGTTACAAATTGATAAGCTTAAATAAAAAAATCTACATAGATTCATCTGATACTTGAGGGTTGGAAATGGTTTTATAAGAAAATAAAATCCTCCCAACATTGACTTTTTTACATAATTTAAAGCTAAAAATTTTTAGTTTTCAAATTTTACAAGAAAGGTGCACAATTTGTTCCAAAAATAGCTACATTTTTACCTTTTATCCCCCTCAGCTCCAACTTCTCTGTCTACATTCCAAATCTTTTTTTCCAATTAAGCAAACATTTATTAAATGCCTACTCTAGGTAGAACAGTATGTTAAGGGGTGGGGAAAATAGAAATTCTCAGTATGACATGGGCCCCACCCTCATGAAACTCACTGTCTTGTAGCAGGATAAAAAACAAAAACAGAATAGAAAGAATACATGAATGTGTAAAGAAGATATAAGCAAAGGATGATATTTTATTCAAAGGCAGGAAGGCCATTACTACAAGGATTCATGGAAGAGATAATATTTTGGTTGAACATTAATGAACGTATCAGAATTCAACGGTTGGTAAATAGCATTGGTAGAAAGAGGAGAGAACTTTAGGCATAGGAAATAATCTTGAACCAAAAGTACAGAGATGAGAACAGGGCATGTTTTTCAGAAGCTAGTAGTTCATCTTCACTGTTACACATAACACATAAGAGTGAATGTATGAAGTAACACGGGAAAGGAAAGATCACCAAGTCTCTGATGAGCCTTGAATATAGTGTATTTATTATCTCCAATTTATCCTTTATAGCTATTGTTTATACATTTTTTTGGCATGTTGTCTTCTCCTATTAGACTGTGTCCTCTTTGGAAGGAGGATATTTTTTGCCTTTCCTTGTATCTCCAGAACTTTAGTGCCTGGCATTAAGTAAATGCTTATGTACTTGACTTGACAAGCATGAACAATCCAACATACAAAGAATGGAAGAGGATTGTATATGAAATTGCAAACTTCTGTTATGCATGGTTTTTAAAGTATATATTAAATATAGTAACAAGTACAAAATTGCCCCATTTCTGTCCCCTTCTGGACTTCCCCTGCTCTCTTTTATATACTCATAAATATTTTTTAGCATAATTGTTATTACTCACTGATTCCTGCTCCTCTTCGAAGTAGAAGCTCTACCTTTATAAAGAATAAATATAGACAAAAAGAAGCACATTGGCTATGTCTAAAAATGTCTATCTCATTTGTACCTCAAATCTATCACCTCTCTGAGGTGATGTTTCCTAATCAGTCTTTTGAAATCATAATTGGTAAATTCATTGACCAGAGTATTGGCATTATTAGAAGATATTTTCTTTACATTATTATAGTCATTGTGTAAATTCTGATTCTGATCATTTTACTTTCTACCAATTCATACAAATCTTTCTAGGTTTCTGTAAATCTGTCATATTTGCCATTTCTTATTACACTATAATATTCCATTACATTATATCCTATAATTTGTTTAACCATATCTGAATTGATGGCTACCTACTTTGTTTCCAGTTCTTTGCTATGACAAAAGAAAATGTTGCTATAAATATTTTCACATACAAGAATTCTTCCTGTTCTTGACCTCTTTGGGGTACATAGTAACGCCACTGGGTCAAAAGGTATTTGCTATTTAGTGTCTTTTGGGGAATAGTTTCAAACTACTTTCCAGAATGATGCCTGTCTTCTAGTGAGGTGAAATCTCATTGGTTTAATTTGCATTTATAATTTTAGTATAATCTCCAGATAGTATTGTTGGAATGTTTACTCCTTTAATCAATATTCAAATCACTTTCCACTATGCTTTCCCCCTCTAGTTCCTGTATTTTCTACAACAATTCATCTATACACAGGTAAAATTGAAGTTATGGGAATGAGAGAGATTACTAAGAGTAAGAGGAACAAAGAGAGCAGAAGCAGAACCTTGGCATTTACTCAGGTACTTAACATTAATAGCTCATGGATGAGAAGCTAGTGAAGGAGTCAGAAAATGAGGGCTTGAAGATGTAGAAAGAAAACCAGGAGAGCATGGTATGTCAGAAATTCAAGGAAGGTAAATGATATGTGCCTACTCTTACATACTCTGACACTTAGTCACTCACTAAATTCCACATCCACTCATCCCTCCCACTCCTACCCCACCCCACCTCACTATTTTTCCATGTGGAAGATTATTATGGGCCCAAATCTATGCCAATCAGATATTTACATTTGCCAGGGAGTGGTCATCATAGCTCCCAAAATGCTGATTTCATTTGATGGAAATTGACACCAGGACCTGTGGTGCACCACCTCACTGCCTAGATACACAAGTAGATATCACTGGTTCATGCTTAACCTTAGAAACATCCATGTACCCTATTGTTATCATACACCACCCCCCTCAAAAAGCCTAAACAAGATATTTGATTAGTATATGGTATATATTTTCTTATCTTTATGTTTTTTCTTCACATTATAATGTAAGCTCCTTGAAATCAGTGTCTATTTTCATTTTTATCTTTTTGTCCCCAATACCTAGCACAGAATCTAGCATTCCCCAATATTTAACTCCAGTTTTTCATGCGGCCAATAACTATTCCACACTCCATTCTTTCTCTTCATCACCCCATTATATTCTATACATTCAAATAGCTACTCTAAGATCTGTCACAAACAAATCCAAGGCCCACACCTCCCCATCATGACAAACTATGTTATATATAGCATTAACTAAATGAACTGACACTTTAAATATCCCAGGGACATCATTAAGAATTGCAAATAGCTGTGTAAGTGGTATGTCCTGTCCACATAGCCATCTGTTATCCCCTAAGGATTCTCCATCTTAACAATGAGAGCATCCAGAAGGAGAACATAATCAATAATATGTCATGCTTTAGCAAAGTCAGGGAGGATGAGGCCTGAGAAAAAGCCATTTGATTTAATGATGTGAATTTCACTGGTTTTCTATTTAGAGGTAAATATGAGTAGGAGAGTTGAGAGAGAGAGAGACAGAGAGACAGAGAGACAGAGAGAGACAGAGACAGAGAGAGACAGAGAGAGACAGAGACAGCGAATGTTTAAGAGTTGAATGATGAAGTGGAGGCAACAGGTCAAGCATAATCTAGTTTTAACAATAATGGTAACTCTAGTATGTACCTCACATGGTTGTCAGAGTGATCAAGTGAGATAGTATATGTAAAGCATTTTTAAAAACCTTAAAGAACTATATAAATGTTATCTATACTCATTATCAATGTCTATCTGTCTGCCTGAATTCTTGTTTTGCCAAATCTTTTGACAAGCCTATTTGTGGTAAACAGGACATCATAAAAGTTGAATAGTTGGATGGGCACACAAGAGATAAAGGAATTGGTGGGAAATGGAGACTGTCTTAAGTCTTGATTGCCAGTGTGACCCTAGCTGTACTACTACTGTCAATGTGACTTGGAAGGATCACTTTGTTTAACTTTTCTGGATTTTATTTTCCTCTCCTATATTGTGCAACAATTATATGACCTCTAAGGTCCAGCTGAAACATTTAGTTTTTCTATGAACTTATGATCCCAGTCAAAATAGTGGAATGGGAACTTTAAAGGGATTATACATACACACACACATACACATTATATATACACACATTTTGTGTGTATATTTATGTATTTATGTGTATATATGTGTTATATAGATATACATATGCACATCTACATACATATGTGTATATAGGTATATGTGCATACAGAAAGACAGAGAGAGAGAGAGAGAGAGAGAGAGAGAGAGAGAGAGAGAGAGAGAAAATCTCCAAAATGAAGAAAGGTTGGAGTGAAAACAAGAAGGAGCCATGTTGTTAGGGAAGGAAAAGAGAGAGTGGCAGGAAGGATGAGAATTAGCAGAGTCTCTTACTTTTGAAAGACAAACAAAGCCAAGGGAACTAAAGAGAATCCAGTAAAACAACACTTCCCGTAGTGCCTAGGAGATTTTTGTGCTCCTCTTGTAAGTGTTCTAAGATTTATACTTTAATACATGGAATTATATCATCTAATTGATCTTCAAGTTTTAACCTGTTTTTATAATTTATCTCTATCAGGCCCAAATTGTGTTTATTAGGCTCCAAAATTTTGGTTAGTCATGCATGGCAGCAATGCAATGCTGATAAAAGTGATGACAATAATAATATCCCTGAAAAAAGACTATGACTATGACTATGACCAGAGACTATACTTCATACTGTCAAATTCATCTGAAATTTTCATTCAGATTCAACAAATATTTATTAAAAAGCACCAGATATGTATAAGGTACCATCATTGATACTAGACATACACAGATAAAAATCAAAACTGTCCCTGTTCTTTTTTGTCTGGAAATAGTATTTTATTTTTTTCCAATTACATGTAAAGACAGTTTTCAATATTCATTTTTTAATAAAAATTTTGAGTTCCAAATTTTTGTTCCTTTCCTCCTATCCCCCCTTCTCAAAATGGTAAGCAAGCTGATATAGGTTATACATGTGCAATCATGGGAACATATTTCCACATTAGTTAAGTTGTGAAAGAAGAAACAGAACAAAAGGGAAAAGCCAGGAAAAACAAAAAAAAAATGAAAATGGTATGCTTCAATCTGCATTCAGATTCCATAGTTCTTTCTCTGGATGTGGATAATATTTTCCATCATGACTCTTTTGGAACTGGCTTGTGTCATGTTGCTGAGAAGGGCCAAGTCAATCATAGTTGATCATCACACAATGCTGCTGTTAGTGTGTACAATGTTCTCCTGGTTCCGCTTACTTTACTCAGTATCAATTCATTTAAGTCTTTCCAGGTTTTTCTGAAATCTGCCTGCTTATCATTTCTTATAGCACTATAGTATTTCATTACATTCATGTACCACAACTTGTTTAGCCATTCCCCAGTTGATGGGCATCCCTTCAATTTCCAATTCTTTGCCACCACATAAAGAGCTGCTAAAATATTTTTGTATATGTGTATCCTTTTCCCTTTTTTATGATATCTTTGGGATAAAATTGTCTCTGTTCTCAAGGAGCTTACATTATATTTATTTTCTCCAGCTCAAGTTTGCTTGTTCTAGTTTTTACAGGTATGACAAGCCATGTGCCAGAGAAGCAAATGAGCTGAACTTAGAGAGATTGAGATACAAAGAAGTTAAAATATTTTTTATTAGAAACACCCAGTGAGACAGTACTATGAGCACATGTACACATTGAATGGGGGGGTTCATATATGTGTTATAAATTCATGTTTACCTCACATGTATGTCTAGGGTCATGAATTTTTGCATGGTGTTTATCTTTGGCTAAGTCTATTTATCATTGCAGAAAAAGTGACAGATGAAATCTAAACATTCTTTGTTGAGCTGATTCTAAAGGATAGATTGCAAGAATATTTTGAGGATATTTATTGTCATATATAAGCTAAAATAAATAATGATTTTCAAGAATGACACTTGGAGATAATTCTAGGTCGTCAACACACTGAATGTATGCATTAAAAGGAAGTCTGATTTACACACCACTGGGAAGTAACCTAACATGAACCGGGACCTAGTTAGTGGGCTTTCCCGTTGCTGCATCTTGAAAGTAACTTCAATGTTTTCAACCAGTCAGTATTTACTAAGCATCTACTATATGACAGGCATTTTGCTAAGCACCACAGATTAAGAAAAAAAAGAGGCAAAAGACTATCTGCCTTCAGTGAGGTCATAATTTAATTGGAGAGACAACAAACAGATATATTCGAACAAGCTACATACAGAATAAATTGGAAATAATTAACAGAATGAAACATTGGAATTATGAGAGTTTGGGAAAGATTTCCTGTAGAAGATGGGACTTCAAGGAAACCAGAGAAGCCAGTAAACAGAGATGGGCGGGGTGGGGAGCATGATATAGTGTTTCCTGGTCACCCTAACTACTAGTTCTCTCCCTCCCTAAACTACTTTGTATTGATTTTGTACATGTAACCATACAGTAGCATACGCACATATATGCATATATTTTATAGAAATGACATGAACAGATAGACATAGGTGCATGCATATGCACATATACATGTTGTCTCATCCAGTGGAATTTAAGTACTTTGAGAGCAGAAATTGTTAGACTATTCCACTTTTATGTTTATATCCTTATTGCCTATCAGAGTGCTTGGCACATAATAGGTTCTTAAATGTTAGTTAATTGATGGATTGATTGACCCAAATGTCAAATATTCAGCAATTCTCATCTCCCAGGCTCATAGGCCAACAATGCCAAGAACTAATTTACCCAAGTGACCACTTTGTCATCTGTCCAATAGATTAGTGAATATTTGGTGTCAGTGATCATGGAAGCCCTATACTGTTTCTATCCCACTGGAAAATGACTACTAGGATTCTATCAGCAGAGGGGTAAAGAATATATCACTAAAAGCTTATCACCTCAAGTAATAATGCCTAAGCTCTTCTGTGAAGCCGTGGTACACCAAAACTTTTGCTTTGATCTTGAATTTTAAGAGGATCCTAAAGATGCAATAATGTCTGTGGAATACCAGCCCTATAGTTATCTACATGACAAATGTGTTGATGGCAGAGACTTACTTCCTTGTAAGCCCTATAGTGCTTAACATATAATGCATAGCAAAATTTACATCCTATCTTTTAACTTATCTAGGCATTGATGGCTTGTCTTTTCTTCTGAAATAGACCCCTTGTTAGAATCATGGATCTTGCAAATGATGAATGTGAAGCCCCAGTGAGCCTACAGAGTGGTCAAGTGGCAAGCTCAAAGTCATACACTTTCTCTTTCCTTCTTTCTTACCCTTTACCAGCCAACAAATCTGTGCTACCTTCTTCATGGAACTTCAGCTTATAGAAATCTTAGGGAAGTGGCATTGGTTTATGTACTTCAAAAATCACTTCATATTTCATATCAAAACATACCATAATGACTAGTGTATAGCACCAGTTCTTAAGGGTGTCTCTCTACATAGGATTTATTATTCATATATGGGCAACACATACCACTTCCTACATTTCATTGCCTAGAACAAATGAGGCATCTCATTCCGACATTTTAAAAATACTTAAAATACCAAATACATACATTTGTTGAAAGGTAAGCATCCTGCTTGAGAGATAAACTTATTTTTGCTGAGATCTACTTATAATGAAGCAACTAACTAATTCAGCAGTGTGTTGTAGGAATCAAAAAAGCTAATGTACTCTTTGTCGTCATTGAGTCATTTCAGGCTTGTCTGATTCTTCATGACCTCATTTAGGATTTTCTTTGCAAAAATACTGGAGTGGTTTGCCATTTCCTTCTCCGGCTCATCTGAAACTGGATTTGAACTCAGGTCCTCCTGACAACAGGCCCAGTGCTCTATCCTCTATCCCAGTGCCACCTAGCTGCCCTAATATACTCTTAGGCACATTAAAGGGGAAATAGTTTCCAGGTTTAATGAGGCGATAGTCTTTTTTTTTCTATCCTGGTCAGACTTCATCTGGAATATTTTGTTCAGTTCTGTATACCATGGTTTAAGAAAGACAATTATTAAGCTGGAGAGTGTCTCAAGTAATACTATGAGGATGGTCAAGAGCTGTGAGTCATGTCAGCTGAGGTTTGTTGAAGCAACTCAAATTAGCCTGTAGTAAAGAGGGCTCCAGGGGAACATGACAACTGTCTTTAAATATCTGTAGGGTTGCCTTATAGAAAAGGCACTATACTTGTTCTATTTGGAACAAGTGGAAATTGCAATGAGGCCAACTTGGAGAAGATGTTAGGAAAAACTTCTAAATAATTAGAGCTATTCCAAAGTGGTATCAGCTGCCTGGAGAGAGGCAATGGAATCTCACACCCTGGAGGTCTTCAGGCAAAAGCTCAATAACCATTTGTCAACTATGTTACAGGAAATTTCTTTTTGTGTATGCATTGGATTAGAGGGCTTCTGAGATCTCTTCCAACTCTCAGATTCTGATATTTAAATAATTCAAAATGAGCCACTGAAGATAACTTTGTGTGGTTTATGTGTTCTAGTATGAGTGTCAAGAGCTAATGTAATATTAAGAACATCTTGGACTTATATGCTTTAGAGCTCTGAGTTTCCTAGTGTTTTTACATATATTATTCCCATTTAGTCCTTACAACAATCCTGTCACATAAATAGGCAGATATTATTATCCCCATTTTATAGCTTAGGAAACTGAGGTTTGTGAATTGAATGCGAGTCTCATGAGCAGGAAATAATAGAGCCCTTGAGTTAGGTCCCTTACCTCCCAATTTAGTATTTTTTCCACTATATCATTATGACTTTTTGAATGATGATATTGCAGAGCAGAGTCCCTGGTAGGACAAAAAAATTGTGTTACTGTGCCTAACTTTTATTTATTTCTTAATTGTTTGACTTTTAATACGACTGCTTTGTCTCCCCATCTAAATTCTAAGATTCTTGAGAGCAGGTATTGCTTGAGACCCAAAATTGTTCTCTCTCAAGCTCTCTCTCATATTCTCTCTCTTTCTGTCTCTCTGTCTCCCTTCTCTCTCTCTCTCTCTCTCTCTCTCTCTCTCTCTCTCTCTCTCTCTCTCTCTCTCTCTCTTTTTTTTTTTTTCTCCCTCCTTCCCCCCACCTCTCTCTCCTCTCTCTCCCTCTCCCTATCTATCGCTCCTTCTCCCACCTCTTACTTCATCAGTGTGGGAGAACTACTGATGTTATAAGCCACTGAGACAGAGCCAAACTCTACTTGCATACCAATTATAGTCTTGGAGCAGGGCTGTCCAACCTTAGGTTTTTATTGAAACAATAGACAATATATTTTGATTTGCCATTTTAGTGAGAGCTCTGCAGTAGCTCAGCTTCATTTACTAAAGCATTTATGTCAATTTCTATGTTTGTAGGCAGGCCCCACAGCATTTTGGACAGCCCTGGTCTTAGAGAGTCACCTGGCCTCTGGGAGAAGTTACTTGTTCATGGTCCCACAGCAAGTCACATAGTCAGAAGCAGGACCTGAACTGAGATCCACTATACCACACTACCCCATACATAGCTAGGTTAATAATAAATACGTGTTGATTGATAGATGAATGGAATCTTTTGGAGAGGATGGAAGAATTAGAGTTTCTGATAGATATGTATGGGCAAAGTGGAAGGAATTTGGAAGAGAGGTGAGGGAAAGAGTGTTATTGGAGTTTTACCCTAGTTTATCTGGAGAGTTTATAATGTGGGACTTCAAATCCAGTTTTATTTATTGAACCTTCTACTTTTCTATCCTATTAATACCCTTGGGCTTAATTCAAGATATATTCAAATTCTTTATCTTAACACTCAAAGGAATGTTTTTCAGATAACCACCCTTTGGAGAAAAAGGAAGAAATCATGGAAAATGAAAAACCCAGTGAGCATATTTCTAAACAAGGAAAAGCAGATATACAAAGTCAAGACCATACTAGTGCTAGCCCTGTGCTTACTGAACCGGCCAAGATTACTACACTGTAAGGACAATTAACTCATTTGTGTTTTTCTAATTAAAGAGCTCACACAGTATGAGCCCTAATATTCTATCTGATTTACAATCACTCTTAGTGGTGGTGGTGGTGATAATGGTGGTGATGGTGTGTGTATGTGTGTGTGTGTGAGTGTACATGCATGTGTTTATTATTGAAGAGCCTCCTAATGGTAGTTTTAAAATTTTTGTGTGTATCAAGTTTCCAGGGTAATAGACAAAGACAAATAATCTACCGGGTTACTTCCCAGCAAGATAGTTCTGTCTTGCAAGTTATAAGTGGGCCTGAGACATCTCTACAAGATGAGATACCTGTAGAAGCTATGCATGTTTTCATTGACGAACATGGTAAGTCTGTGTGATTGTTGCCAATATAATTAAGGAAGGTTTCTAAGTTTTCTAAGAGAAAATACGTGGTCCCATAGAGCAAGTATTGACTGGGATGTAGAGTGACAGGCCTCAGTTCTCTTACCAGCTCTACTATGATTTGGACAGAAAAACCACTCTGTGTGTGTGTTGCTGGCTTGTAGACTTGGCTATGCTTCTTAGTGGCTGTGTGATCTTGTGTAAAACTCTGTCTCTTTTTATACTGTTTTGGCTGGACCAGTGATCTGTGTCATTCCTAGGTAAGAGGCTGCTTTGCTCTAATGATAATCTGTGCCAAACACTCCTCTGATGGATATTCCAATGTTGCCAGCTTCTTGCTCAGCTGTAATCTTTAATCCTTGGGTTTCTTTTAACCAAAGAAAGAATAGGTACTGCCATTATTCTTCCCTTTAAATTTTTTCTAACTTTTTATTTAAGCAAAGGTAGAAACATTGGCTTGGGACCAGCAAAAAACACCCTTGTGTTCTTGTCCCCTCAGAATCTGGTCTAAGGCTATGGAAACCTTTTACTGCCTCTGTAGGAGATTCTCAGCCTCAGGAACATAGCATTTTAAACCAAAGAGGGGGATCTTTCCAGATAGCTAACGCTCTCAGGTTTAAGTCTCTTCTTCGGGCTTATCTCTCTAATGCAGTGACTTGAGTCACTCTGTGAGAGATTTCATCCTAGTTTATAGTAAGCATTTCATATACTTTTTAATTTCTGAAGATAGATTATAAATCAGGAAACGGTTGTGCTTTGAGTCAAAAAGGCTTGACTTCAAATCTCACTTTAGCTTTGTGACCTTAGGCAAGTCATTTATTCACTCTGCTTCAGATCTTTCATCTTTAAAGTGAGGGTGTTAAACTTGATGGTCTCTAAATTCCCTCCTAGATCCAAATATATTGTCCTGTAATGATATGAACTACCAATAGCTCTAAGGTTTGGTGTTCTCCTGCTTCCAAACCCCAAGTCTCTTCCATTTTTCCATGCAGAATAAATAGTTGGTGAAAGAAAGGCACATGGATAATATTAAGACCAGGAGGCAAGGTCACTCTTCTTCCCCCTACCCTTTCCTGGCCTTTTCACAGACAGATACCTTAAGCCAAAAGTACGCCATTATAACTCTATGATTCTACCAGAAATGTCAGTGACTGCTTAAGAAATCTGCCACCTTCTAGTGCCTAGATGGACTAGATAGTCCTGAAAATGGGCATATATTTAGAACCCTAGACTGTGAGGTCTGAAAGGAGTTTTAGAGACCATCTAATCCAACCCTTTTACAGATTTTAAAGATGATGAAACTGAAGCCCCAAGGTGTTTACTAGGTAGTCAAGGGGCAAGCTCAAAGTCACATACTTCTCCCTTGCTTCTCTCTCTCTACCACCAGTCAACAAGTACATTTGTGCTGCTTTCTTGATGGACTTCAGATTACGGAAAGCTTTTGGCTTACATGCTTGAAGAAATCACCTCAAAAGTCACATCAAAACACTCCATGAGGGCTGATGTATAGCACCAGTTCTTTAGGGTGCCTCTCTTCATGAGATTTATTCCTGACGTCATATAGACATATGCCATTTACCACATTTCAGTTGCATCAGTTACTCATGGGTCGTTTTCTTACTTCTTTAATAGAATGCTTTGAGACATTTTACGTACAAAAAAGCGATCTGATTTTGTTTGCCCAGGACATATCAATCCAGGATACCTTTCTGAGTAAAATGTATAGATGAACTCAGAGTTCCATTCCTCTATTATCATTATTAACAAAGATTGTATCACTCTCCCATCTCTACATATTTCTGTGGAAATCCCTTCAAGTAATTTTTAAAAATAGCAAGCTTTCATGCATACATGTCATCCTTGGTGATAATCTAGTATGATATTGACATTGTTACATAAAATCCATATAGAAAATGAATAGGATAATTTCAGCTTAAATACAAGTTGTAAGATTGAATATTTACTTAGATTTCTTGGTGGGGAAGTAAATTTTCAGGAAGGCAAGAACATTTCTTTATTAAAAGATCTTCCAAACCTTTACAGTCTATAGTGATGTACATTGCTTCTTTAGGAAGATTTAAGAAATGTACCCCTGTTGCCATTGTTATACTAGAAAATAATTTTAAATATTTTTCCTTATAATTTTTGAAAAAGGAAAACGCAATTACACATGCCTATGTAATTCTGTGTTGTGTGTTTTGATGTTTTTTAAAGGGGAAATTCGATCCTGTTATTTGAAGTCTGGGAATCAGAAGGAAGGAGAATTACTCCGTCAGCCTTCAAATTGTGACTGTGCTTCTAATGGCCGGTAGGTATAGTATTAATCTGAAATTCATTAGGCTTTGCTTAGCTGGGGGATATGCAACTTATTCTGGCAGTGAAAGTGAAGTGAGGAGACCTAGCATAGGATCAACATGTTAATTAGTTTTTAAGTGTTAAGCCTTGTGGCTTTTTTCTATAAAGAAAAAAATCTAAGATTAATTGAGGTACAAGAAGAGGGTATTATGGTTTAACAATCGTTATAAATCAGCTACAAATTTTGAGCATCCTCCAAAATTAAAAATGTAAGTGGTGAACCATAGATGTGGAAAGGGGCATTTGTTGTTGGGAATGGTCAATATGTTTGAATTGCAAAAATATGCTACTTTTTTATACTGAAGAAGTCTGTGTGTGTGTTGGGGAGGGGTTATTGGGAAATGACAACATTAAAAATCAATAAATATGTATTTAAAATAGAATATGCAGCTATGACTCCAGAATTTTCCATAAAATAATACTAAAATACAGATTCCAGAATCTCAGAGGTAGGGAATTCAAAGGGACCTTGATGGCCACAGCCTAACCCACAAATGGAAAGGAATAGTCACTACAGCATACTTGGTGAATGATAACCCAGAATTTGTTTGAAGACCCCTAAGAAGGCAGAACCTATTACCTCTCAAGACAGCCCATTTCACTTTTGGATGACTCTAGTTGTTAGGAAACTTTTACTGAAATCAAGTCTAAATTTGCCTCTTTTCAACTTCCATCCATTCATACTAGGGCAGGTAGGTAACACAGTGGATAAAGTGTAGGACCTGGAGTCAAGAAGATACATCATCCTGAGTTCAAATCCAGCCCCAGACACTTACTATCTGGGTGACCCTGGGCAAGTTATTTAACCCTCTTTGCCTCACTTCCTTCATATGTAAAATGAGCTGGAGAAGGAAATGACAAACCACCCCAGTATCTTTGCCAAGAAAACCCCAAATGAGGTCATAAAGAGTTGGATACAACTGAAAAATAACTAACAGCCATTCATACTGTTTCGACCCTTTGGGACCAAACAGAACAATTCTAGTCCCTCTTCCACACGATAGTCTTTCAGCTACTTAAAAGTAGCTCCCATATTCCCCTTGAGTTTTTTCTTCAGACTAAATAACCTTAGTTCTTTTGATTGGGCTTCACAAGACATGGACTCACAATTCTTCATCCTGGTTGCACTCTTCCAGATACTATCCAAATTACTAGAAAACTAAAAATAAGTGATATAGGAAAAAAGCAACAAGAAATTATCAATGTCACTCTCAAACTGTGATACCCAGAAATGAATACAGTACTCCTAGGATTTGTTTAGAAGACAGAAGAATTGAAAAAAAAGATAGACCCAATTTTCATGGTGGATAAGACAATGCTAATTGGTGATAAAGAGACAGTAGAACCATTCAATTCATATTTTGTTTCTGTTTTCTCTGCCCGGGAAACTAATCTCTGGACTGGTAGGGACAAAAAAAAATGACTGATAGGGAGGTGATACCTAAGGCAAATAAGGAAATATTAAAAAAGATGTATATGCTCTTGATAAGTTAATGTCACTAGCTCCAGATGAACTGCATTCTAGAGAACTGGGAGGAAAAAAATGATAAACGTAGCTGAACCACTGCTAGTGATTTTTGAAAAATCACCGAGAATGGGAGAGAGATTACAGGACTCAAGAAGAGGAAATGTCTTTCTAAGTTACTGTGGCAGAAGGCTTCATCAGCCTAGTGAAGAATCTCTTTAAATTGGGGCTTGTTAGATGCAGTCCATCACTGGTTCTATACTTAAAACATTTCCAGATTGATGGAAGTTGATATAGCTTGTGTTTCATTGGCATAGCCTTAGAGGATACAGGTCCACATCCATACCCTGATAAGGAATTGGAGGATGCTTTGAGTGAAGGCTTCCCATAGAAACATTGTTGTAAATAGTGATTAAGTTATTTAGTAGTAAGTACTGACTCAGGAAGCTGTGTCATTAATAGCATTGTTTCTGCGAGAAAAAGCATGAAGAGATCAAAATGTGCCTTGAGCACAGCCTGTTCACAAAGTGAAAATGGCCTGTATTTGAGAATTTGTGACTATTGTGTTATGGTTTTCAAAATGTGGATTACCCAAAAGTACAAAACTATAAACTATGCATATCAATGTCTATTTTATGAGATGATTCCATCCAGTGAGTATTTATTAAACATCTGTAATGTGGTTCTTAGGATCAGAAAAACATAAATTTAGAAATGGAAGAGACTTAGAGGCTAGCTATTCCAATCCACAACATTCATTTCACAGGTGAAGAAATTGATACCCTCTGCCCCGTGTACTAGAAATACAAAATTGAAAGATGAAATAGTTCCTGCCTTTATGGAGTTTATAATTTAGTAGGGTATTAAATATATAATACAAGTCTAAGTTAAGAAAGTGCATAAAGAAGAAACATCAAACAGAGGCATGAGATGAGAAGGCATAGCTCTCCCTCAGTTTTGGGAGTCAGGGAAGGACTCACAAAGAGTTGGTATCTGCCTTGAAGGAACAGAAATGTTTCTATAAGCAGAGATATCATGGGAGTCCTTTCCAGAGATCAATAAATTTACATGGAAGTGGGAAAAAGCAGGACAGGATTGAGGAATGACTGTTCATCCCGTCTGGCTGGAGAAGGACAGCTTTTGAAAAGGTCATATCATTTCAGAACTTGAAAGTAGGAGTCTTTATAATTTATGTATATTTCTTTTTCTGTTCATTGTTATTCAGTTGTATCTAACTCTTCATGACCCCATTTGAGGTTTTCTTGGCAAAGATACTGGAGTGGTTTGCCATTTCCTTCTCCAGTTTATTTGACACATGAGGAAGCCGAGGCAACACAGTTGAGTGAATTGTCCAAGGTCACAGAACTGAAAAGCATCTGAGGGCAGATTTGAACTCAGGAAGATGAGTCTTCCTGACTCTAGGCCCAGCATTCTATCCACTGCACCACCTAGTTGCCCCCTTCAGTAATATCTTACAACAATATGTCATCTTGGTATGTGGGTGACCCTGGCTTCTTAAAGCCTATGCCAGTAGACAATAGCTGTGGTGGTTCTATTAAACGGAAAAGTTTCAAATATAGGCTTAGTGACTGTTATTCAAGGAGCAATCTAAGTTCAGAGAGAAACTTGTCTCCATAAGCCCTGTAAGCCATCATTAGGTGATACATGTGTATATGCAAGTGTTTGTCTATAAAGATATAAACATATATGTATTATGCACACATGTATGTATACAAATAATTATATGTGTGTGTATAGAGTTAATCTGAAATTCATTAGGTTTTGCTTAGCTGGGGGATATGCAACTTATTCTGGCTGTGAAAGTGAAGTGAGGAGACCTAGCATATGTAGGCACACATATTTTACTGACCAAAGTAAAAGAGTATTTTGCAAGCTACTTTGCCAAAGAATAGCTGTGTTATGGTCTCCATCAGGGGAGAGAATCCTAATACAAATAAATCATTGTAAGTTAAAATGTAGAAGTATTTTTTCTCAATGTAATTTTTATTTTGCTATTAGGGAGTGGGGCGGGGAGAAGAGGTAAGGTTGAATGAATACATTTCATTTTTTTTTCCAAAAGCTTAATTTAATCATTGAGTTCCAGCATGCTAGGAAAGTGGCTAGATTGCATTTTCCATACTTTATTGAGGCCAATTAGCATTTTCTTGGTGTGGTATAGTGAAAAGATGATACAGGATATATAGTCATAGGAACTGGGTCTAAATCCAAGCTCAGCTACTTGTCACCTGGTTGGCCTTGGACAAATCCCGAACTTGGTACAATGCCTGGAAAATAGTAGGCACTTAATAAATGCTTGTTGTCTTGTACTGACTAGATGGTAGAGGGGATTGTATTTCCAGTTGAAAACATCCAGTTACCAGGAGCCTGGGTTTACCTTCAGTTTTCCAACAGAGGGTTTCCTCTGGCAGCTGTTATCTACTGGTAGGGCTATGGCATTAGGGAGCATGGACCATTAGCAAAAAGTCCGTACAATCCCTCTTGCACCACCTCAGTTTCTGGAGCTGGAGGAGGATTAGGTTTACAAAAGGGGAGTTTCTAAAAATTAACCAGGATGAGGTAAATGTCATTATCACTATGCCCCATCAGCAAGTTTTCTGGAGCATTTCAGCAGCCAGTTTTAACTAGAATTGGGTACAGATTAAACCTTAAGCACACCAGAGTTGTGTATCAAGACATAGTTCTAGGAGAGCAGGACCACAGTTTCCTCCTTCTCTTCAGAAAGTATGTGACATGAAGCAAAAGGCAAGGCTGCTTCCATTCTGATACCAAGGGAGTTCAACAGAGGGTTTAATCAATTTACAGAATACGAAATACTTTGCATTTATGTGTGTTTCTTGTGTTTTGGGATAAAAAAGCACACATTGTGTGTTTTGGGATAAAAAAGCACACATTTGTGTGCAAAAAAAGATATAATCCAAGAAATAAATGTGTAATCCAGTGATCATAAAAGTTAGGTGGATTGGTCATGGAGTAAGAGTAATGAGGAGTGTTTCACAGTTAACCTAGAGCAGGGCTTTTTACTGGTTTTTGTGCTATGAACCCCTTTGGCAGTCTGGTAAAGCTTATGAATAATGTCTTTAAATGAACAAAATTAGATACACCAAAAGATATCAATTTGTGTGTGTGTGTGTGTGTGTGTGTGTGTGTGTGTGTGTGTGTGTGTAGACAAAGACAGGGACAGAGAGAAACAAACAAGGAGAAAGAAACAAAGAGACAGAAAGAGAATTCATAGACTTTAAGGTGAGAACTTCTGCCTTAAAAGAAGGCATTCACTGGATTGGATTGATCCTCTATGAAATATTTAAGGGACAATAGACTTTAGAGTTGCAAGGGACCTTAGAAGACATTTAGTCAAAACCCTTCATTTTACAGATGAAGAAACTGAGGCCCAGAGTCATTGAGACTTGTCCAAAGTCACACAGGTAGTAAATAGCAGAGGCAGAATTCAAACTCAGGTGCTTTGACTCCAGTCCTGTGCTCTTTCTTTCCTTTCTACAGCATTCAGCTTCCTGGCACATTTAGGTCCCCAGGGTTAATTACAGATGGGACAACAGATAGGATAGAGATAAGATAGTAAAAAGAAATTGCATACTTTTGAATAACATGCCTGCAAGGATCAGATCCCAGAGCCACTGAAGTATATTATCCAGGCAACCCCATCCTCCAGCTTTCTCCTAATTTTCCATTGTTCTCTGTTATTGACACATGCTGCTGCCACCCTTATTCAATGGCTGGACACAAAATCCTTCTCCATAGTTTCTTCACAACTATTTCCACCTTTATTTCTCTTCGTATTAATTGTCATCTTTCCCCTTAGTCTCCTTCAACTTCCTTTTCCATTTCCTCTCTATTTTGAAGTACTGTTGATACTTATCCCGTGTCAATGCATTCTCATTTATCTCTGATTTAGTACAGTTTCTTTGTTGCCCCATCTAACAGTGCTTACTGGGCTTCCACTTTGCCTGAAAGTCAGGTATGTTACATTTTATTCTTCTCCCCCAGGGTTTTCCAGAATTCTGGAAGTGGCTGGGTGGAGGAGGAGTGGTTCTTCTCATCTCAATGGGTTCAAGCTTTGGTCTATGTGTCCCTGTTCATTTTAGAGGTTCAGATAGCTCAGCTCTATTTAATTACTGAACAGTCTGGTGGCTTTTACAAAGAAACAATTACTTCAAAGTTCTAGCCAGAACAAATATGTAAACATTTCTCCCCCCCCCCCAACATACACATACTTCTGGGGTATAATTCCTCTTAGACTACCTCAGTTTCTGGGGATGGAAGGGGGATTAGGTTTAAAATTTAGCTCAGTTCCTACATAGCATTAATACTACCAGGTTCCAAATTCTGTGCCTTACTTGGGCTTGTGTCCTGGGACCCTGGGTTCTCAGGGCTTTTCTGGTGGTCTGATTATAACATCCAGCCTGGACTCTGGGCTCCAAGGTCCCCGAAGCTCACACTACATTTGCAATTAGCTTAGTGAGGGAATTTGTGTGAAGTCAGAATGGAAGTTTCATCTTAGGTTGTACTTAATAATATGGGCATTTAACGTGAATAAATGTGGTATGGCATTGCTAAAATTGCCTTCTTGCCTTGAAGTTCTCTGTAAAGCAATGTAATTTTAGTAGATTTTGTAGCTATAGAGAATAGGACTCTCAGACTGTAAGTTCAAGTTCTAGTTGTTTCATCCACCTTCTCCTCCCATCAGGATCCTTATTGATTAAACTATAATAAAAATCGTAATTATACAATAATATTAATAATGGACAGTTATATCACACTTTTAATATATAATTTAATGTTTTGTTTTCCCCAAGTTACATGTAAAAACATTTTTCATATTCATTTAAAAAATTTTTTGAGTTCCAAATTCTTTCCCTCCCTTAAAGCAAGCAGTTTGATATAGGTTATAAATGTGCAGTCATGAAAAACATATTTGCATGTTAGTCATGTTGTAAAAGAAAATAGATGAAAACCCATAAGAAAAATATGCTTCAGTCTGTGTTCAGACTCTACCAGTTCTTCCTCTGGAGGTGGATAGCATTTTTCATCATGAGTCCTTTGGAATTGTCTTGGATCATTGTATTGCTGAGAAGAGCTAAGTCATTCACAGTTGATCGATTTTGCGTTACTCTATACAATGTTCTCCAGGTTCTCCTCACTCCACTTTGCATCAGTTCATGTAAGTCTTTCCAGGTTTTTCTGAGAGCATCCTGCTCATCTATACAGCACTTTTAAAGCTGCACAGTGCTTCAATATGCATTCTCATTTGAGCTTTTCCCAAATCCTGTGAAGTAGATGCTACTATTCCCATTTTGCATATGAGAAAACTGAGGTTCAGAATGGTTAAGTGACTAGCCCAGAGTCACATAGCTGGCAAGTATCAGAGGCAGGATTTTTAACTCAGGTCTTCCTTACTCCCAATTCCAGCACTCTTTTCACTACAATTTATTTACCCTATTCAGGTATTAGAAAAAAATCAAATCAAACAATCATATCTTGCAAATGACCCTTGTCACCTTGAAGAACACTTTGTAGTAGCTCTATTATTATTTGACATTTTCTGAGCACAGATAAGTAGTTAGATAATGTTCCTCTATGTGTCAAGTACTGGCAGCTCAGTTACTGTCTGGCTACCTGACTGCCCCTGAATAAATTGGAAAGGTGTGGTCTCACCTGTTCTAAGAAATAATGGCACCTGCAAATATATATCAGCCTTTCCTCATACTTCAGAAATTCAATACTTTTGCTTGTCAGAGATAATATGTCTTTACTGTCATGGGCATAAGCAGTTCCTTGAGAGCACATCTGTTCCATATACGATTTACTTCCTGACACTTACAGAGTGACTTTATGAAATTATCCTTTAAACAATTTGTAAAAGAAGATTGGGGGGGGGGGATAACAGAATGTTCTACAAATTCAGTGATTTGTTTGGGTAAACAAACACACATGATTTTCTTCCTGTCTCCTATGGTAATATAAATCACAGAAGCAGAGTCATAGTCATTAAAATGGCAAAGATCTGCTTACAGAGATAGGCTCCTCCCCAGACAATGCTGGAGGAACAGTTAAAGCAACGCCATCTGCTCTGTTCATGCTCAGGAGAAAACATTTCAGTTCTATGCAGACTCAAATCCTCTTCTAGAATTTCATCTGCCTCGTGACTGTTGGTTTCTGAATATTTTAATAGTCTTGAACTCCTCCCTAGGCTCCTTGAATTGGAAAGCTATGGCACAGATCTTTGGGAAGCTATTTTCCTTAGATTCACAATAAGCCCTGGATTTTACATAAGCCCATGATGAGATGATCATCTGTACATTCTTAAAGAGGTGATAGAGAAAAAATATATGGTGTTAAATATATTTTAAAACATAGAAGCTGATGAAGTTTATGGAATCCAGTGCCTGTGTTGAGCAGGGTCCACTGTACTACTGTTTTGCTGGCCTGTCACGCTAGTCTCTTTCCCCAAAAATGGGGAATTGTTTTAGAGCAGAAGCCAGCCATTGATTGTGGAGTAGGCAGTAAAAGATGACATATAACTGTTATCTGGTCTGGTTCTACTTGTCGCCTCCTCCTCTAAGTAAACTATAAGTGAGAATAGACTTCAAATGACAGACTGAAGAGTTTGAAATTATCTTGTAGGAAGGGAAAGAAACCATTGGAAAATTTCGAGTAGAGAATCGAAATGACAAATTTCTGTTGCAACTTCATCAATTGGCTCATGACTAAGTTGATAGTTTGTGAAGGATGGACTAGAAGTGCCAACAGTTATCTTTATATTAACTCACCCTCTTTTATCGGTGAAGAAACAGAGACATGAGAGTATTAAATGGCTTTCTAAAACCACTCATCATAAAACTAACTAGCATCAGATCATGGACTCATCACACCTTCCAGACTACTGTTCTGAAATAGTTCCCTATTTCAGGGGCAGAGGCAGTTTATGATCTTAGACTTAATTTGTGTGTTAGCCGTGGCAATTGTGCCTCCTAGACCAATGTCATAAGGTGAGCCTTACAAATACTTTAAATCACAGGTGTTCCTGACCAAATAACAGTAGTTAAGCCAGAACACCTTTATCTATATGCCCTGCTTTATTAGAGTTCTGATAGTTGTTGAGTATCTGCACTGTGGTTGTGCATTTTAGCATCATCAGCAACATCTGGCTAAATACTTTAATGTGATATTCCTGGGTTTTAGTCCCATCAGATTCTGAGGTCCCCCTACCACTATCAAGGGAGACCTTGACTTTGAACTTGTGAGGAAATTCTAACTGAGACCATTTATAAGCAATTCCATGCTGGAAGTTATCACAAAAGTAGTTTCTCCTCTGCAAGGTGAATTAAATGACTGGGACAACCTCCAGATTTGCCATTAAGGTGCTGATTCTTAACATGGGTGAGCAGGCTAGTCCTCTTTCCCATTGTTAAAACCTTATTGCCATGTGACAGTTTTATGACCATGTCCTGAATATGAATAGAGAGAATTATTTACAATGTAATCTCCATTGGCTCTGTGGGGATTCATGAAGGAAACCGGGAGAGCAAACAAACTTCCCTCACTGGCCCCCACTGTCATTGTGGGAACAAATATATTATTTTTTTGACTGCCAAAGAGATAGAAGCAACATTTTCTGGCCCTGCAATAGCTGTCTTTAAAGCCAGATACATCTAGTAACATTTTCTAATGCAGTTCTTCATTCCCCCAGGGGTGAAAATGAAGGAATCTGAGCATGGCTTGGATTGTAGCCTTCAGAACCCTGAGTCTCTGCTTCAGGAAGCTTTCATAGAATATATATATGTGCTCTAGTGTTTGGATACATAGTACATTTTGGTGCTTGTCACATAGCCAAGAAGCTTCCAAAGCTTGCTAGATGGGGAAGCTTCAGAGATTCCACTTTGTTCTGTAGATTATTATCAACTGTGATTAAGAGAGAAGGAAAGAACTCCTGCTCTTTGTGAGTTGTATTAATCCTTCTACTGCCAGAACAGTAAAATATAATGGCTTCACTGATTCATTTAGCAGAACTTTGAATGCTTCTTGAACCAAGAAACCTCGTTCAAGTAACAGAAGAAGAAGAAGAAAAAGAAGAAGAAGAAGAAGAAGTAGAAGAAGAAGAAGAAAAACAGTAATAGCTATCATTTATATAGTGCTTTTAGGTTTGCATACATGTATGTATGTATGTATGCATGTATATAATCTCATGTGACTAACAACCTTGTGAAGTAGGTACTATTCTTATCCCCATTTTACAGATAAAGAAACTGAAGTACAAAACTATTATGAGACTTTCCTAGGGTCACACAGGCAGGATTCAGTCCCACGAGGTATTCCTATCTCCAAGGCTGGAATTCTATCTACTCTACCACCAAGTCTCTCCCCACTCCATTCTACATCCATTCATCTGTCAAACTGATCTTTCTAAAGTGTAGGTCTGACCAGGTCACTCCTCTATTCAATAAACTCAAGTGGCTCCCTATTACCTCCAGGATCAAATATAAAATCCTTTGTTTGGCACTAGTGGCTGGGAGTTTGGGAAGGGTTTTTTTTTTATTTTGAAGAAATGTGTATTTAACAACTGAATACATGCTAAAAGAAATAATTTACAGCAGCAGTTTCATTTACATTTTGTCTCCAGTTCTCTAGTTCCCATCTGAAATGCAGTGATAAATACAGAGATGGAACATTTTACTATCTGGCAAAGAACATGCTTAGTGAATGGGCACACACCTTCTGCCCTTAAATAGCAC
>CM053626.1:218935606-218979807 GCA_028646595.1 Phalanger gymnotis | reverse complement strand
GGGGCCCTGCTTCCCTCTGCCACTTTGTGGGTTCTGCAGCTCTAGAATTGGTTCAGAGCCATTGTTTTATAGGTTTTTGGAGGGATTTGGTGGGGAGCTCACGCCAGTCACTGCTTCCCAGCCGCCATCTTGGCTCCGCCCCTGGGAAGGGTTTTATATGCTCCTTGTGAATAGGGATTGTTTTATTCATTGTATTTATATCCCTTATGTCTGACACAGTGCTGAGCACATAGGAGCTACTTATGAAATGACTGTTGATTGATTTATTAATTTAGGAGGTGATGTTTGAGATAATTTTAAGGGAAACTAGGGATTGGAAGAGGCAAAGGTAAGGAAGAGTGCTTTCCAGGCATGTGGGACCTACCATGCTTAAAGGACAGAGAAGGAAATAGAATAGCTCATGTGAGGAATGGCAAAAAAAAAAACAAATTTGTTTTGCTGTGCTTAGAGTAGGTAAACAGGAAGAAAATCTAATAGAATGGAAAGATAATTTGGAGTAAGGCTGTGAAGGACTTTAATGATAGAGAAGTTTATTATATGATCCTGAAAGTAATGGAGAGCCATTAGAGTTTATCGATCAGGGAAATGACATGGCCACACCTCTGGGGAAAGAAGGAAAGTGTGCTGAAAGTTCATTTTTAAAAAAACAATAAAATAGCCTAGAATGTTCTTCTTTGGGGAATTATATGCTAAAGATAGCAATTATCCTTTTTAAAGTATTATTGAATAAGTCCTGAGTTAGATTCAACAAACTGGAGACTTATCCTTTTTTGCTGCTTGAGGATACTAATATTCAATTGGAGCTGGAGGAAATGTGGCGTAGTGGAAAGAGTGTTGGACAGGCAGTCAAAATAGGATCATAGACTTCATTTTACAGATGAGGAAACTGAGGGCTAAGGAGGTGAAATGACTTGCCAAAAGTTCCTTCAGAATAGGGAATTTGTGTCAGAAGTAGGATTTGAGCCCCAATCTTCTGGCTCCAAAGCCAGTAGTCTTTCCATTGTACCCTGATGCTTATGTCTTTGGATACTGGCTCTTACACTTGGCATGCTACTTCCTCTCTCTAAGCTTTGTTGTCATTTATGTGTAAAATGAGGATGATGCTTGTACTACATTCACAGCTCTTGTCCACGTTATGTTATTGCTATTGTTTTGTCTGTCATCTTTGAGGAGGACCAATGTCATCATGGGGTGATGTATTGCCTTGCACAACATTTTACATCTTGGTGGACACATACCATGGGCTGCATGCCAGGATCTGAACTATATACATTTCTCATCCAATTTTCTTTTCTAGCATAAAATGTCTGCATACTCAGTTTAGAACAAATTCTCTTCTATTACTGAGAATTATGCTGATGGCAGAGGGTTCCCCCATGGCCCCGATAATGTTGTAATACACATCAGTCAAGATTTTCCAAGGACTTAGACTATTTAGTGGACACAAATTAGTTAGCTTTGGAAATTTCCCTAAGCAATCCATGCAAACAACCTTGTTGACTATGAATTACAGATAGATTACATTCCTGTTTTGTGATGTCATAAACAAATTACTTCTTTGATGACTTTATTAATGGTTCTTTTTAACCTTTCTCTAGTTTGACATTTTATGTTTCAATGGAATTCATTCTTCCTTCCTTGTGCTCAACTACCAAGAAAGACCTCAAAAAAAGAAAAGGGATAATGATAATCTTACATTGGAAAGAGCACTGAAATTGGACTGCTGAATTTGGAGTCATGACACTTGAAATTGACTCCCTGCTCTTTCATGCACTACTTGTATGAATCTGTGGAAGCTGTGTCCACTGTCTGGGCATCAGTCTCCTCATCTATAAAACAAAAGGATTGGGCTAGGTCCCTTCCAGGTCTAAAACTAAGATCCTGTGATTGTGTTCATGATAACAATAGGGCGTAACAGTGAGGCCTATGTACACACAGAGAGAAAGCACAGCTTTGTTTAGGCTGGTAGTTCATATCAGCTTGAGAGGTGATACAGTCTATCTCTAGCCAGGGTGTGGAACATAGAAGTTGAACAATTTCTCAAAGTCTCCTGAGTTAGTATATGGGGTTGCTTCTTTGTTGTAGTTTAAAAGTGTGGAATTTCTGGAATGCTATTGTTGTTCAGTTTCAGTTGTAGAATTTTTCCTGGCTATGATACTGGAGTGATTTGCCATTTGTTTCTCCAGTTCATTTTACAGGTGAGGAAACGGAGACAAACAGGGTTACGTGACTTGCCTAGGGTCAGACAGCTAGTAAATGTCTGAAGCCAAATTTGAACTCAGGAAGATGTCTTCCTGACTCCAGGCCCTTCACTGTGCTACCTAGCTGCCCTATTTCTGAAACGTTAGACACACCCAAATCTAAAGAATACTAGTAGAGAAAGTAGAAGCTAAGGATGAATGAATGCAGGTTTCATTCTGTTTTCTTGAATAATTGAGAGTTGATGAGCTTGACCAATTGCTGCCTGAAATATAATTTAAAGAAGTGAAATCCTTATCAACTAGATCAGTATTTAATTTTTATCTCAACAAAGACCAAAGATCACGGGGTTTTTGAATTAGAAGGAATCTTTGAGATCATCTAGTCCGACTTCTTTGTTTTACAGGTGAGAAAACTGAGACCTAGAAACATTGTCACATACCCAAGGTTACAGTAAATGAATGAATTAACAGAGTAGGCATTCAAAACATATCTTCTAATTCCAAAGCCAATCCTCCTCCTACTATACCTTATTTGCCTCTTGGGTGAGAAGAAAATCCAGTTCTCTAAAACACTAAACAAGTGGTATTTTATCTTTCTTTTTTATTCTGAACCTAACGCCAGATAAGTAGAATAGAAAAAAGATTGTACGTGAAATCCTGAACCTCTATTATGTAACACTTGTTTTCTTTTAACGTTTGTAATAAAGTCAACATTTCAAACAGTTTTACTTTTCTGTATTTCCTTCTGTTCTTCCTTCCACCTCCTTCTGTGCACTAAAAATTGCATAAATCACCTTTTTTTTCTTTCTTTTCCTTCCTTTTTGTTTCTTTTTTTCTTTCTTTTTCTCTCTCTTTTTTCTTTTTGGCAATCTTATTGCTAGTCTCATTCTACCTTCCAACTTTTTGGCCATTTGGGGAAAAAAAAATGAAGAAAAGAAAACCTCAAAATAAATGTACACAGTCAAGCAAAACAAATTCCCACATTTGCACTGTCTGAAAATGCACATGTCATCCTTTATCTTGAGTTTATCCTTTCTGTCAGGAGGTGGGGCAGTTGGCTTCACTATCAGTCCTCTAGAATTGTGGTTTGTCACTGTATTGATCAGAGCTCTTAACTCTTTCAAAATCTCCAAAATATTTGAATAGATTGAAGAGATTTGACATTGTGTTAAATCCCTTTAACTTCCTTTGCATATTTCCCCAACATATACCTTACTGATTTAGCAATTTTCCTTTCATTTGTCATACTTTTTTTTAAAGACTTACTCATATCCATTCTCTTCTATATAGCCTTTTAAAGACAGGCAGTAATTTAAACTGTGTCAGATCTTCAGCGTCCCCCCCACCGACCAAAAAAAAGTTTGTGTACAAGTCAGCATCTATTATTGCAAATGTATTCATTTTATTTCAAAAGGGCCTAAAGGCCTTGAGGGAATGTATATTAAGTATTCCATTAAATGTGGAGCTATTCCGGGTGATGATTTGGCAGAATGAGGTGGCCATAGTTTCTGTCCTTTAGGAGTTTTTATTCTAAAGCAATGACAATGTGGACAAATATAGATAGGATATTCAGAGGGGACCTTCAGGTTAGGAACTAGAAAAACGACTTGGTGTTAAGGATAAAGGAAAGGAGAGGTTGAAGAGGTGAAATAAAGTTTCAGAATCTTAGATCAGGAAGACATGGTAACTAACCAAAACCATTCTCTTGTATATGAAGAAACTGAAACTCAGAGAGACCAAACGACTACTCCAAGACCCTAAAGTTTGAGGGCCATGACTGGAACCCAGGACATCCAAATCCAGTGCCATCTTCCCTGTCTTTCATTTGGCTTTTAGTATTCGATTTTTACCTGTTAATAATTCTATATAATTAAATAATAAATGCAAAAAGCCTCAAGATCTGTTTTGAAATCTGTTCTAGTCACCTGAAGTCAATTATGATTATTAGTAAGAGAAATGATAATAATCCTCATTTATTTAGCACTTTTCAGTTTAGGAAATACTTTCCTCACCATATCCCTGTGAAGAAGGTAGTAAAAGAGTTATTATTTTCTCCATATTACAGGTAAGAAAACTAAGTTCCAGTATAGTCCTATTACCCAATGGGAATTACCCAATGTATCATATATCTTATCTCTGTTAAATTATCAGTGTTTCATTTCTGGTGAGAAAAATAATATTACTGCTATACACAAACCAGCATCTGCTTTTGGAGTAGATAAAACTTGATGGAGTCATCCCAGAAGGTTCTTTTGAGTCTATTTTCTCCTCATTTCTTCTCCATAGGCAAAGTTCCCCCAAAATCTGAGAACAGATTCTCATTCAGAGGTAGTAGCATTGTGATGGAGGGGTCCCCTGGCCAACTTCACCTAAAAGAGAACTCACTATAGTCAAGGAAGTACTTACTTTGCTCATTCAACATCAAGGGGCCTGGATGAATTTGGAATAAGCCATTCTCCCTATGGAGAGCTGGGGAACTTGCAGCCTCTTTTGGCCACAAGGTGGCAGCCATAGTCCATGCAGGAAAGTGTGCAGAGCTCTTGATGTTGGTGCCTCTTTATTTCACAAAAATTGGAAGGATTTTGTCAACACATGTTTGGAGGCTTTAAACAAAGATCTCCCTCACAATTGCCCCAAATAAGACCCATTTTACAGAACAAAGGACTTTAATTGTGAGTATGTGTGTTCCTTTACAATCGATTTGTTGTGGTGTATCTCATTTTTAGTCCAAAATGTCCCTAGTCATTTATAGAAATCCTTTTCTGGGCTTCAGGATTTTGTCTTAATACATCTTGCATATAGGTCAGATAGGTTTATCAGATAGATAAATAAATAAAATCAGATAAATAGAATCGCCTATTTAATCTTATAAGACTGATAGGTTGTACTAGATGGCCCATCAGGTCCTTTTTGGCTCTAATGTACTATTATTGCCTGACTTGATGTAGAATGAGATGCAGAAATGGAGCTGTATGTATATCAAGTGTGAGGTCAAGAATATATTTTGAAGCTCAAAGGGCATATACAGGGGCAGGCTGGTAAAGACCTAACAATCAGGTCTCCCAGTTAGAGCTGACACAAGTATACCCCTGGGCATATGGGAATTTTAGAATGTGTTTTCCCATGGCAGTAACAGAATGTTTTGGAATCTTAAACATCCAGATTGCTCAATATGAATAAATGGTTAGGTGGTGATATGCATGATTGAATTTAATGGATTATCTTGCCTTCTACTAACTGTTCTTTCTACCTTTCTCTATACTCCAGCCCCAGACCAATCTAGCTTTAGGTGTCAACTCTACCTCCATTAGCCATCAGTTCCAGGCCTACACTCTGTAGTCATTCTTACTCTTGTTCCTTATGGACCCCAGAACAATGCCAGTTCAGATCAGAGAGCTGCATGAAGAATTGAGAGCTTACGTGATTTTCTGAGGGTCACAAAGTCAGTATGTGTCATACATGGGACCTTAACTCAGGTTTTCCTAGTTTCAACACTTAAGTCAAAACCAGTTCAGGTAAACCAAAGCTCTAAATAATTAGAGCAAATTTGCAATATTCTATTATAGCATGGTTCAGAGGGCAGCTAGGTGTTACGGTGGATAGAGTGCCAGGTCTGGAGTCAGGAAAACCTGAGTTCAAATCAAGCCTCAGACATATACTAGCTGTGTGACCCTGGGCAAGTCACTTAACCCTGTTTGCCTCAGTTTTTTCATCTATAAAATGATCTGGAGAAGGAAATGGCAAACCACTAGTATCTTTGCCAAGAAAACCTCAAAAAACAACTGAAAATGATTAAATAATAACAAAGTATCGTTCAGAGTAGGTGCTTGTCATATTTCCACTTCCATTGCCTATTCTAAAGAGAATAATCAGTCAGGAAATATTTATTAAGTGCCTACTATGTGCCAGGCACTGTACTAATCACTGCAGATACAAAAAGAGGCAAAAGAAAATCCTTGCCCTCAAGGAGCTTACAATCTAGGGCAGAGTAGAAGCAGAGACTCTCTTAGGCTCTCCCCAAAATCCCACCAAACACCTGTAAAAATGACTCTAAACAAATTCTAGAGCTACAGAACCCACAAAATGACAGAGTGAAACAAGTCTCTAGACCAAGATGGCCTGGATGGTGGCTGGGAAGGGTCTATCACACAGGGATAGGAGCTGACACAGACCAGGCTGGAGCAGGCCTCAGGCCACTGAATCACTAAGCTGTGGCAGTCTCCAGACTTCTCAACCCACAAATGCCAAAGACAACTTAATAGGTCAGTGGGAAAACTCTGTTGGACCTGGGTGAGAGACGGGCACGGTCTGGCCCCAGTCCTGGGGCGGCAGGGGCGGCAGAGGTGGCTACAGTAGTGGTGACACCAGTGGCGGTGGCAACAGCAACAGAAAAGGCTGCTTCAAGAGCTCCAGGCCCACAGACAATGGGAGGAATCAAGTGGCTGATCAGAGCAAGAGTGCAAGGATCTCTTTGCTGGTGCAAAGGCAGGATTCTCTTGCTTTGCCCTGCTTGGATCTGTATCTCAGGCCTGGTCATAAATTCTTCCCTTATCCATAGATCTGATAGATAAACTATTTCATGTTCCCAAAATTTGCTTATGGTATCACCTTTTATGTCTAAGTCATGTACCCATTTTGATCTTATTTTGGTATATGGTGTAAGATATTGGTCTGTACCTAGTTTCTACCATATTGTTTTCTGGTTTTCCCAGCAGTTTTTCTCAAATAGTGAGTTCTTGTTCCAAAACCTTGTGCATTTGGGTTTGTCAAACACTAGCTTACTATAGTTATCTACTACTGTTTCTTGTGTATCTAATCTGTTCCACTGATCCACCACTCTATTTCTTAGCCAGTGATTGTTTTGATGATTACCACTTTATAATCCAGCTTGAGATTTGGTATTTCTAGGCCACTAGGAAGCAGGGAACTTTGCTGATTAATATTGGGTATCCCAGAAACCTTAGTGCAGGCAGGCTTAAGTTTCATTGGCACAAAGTTTAAAATTTTAAGATGAAATAAGACTTTTGGCAAACCCTATAAAGATTAAAAAAATCATGAGAGGCAGTTTGGTGTAGTGGATACAGTGGTCTGCAGGCTCAGGATGACTTGGTTTCCAGTCCCACCTGTGATACATATTGTTTGTGTGACTTTGGTGAAGTCACTTCACTTTTCAAAACTTAAGACAACTAACTATCACTTGGACTGTCAGTGGCAAAACAAATACTAATCGGCATTGATAAAGGGAGTTTCCTTGACAGAAATTCTCTACAAAAGTGAGATTACAGGTCTAGTTAAAAAATAATATTAATAATAAAAGTTATATATACCCCAAATGAGTAGAATATCAACAAGAGACTTCTAAATCTGTATTTACATATTTGAATTTAAATGTCTCTCACAGGAAATAGTGGTTGTCTTTCAACCAGAGGTATCTCTATCCTAATCTAATTTTCTACATTAAAGAGGAAATCAAGGCATTTGCTTAACAACACACATCTAGGTGGTAGTTGTCGTTCAGTCACATCCAACTGCTCAGGAACACCTTTGAGGTTTTCTTGGCAAAGATACTGGAGTGGTTTGCCATTTCCTTCTGCAGTTCTTTTTACAGATGAAATAATTGAGGCAAACAGGGTTAAGTGACTTGCTCAGAGTCACACAGCTAGCAAATATCTGGGTCTGGATTTGACCTCAGGAAGATGAGTCTTCTTGACTCCAGGCCTGGTACTCTATCCACTGCACCACCCAGCCACCCTCTAGGTGGTAGAGCTGACATTTAAACCCAAGTCCCCTGATTTCATTCAGTGCGCTCTCCACTACATCGTTATGTGAGTTGACTAGGTGGTACGGCAGATAGAGTGTTGGCCCTGGAGGAAGACATGAGTTCAATTCCAGCCTCAGATAATTATTATCTGTATGACCTCGGGCAAGTCACTTAACCTCTGTCTGCCTGTTTCCTCACCTGTAAAAATTGTGTTAATAATACCACTCATCTCCCAAGGCTGTTGTAAAGATCAAGTGAGATAATATTTGTAAAATACTTTGAAAACCTTAAAGCACCATATGAATGCTAGCTGTTATTATGTTGTAGATGCGGTAAGAAGAGCAACTGTTGATCAGTTCTCAAGGCTGGGGGGAGGATGAGGGGGCAATGAGATTAAAAGCCTGCTTTGTTATTGGACAGATCTGTTATTAGAACTGTCTTCCTCATATTGAATCAAAATCTGCCTCCTTGTAATATCCAGCCATTGGTTCCCGATCTCTTATACAAACCAGGTCATGTAGCCCCACTTCCTATAATTGTGACTACCCTTTCTTTTTCCTCTAATAGTCTGTGGATTATGTAGTTACTTGAGAGCAGTAGGTGGAAAGCATTTATAAGAAGGAAACTCCCTCTAGCCTTCTCCTCCTTTTGACCTTCTTTAGGGCATATTTCCTGGACCTTGGAAGGAAAGTATGTCATATAAGGCATCTTTTCCATGTGTTACTACAGTAGATTCTTAGTTTCTTTCAATTACCAGTAGAGGATGCTGTGTACCTTTCATATTTCTCACACATGCAGCATGTATTAATCATTCAATTGTGATCTATTTATAGCTACTTGTTAAAGTATAATTTAATTCAGGTTTGGATTTTATTAAAGTCCCAATATATTGTAGTCGCCTATCACCTAGTGCCAGAGTAATCCAGTGCCCCTCTAACAGTTTCCACCCAAACCTGAAACCAGGTACAGCTCAGATGCCCATGACTCAGATGTATTGCTTTGGGTAGAATTTGATCTTCCAGTTTTTCATAATTGCTCATTTCATACTGATGCATGTTTCCGGAAGGGATCACTAGGGCTCACATCACAACCATAATATTCCCTTGCACAAATCTATATAGGTCAATAGATAGAGAGTGTTAAATTCAGAGTCAGGAAGACACAAATTCAAATCCTGCCTCAGACGTTAACTGTGTGATGCTGAGCGAGTCACTTAACTCTCTCAGCTTCAGGTCTCTTACCTGTATTACGGGGATAATAATCTCCAAAGCAACTGCTCTTGCTTGGAGCAACGATCTCTCAGAGTTGTGAGGATCAAAGTGGATAATACGTATAAAATGCTTTGAAATCACAAAATGCCATATAAATGCTAGCATTATCATAGTCATTACTGTTATTGTCATTCAACTGTCCCCCATTGGCCACTCCCCAAATGTATCACATCTGGGCAAATTCTCACCCAGAGAATTCTCATCTTTAGGTTCATAGTCTTATTCTAATGTCAGATAACAGATATTCTGCTGCAGCTTCCAAGATCTGCCCTAACCCACACCAACACTGACTCCCTCAATCTCTAATCTCCCATAAACTCACTCCCAGAATACCCTTTCACTTCACCATGCTCCCAACCTTCAGAACAGCCTCTAAAACCACCAAGCAGTAGTCCTGAGACTACTTCCAGAAGCTTCTCAATGACTCCCATCCCTAAACTTCAAACACCCTCCTACCCACCAACTCAGTTATCCCTATGACAGGATATAGAAGAAAATCTTCCATGAAGGGGCAAACCTTCATTCTCTTTCCCTCTCAGTCCATAGCATCCTAAGCTCCTGGTAGTAATTACTTTAGTTTTTTTTTAGGATTTGTATTTGTATTGAGGCTTAACTCAGCTTCAGCTGATTCTCTTCTCTACCTGGTCTCCAGGAGGGACTCTGGTTCATTTTCTCTCCCTTTCTGGCCAATCAGGAAAATGGAGTTCTTTTTGGGTCTTCTCTCAGTCTCTCTGTCTCTATCTCTATGTCTGTCTCTTTCTGTCTCTCTCTCTCTCAGTCTCTCTGTCTCTGTCTCTGTCTCTCTGTCTCTCTCTCCTCTACTCCCCCTCCCATCTTTTACTCTTCCATTCCAAGCTTCTGTGCCTCAAGTGGTAATCTTTTCAGAAAAGAAGGGACCTTTTTAAAGACATATTGTTAAAGTTCCTATTTTCATTATCTGGGAATTTCTTTTGCATCTTTATCTTGCTAATGAACTAGAAATTTTGCTCCAAAGTCCATGTTTTGTTTTATTTAACCATTAGAAATTCCTCCATCAAGTAATATTATGCCTTCATTTAGTGTGATTCAGTTCCCTCAAATCCTCTACCAATCTGAGCCCAGACCATATAGAGAAGAGTTTTGTTGTTGTTGTTCATGTCCAACTTTTCCATGACCCCATCTGGTGTTTTCTTGACAAAGATACTTGAGTGGTTTGTCATTTCCTTCTCCAGCTCATTTTACAGATGAGGAAACTGAGGCAGTTACGTGACTTGCCCAGGGTCACACAGATAGTAAGTGTCTGACAGCTGATTTGAACTCATGAAGATGAGTCTTCCTAACTCCAGGTCCAGCACTCTATCCACTGTGCCACCTAGCTGCCGGTAGGGAAGACTGCTGGCCTTCAAAAGATTTGAGTGTGGTGGGCTCAGTGATAGGTAGGCCTGGTTGTTTTGACAATGGCCACTTATCTAAACAATGGCATGATAGGAGTCCAGCATTTTTTAATACCCAGTCTACCTTAGAGCATTTGCAGTTCATGATCATATCTTTGGGAAAGGGACTAGATCTGTGATTTCATTTAGGGAACCCCTAGGTGGAGAAGCTCCCTCTACAAGGGCCAGTAATGGCTTTCCTCTGTAAGGTATAGTCTTAAAGAATTACCTGTAGCATTGAGATGTAAAATTATTTATCCAGGATCACACAGCCAGTATATTTCGGAGGCAGGATGTGAATCCACGTGTTCTTTGATTCAAGGCTGGCTTTCTCTATACTATACCACATTGCCTCTCTTGAATCATTTAGTGGGATCTTATCTTACTATGTGACTGCTGCTAATCAGTTCTTCAAAAACAAACAACTTATTGGCTACCACTTCAAAAATAGTAAATTTTTATTAGGAAACCTTCAAAATATAACATTACATATACATGTATGTGTATGTGATATATATGTGTGTGCATATACACATATATATAGTACATGTGTTTGTCTATATAAGCATCTCCTTGAAATGGATGGTGCTTGAATATGCATGCAGAATATATTCAGATATATATATATAACACAGATGCACAGCACATATATTATATGTTACAGATCATTATATATGTACATATTCTATGTGGAACATGTATAAAATGAATGTACATGTTAAATGTGGTCCATCTGTATATGCATGTATGCCGTAGACTCTAGTTCTAGGCTTGCACATCTGAAAGAAAGATGATTGAAAACAGAAAGAGGTGGAGGTTTGTTTAGATCACTGTGCTGACAGCATGCATTTGAAGGTAAAAGGAAAGAGACTGATTTTCCCTTCCCCAAATCACCTGAGGCTTTATTTATTTCTTAGATTTGCCGCTCTCACTCTCAGTTCCATCCATACAGCTCCCAATCTGAGATGTGTCAAATCCCCATTGATTTTACTTTGCCAATACATAAATGACCTGAGGGAATTTATCAATTGCCCAGGTGCAGAGTTTGACTCATATGTATGCCCTCTGTTGGTATTTCTTGTGCCCTTTTTTCTGCCTTCCTCACTTTCACTATTTTGTATTTTTATACTCTTTGTTCCCGAATACTGCTAGAACTAATAGCAAAAACTAATACAATAAAACTAAGCAAGAACTAAAAACAAAAACTAATAGCAAAAATAGCAAAGTATATCCAAGTCTAAGAGTCCTCCCAGCTGCGTGTTGTTATGAATTGCCCACCGAGCTATAAAGGAATGCTCAGGATGTTCTCCTGATGCTGGTAATCAGTGGAATTGACATGTTAGGAGGCTGGCCCTTGGCATTAACTTTGTGATACAATTTGAGCAGATAATGAGTTTGTATGTGTGGATAAAGGAAGTAGAATATTTGTGAGTACTAGGAGAAAGACTGACTAGAGAGTAATGTAGTAGGGTAGCTGAAAGAATATGAATCAAAGATTTTGCTACTTGAAGTTACTTGGGTGCAGACCACTACACAATTTGAGGGCATGTTTTAAGTGCAGATCTTCTAAAACCTGTGGTCATTTTTAGGTATGGATCCCCCAAAATTTTAATTGTTTTTGAAGGTAAACCTTAATCCTCAGTCTCTTCTCATTCCTAGGCAGAAAGGCAGAAAAAAAGTCACAGGTATTTAGTAACAGAGGGCGTACAAACAAGTCAAGCTCTGTACCTGATCAGTTACCTCATTTACATATTGTCAAAATCAATAGGAATGTAACACATCTCAGATATGGTGCTCACTGCTGGAACTAAGAATAAGGAGGAGGAATCTAAGTAATCAATAAAGCCCCAAGTAAACTGGAAAAGAGAAAACCTGTACATTTCTTTTTACCCCTGAATGCATGATATCAGTACAGTAATGTAAACAAACTTCCTCATTTCTATTCTGCCCATGTCTCTATTTCAACCATAATCCTATGAGATATGCTTTCATTCTAACTTCCAAATCCAGTACATACATATGTACACAGATATGCATCTATAGAGTATTCCAAAAAGTTCTAGTGTAGTTTAAGTTAGTAAAGCTTATTATTAAGTTATTATTATAAAATTATGTCATTTCTTTGATTATAGTATTTGATTATTATTTAAATAGAATTATTGTTTAATGATTATTAAATATTTAAGCATATTAAAGCTTAAACTATACTAAGATGTTTGGGATACTTCATATACAAATGTCAAGAAAACTTATTAGATATCAACATCTTATTAAGAGTAAAATATTCTGCACGGACCATGTTTAAAATACTTATTTATTTGTATTCATTCACTCCTAGGGAATGAGGGGAGAGTGAGAATTATGGTGGCATGTAGAAACTGGTAGCTACAGCCAGTATGGCCACTGAGTTTGAGTATGTGCTGGTACCTACTAGTCCCTGGGGTGAGATTCCAATTCTGAGGGCACTGATAATGGAGCCCTACAGAAGCAGGGTATCTGAATGGCCCAGTTTTGTGACTCCATATGGTAGAAATAGCATTTGTTTTACATAGACTGAGATAGATGCTTTTTTTTTATCCACATTTCCCTTCCTCTGCTTCAACTTTGAGAACCATAATATCATTGAGACTGAAGCCTACAAATTAATATCAAATATTCTAGGCCAGACTTAGCTCAGACCAGTGATTACAAGTCTATTTTTGGAATATAACGAAATACTTGTGGCTTATAAAGATGCAATAAAATGACTTGTGATAAAATATTAAAATGGTAATTGTTTAATTACTATAAAACAAATGATGCTAGCTCCCTCCGCCTCCACATTCACCATGGAAGCAATACTGGATCAGAAAGGCATTTTTCATGGCAGTGAGAATACTGCTAAACTTCCAGCATCCTAGATCCCCATACGGTAGGCTTTTATGATCAGGTGACAAAGAAACTATGCCAGCAGTTCAAACCCTAGGCCTCTGGACCAACCAAATCCTAAGGACAACATTTGTGCTCCCTTTACAGGAAAGCATCTCAGTCTATGTAGAACAAAGATTCTTCATACCACATCAGTAGCCTCTACATGGTAAAGAAAGTGCCCAGAGTAGCATAATCCAACATGGAAGCAGAATGTGTGAGAGAGAAGGTCCATGACAATTAGGAGAGAGCTGAGAATAGTGGAAAAGTAATTAAAGAAAGCAGCCCCTCTCCAGGTTCTTAGGGCTTAACACAATTCCCAGTATGAATGACTTCTTTCTTTGTGCTTATATCCTAACCACTTATCAGAGTGCCTTACACATAACAGATGCTTAATAAATATGCTTATGATTGGTGGTTTGGAGGGATAAAGAATTCAACCCATAGTAACTTCATTGTCTGATTTGAGAAAACTTGACTTCAAGGGGAGAGGTTGGGTGGAAAGATGGTATCTCCGTTGCTGGGAAGGAAAATGTCAGTGTTTAAAATAGAATATCCTAAGGATTAGACAACTTCCTCAAAGCAGATATATTCCCAAGATTTCAGGCCATTATGCACAGTTCTAAGGGGTTAACTTGTGACTGTTGATAACTTTCTGCCCATTAAAGTGTAAAAAGTTGAGGTTATCTCCTAGGCTACCAGACAGACGTTCAGTGGCTCTAGAAGGCAGTGCAACCTGTAACAATCCTGTTTATAAACGAGAATATTCCTTTAAGGCTGAAACTATTATCTTTGGCTGTGGAACATCTTATCTATATGCATTATGGTTTGCTCAGTGCCAATCTTCTGTTTAATTAAATAAGCATTTAATAAATTGCCTGCTATGTGTAAGAACCTGTTCTAGGTGGTAGGGATACAAATCAAAGGTAACATTTTTTTAAAAAAATAATCTATGCCCTCAGGGAGCTCACATTCACCAAGGGGGAAACTTTTGGGAATAATTCAGCTTACTTGTGTGTGTGTGTGTGTGTGTGTGTGTGTGTGTGTGTGTGTGTGTTTTGCACATGTGTACATGAACTAAAATAACTACCAACATTTCCAAAACATTATTATTTTTTTTTCATTTTTACCCATTTGTAGTGAAAGACACTTCAGCTCTTCCAGCACTACAACTTCTGCGAGTCAAGAACCATCTTCTGGGGAGCCAGCATTGAGTGCCCTCCAACAACAGCTTTTACTCATGGTGGCTCGGAGGACCCAGTCAGAAACCCCAAGGGTACACTGTAATATCACTGCTCCTAATATTTCAGTAGGTCATATTCTCTAACTATGGGATTATCATGGGGTCTCTTGAAATGCTAGTCAAATTGGATCCTACCTATTCAGTGGTAGTAGCTGCACTGCATTTCTGTGATATTTTCCCAGTGTAGTTCAGTAGAGGGCACTCCACTGATATATGGTGGGAGGAAAGAAATATATTTAGACCAGAGCTTCCCAAAGTAATTTGCCTATGAAATACTTTCAGATTTGAAAAAGATTGATGGAACCCATAAATGTTGGTCTGGGGTCATAAGGCATAGAATATCCTCAGGGCAGAAAATTCCACTTACCTGTCAGATCAGACATGTGCTTTAGGTAGATCAATCTGACAGGTAAGTTAAGGATGAACTAGAGTGGGGAGAAACTTGAGGCAGGGAAATGAAACAGCAGTTCATTGCAATAATCCTGATATAAGGTGCTGAAGGACTGCAATAGGGTTTTTGCAATGTTAGAAGAAAGAAGGGTGCATATGTGAGGGATGTTAAGAAGATAGAGACAACAGGATTTGACCACTGATTGGGTATGGGGAGAATGAGAGAGAGAGAGGAGATAAGGATTACCCATAAGTTACGAGCCTGGATGGTTGAGAAAATGGTTGGTAGAGGGAAAAGCAAATTTTACCAAAAATGAAAAGGAGGAACTGTGGGTCAAATGATAGGAGTATTTCAGTCACTTTATTCAAATGATTTCAAATTCCTTTCCAAAATTATTGTACTAATTAACAGCTCCACCAACAATGCCTTTAGAATATCTGTCTTTCCATATACCTTTGATATCAATAATCCCCATACTTTGTTACCTTTGCCAGTTTTCTGGGCATGAGATGAAACCTTCTCCTGAAGGATGACTCTTCTGTAATTTCCATTGGAAATAATAACTTGGTCCTGAATTGTCATCATAAACTTCTCAATTTCAACAAAGAAATCCAATGACAGTCATTTGTTCAACACATTGTTGCCTGAGTTCATGAGAGGGGAGCTTTTGAATTCTACTCTTAGACCTTTGCCATATCACAGGCTCTATCCAGTTATATTTGAGAAATCCAGGAGCACGAAACCGATTATCAGTCTTTACTACTGCTTCTTGAAATGATATTTGCTTGATCAAAAAGTATTATGAGTTTTATTTATCATATGCTTTAAGAATGTCTCTTAATTCTCTCCCTTCTTTTTGTCAAGGAAGTGTCAATCTTCCATGGCTATCTTAGGGTAATATACCATTCTTTTCATTAATAGTGTATGAATATTTTTAGGCTCCTTTCCAAATCTGTCATGTTACTCAGCATAGCTCCTAAAGCAAGTTTTACTTGCTTTAAACATGTTCTTCTCATTGCTCTTTGATTTGAGGATCCAGTTTGTCTTTTTATGTATTCAGGCACAGCCTTTCCTTGATATCTTTTTGATCAATGTATTATGGGATCAAATTATGTGTGTGTGTTACCTTCATCTGATGATTCAATGTGCCTTCCAGATTTGAGTTCGCAGCCTTCGATATCTATTTCTGTTGCATGCATTAAGAATTCTGTATTTTTGGAATCCAAAATGTATTGATATGCCATTAGAGAAAAATTCCATGTGGTGTTTTTCGGTGGACATATAGCTTGATGTAACCCTTAAAAATCACATGATTAATAAGACATTGTAGTTTGATTTTTCATCATCGTTATAATTATTATTTCCTTTTCTTCTTCTGACCTGGAATTTCACTGGCATGTGGAATTCCCATTCTCAAAACTCCCCCCACCCCAATACAGATTGGTAATTCGACTGTAATTTGTGGTTTCAGATAGTTGTCCAAGACACTGAGAGATTAAATTACTTGCCCGGGATCACATAATCAGCATTTATGAGAGGCAAGTCTTGAACGCAGATCTTCCTGACGTTAAGATCAGTCCTATATCACCCCTGTCATGCTGCCTTTCATTATTTTCATCATCATTATTGTTCAGCTCACGTTTTTGTTATCTACACCTATAGCTTTCTCCTCATGGATTTCTTACTTCTTATAAAATCATCTTTGCTTTTGTCTAAGGAATCTATTTTACCAATACTATTAAAAATGTGTCATGATATTTCCATCACTAGCACATGCCTACAAGCACATGTTTATCAGCTCATAACCAAACTTCTATCCTATTTTCCTTTTTTTTCATGGTGTATGAAGAAGTCTCTTTTAGCATTTTAAGATTTTTTGCTAGGCTATTTGGGGAAGGGCTTACTCCGAAAACCACAAATCATTAGAAGATAACGTTTCTCCTAATATGATTGAGATAGCAAGGTGGGACAATGGCCAGGGTGCTGGACCTGAAGTCAGAAAGACCTCTGTTCAAAACCATTCTCAGACATTTGCTTGCTGTAGGACACTGGGCAAATCATTTAACCTCTGTTTGTCTGTTTTCCCAACTGAAAAATGGGTATTATAATAATAGTACCTACTTCCTGGAGTTGTGAGGATCCAATGAAATAATATTTGTAAAGTGCTTATCACAGTGCTTGAAACAAAGTACGTGCTTAATACATGCTTGTCCCTTTATGCAAAGATCAATTATTCCTTAATGTTTGACTTTGAGCAGAATTCATTTATCAAGCAATGGTTTAAAAAACTGTATCTTTAATGTTTTAACATTGAAAATCCCATATCATCTCTGTGTGATAGATCAACTTTTCATGGAACTTCCTCTGTAACAATATTTCTTATTGTAGATAGCACCAGCAAAGTAACAAACAGCAAAGTAAAACTGGAGGTTGAGAAAAAAAGTTTTTGAAAATACATAAAACTAGCTTAGTAGTCCTGTTTACTCAGTACAAACTAACTGTCCTCAATTAAACCTATTATTTCCAGAATTATTTTTCACTTAATGTAACAGAAAAAGTGATAGAACATTAAAGTTTCATATATGTGTATGTATATATATGTGTATATAAATTTATATGTATATACACATACATAAACTTATACTTAGTAAACAACATATATATCTTTCCAAAGTCTAGGATGATCAAAATTTCTAATCACCAAAAATGCTTGCAATGTGAAAGCGTGAAAAAAATCAACTGATCCTTCTTCTGCCTAAATCCTGTGGGACATAATTCTCTGGCCTTTGCCAGAAGAGAAGTTGTCAATACAGAGTGATTTCTTCACCATTATAAAACTATTCAGAGGACAGAATATGCTCCGAAATTAATTCTCTGAAAATTCCATAAATTGTCTTTCATAATTTTTGATCCCTTTTCACTTTGTTCAGCCATTTAATACTCTCTCATTTTGAAATAGCATAGCTACCCTTCTGAAAATACATACATCTCAGTTAAGTACATTTGCTCATAAAAATTTTGTCTTTTCAGTGAATACTAGGTCATTGATAGGAAATCTTTTAATTGGGAACTACTCAAATGACATAATTCAGGTGGCCCTGATTTATGGAGAGACTCATCATTTCACACTGATCCATATTTAGATGATTTAAGAATCTACAAAGTAATAGAGCAGCTGCCCTTTCAGAGTTCTTTTATCATTTAGGGCAGATAAATCAATCAACAAATATTTATTCAGCTCCCAGTGTCTATCACTGGGGATACAAAACCAAAAATGAAACAATTTTTGTGTAAGGGAGCTCATTTTCTATCAAAGAAGACAACTACCCATATAAGCATATGCAAAGTTAATACTTAAGATATTTTTTTCAGAGTGAGGCATTAATAGCTGGGTAAGACCCCATGCAAGAGATAGTATTTGAGTTGAGATTTGAGGGAAGCTAGAGTCATTTACAATATCCATTTTCTCATTAAAGGTTTAGCACAATTATTTTATGATTCTTCCACTATCTTTTCAATGGAGGAAACTTGGAATCACCATCAGGATGTGTTTTTTGATGACACATTGAGCTGCTTATATGTACGCACTCTGTAGCCTGCTATATCACTGTAGTTTGACTGTATCACTGCATAGCTATCACTGCAACATACTTTCATGCTTTATACTGTGAATCTCCTCTCCTGCCCCTAGTTGCTGACCTCTCCCGATCAGCATCCCATCAGCATGTCATAATGATGCCTTTGAGAACAATAAAATGCAACCTAGAGAGCCGCTTATTTCACTGCTACCATCCCCCTTCCCTCTCAACCACCCAGATTGAAGAGCTGTCTAACTTCTTTCTCTTCATACCTTGGTTTCTTTTTCCCTACAGTTAGTGTCTGCTGCTTGCTGCCCCCGTCATTCCTCTTAATTGCCTCAACTGTAATTGTTCTCGGTGTTGACATCTGTTGTTCTCTTCCCTCTTCTTTTTTTCACTTTTCTTTGTTCTAGTTTCTTTGGTCACTTGTCACTCCTTCATGCTTCTCAGCACAGGAAGGCTGACCTTTATAGTCAACACCAGTCAATCAGAGAATTCCTTTTCTTTTGTGCAGGTACCTCACCAATCACAGCATATCAAGTATGATCTTCAAGTCTTAGGCTCTTGTCAGCTCTTAGGTATTTCTTGGCACTCAGAAAAGAGTAGCTTCTTTGCCTACAAAGGAATTTGGGAGATATGTCTTACTGCCTTCTCATTTCCCACTTCTACTTCTGGGGCCAGACCTATCCTAGAAACCTGAGGGGGCTGAGAATTGTATTTCAGATAACTAACTTTGATTGTGCTTTATTTCTGTATGGAACCTTTCTGTTAAGAATAGAGTTAATAGCAGCAAGCAGTTACATATCTCTTTAAGGTTTACAAAGCACTTTATATGGTATCTCATTAGATCCTCACTAAAACTCTGTGCAGTAGATGCTATGATTGCTCTTTCTATCGATGAGGAAACAAGCTGAGACAGTACCGGGAATCAATCATTGGACCGGGGGTCTGGAGGAACTGAGATCAAACTCATCCTTAGACGCTTTCAAGCTGTGTGACTAGGCAAGTCACTTAATCCCTGTTTGCTTCAGTTTTTCTTGCCTGTAAAATGGGAATGATAATAACACCTGCCTCCTCGGATTCTTGAGGATAAAATGAGATGATAACTATAAAAGCACTTTGCAAACCTTAAGCCACTATATTAATGAAAATGATGATGATGATGATGATGGTATAAGTTGCTTAGGGACAGACAACTAGGAGGTATCTGAAGCAGGATTCCAACTCAGGTTTTCCTGACTTCAAATCCAACTCTAAATCCTAAATGAAATAAGCAGTATCTCATTTATTCAGAAGTAACATATTCCACAACTTCATCTCTCTAAAAGATAAACTAGAGCCTGAAAGGAAGCATAAAAGGCTTCTGAGAAGCTGTAGCTAACATACGATCTAAATTCATGTAATTTGCTCACAACAGAGCTTCTCAGTCCCTCATTCAGAGCCTATTAACTTTTATTTGCATGAAATTCTAGCAAGTTCCCATTTTGTTTCCTAGCACGCAGCAGATCAGAAACAAGAAATTAAAATTAGAACTGGGAAGACTGAGCAACATTCAGCAACAACTTGACAGGAATTCAACACATTTAAATCAACTCAAAATTTTAAATGTTTATTAATGTTGGAGTCACCGTGCTAGGTGTTGGTAACAGTGACAAAATGAAATGATTCCTGCCCATAAGGAGCTTTCATTTACATAGAAAGACTCTCTTTAAAATTAAACGAAAGATACTCGAAACCTAAAGAGATCTTGGGCTATTAAGGGTAGAGACAAAAAGTTCTGAGGTAGTTCCAGAGCAAAGCAAAATAAATGCTGACACTCATAGGGAGTAGTATGAGACAACAAAGAAATACCAATTTTTATTCAATACACATGATTTAAGAAGTCAGAGAAGTGGGTAATATATTTTAGGCATATCTCCATCCACAAAGTTTAAAGTAAAATGAATTATATTTAATATAATAAACTTTTGTCTTCTGGAAAATTGACTTTGTAAAATTGAGAATGTGATGATTACTATAGTTCAGAGATCTTTTCAAGCATTCTCTCATGAAGATTCACTATATCTATCAGATGTTTATCTCTATTACAAAATTGGGAAGTCAAAGGTCAGAAAAACTGAGTCATTTGTCCCAAGTATTGTTGCTTATTCCTATTACTGTATCCATCATTTTACAGAGTCTCTTTAATACCGTATCACCATGGAAATTTGCCAACTCTGTCATTCAGGAGGCAGACATTTCTTTAGCTCTTCCTATATCTCTGTTTAACATTTTGTTGTTCAGTTGTTTCAGTCATGTCTCACTCTTTGTGACTCCATTTGGGGTTTTCTTCTCAAAGATGCTGGATCTGCCATTTCCTTCTCTATCTCATTTGACATATGAGGAACTGAGGCAAACAGGGTTAAGTGAAGGATAGCTTGTGAAAGTGTCTGAAGCCAGATTTGAATTCAGAAAGATGAGTCTTCCTCACTTCAGGCAGGGCAACTCTGTCCACCGTGCCACCTCGCTGCCCTTGTTTAGCATTAGCCTAAATTTAATGACTGACTGAGCAAAAGTATACTCCCAGGCAATAGAAATGCTCAGTCACATTTCAGCTGTACACTATAGCAACTCACTGCTTGAATAAGGAATAAAACCTCCTGTAATGTTAAGCCTCCTTAGAATCCTGGGATGTTACTAGAAGTAAAAGGATACCTACTTCAACTATTTTAAAAATGAAGATCCTGATGCCTCTGGTGATCTGGATATCATTGCTCACCTTTGTCTGTTTTATTTTTTTTTATATTAGAGTTTCTTAAAATGGGTCATATTTCTCAATCAGTCATTAGCACTTATTACGTGCCAGGCACTATACTAATCACTGGAGATGTAAAGCAACGCAAAACCATCACTAACTTTAAGGAGATTGCCTTTGCATAGGGGAGACAACATCTAAATAACTAGACACAAAAAATGATCCATAAAGAGTCAATGGAATGTCATCGAAAAGGGAAGGTCACCTGCAGAAGGTGGGCTTTGAACTGAGTCTTTTAGGAAGCTGGAGAAATTGAGGGAAAGAGGTGAAGGAGGAGGCATGCAGGGGACAGATGATAGAAAAGCTGAGGTGAGAAGTGGTGTATCATGTCCAAGGAAAACTCAGTGGGCCACTGTAGCTGAGCTCTAGTGTACATGGTAGGGAGCAAAATCTAAGACTAGAAATCTTTAGAAAAGGGCCAGGTTGTGAAGAGCTTTAAATACCAAACAGAGGAGTCTATATTGTATTCTAGTGGTGAAAAATAGGGGGTCATGGGAGGTTGTTGAACAAGGGACTAAAACGATCCATTTTATACTTTAGAAAAATCACCTCGGTAGCTGAATAAAGGACAGATTGAATTAGAGAGAGACTTGAACTTGACTTGTGACAGTTAGCACAGTCCTATGGATGGTTCAGTGGTCACTGAACCTGGAGTCAAAGAGACCTGAGTTCCAATCCAGCCTCAGACACTTCCTAGCTACGTGACTCTGAGCAAATCACTTCTGTCTGCCTCAGTTTCCTCAGCTGTAAAGTGGGAGTGTTAATGGCACCTACTTCTAGGGTTATTGTGAGGATAAAATATTTGTAAAATGCTTAACACAGTGCCTGACAATAGTAGGTGTTTCATATGTGCTTATTTCCCCTTCCCTTGCTACCCAAGGAGACTGGTAAGAAAGTAGTTGCCTTCCAGGGGAGAGGTGATGAGCACCTCAACTATGGTAGTAAATATGTGAGTGTCAAGAAAGAGATGTGTGTGAGAGATATTGGAATGATAGAAATGACAAGACTTGGCAATAGATCAGCTATGAGGAGTGACAGTGAGGGGTAAAGGATGACATCAAGGTTGCAGTCTAAAATTGAGAGGATGGTGGTACTCTTGACTATAGTAAAATAGTTGATGAGTTTTGTTTGGGATACATTGAATTTGAGAAGCTTGCTGGTTATCCACTTCAAGATGTCCAGAAGATAGTTGAAGATGGCTGATTATTATAGCTCAGGAGAGAGACTAGGGCTTGTACTTTCTACTTCCCAGGATTGTAGCAAGGAAAACAATTTTTCAACCTGGAAGTATTACATGTGTGTAATTTGTTATATTTGCATGTATTTCTTTGGTTCTATCTTAAATTTACTTATGAGTGAACAGATTGTAACCTCCAAAGGAACTGAAGTTCCTTGAACAGGGGCTGTCTCATTTTTTGTACTAATGTCCCCAGCACCTAGTACCTGGAACATAGCAGACATTGAATAAATATTTGTTTATGCGTTACATATTAATTAAGTGTTTTTTTCCCATTAAGCTTTGAAGTTTTCTATTATCTCCACTAAACATTAACTCAAGTTTTAAAGCAATGGCTCATTTGGTAATATGGGTGACCCTAAGTTCTTGAAGTATGCACCAGCAGTGCCCAGTTTTTAGATCCTGCCAGAGTGGAAAGGTTTTGTTAGGGGTGGCACTTAGACTGACAAAAATCACAGATCCTTAAAGCACTGAAATATGTAAATGAAATGTCTTGCTGCATTTCTACAGCAAATCCTCCAAAGTATTCTGTTGCCAAATTCTCATTTTATGCAAAATTGTTTTTGTTTGCAATTTCTGTCTTTAATTAACAGCGGTATGTTGATATGATATGTTATTGGCATAATTTCAGGTATGTATCATTAGGTCTACAGAAAATCAGTTGTAAGATGAATAAGAAATACCCTCCCATCAGTTAGAACCTTTTTCTTAACATCCATTTTATGAGAACATATTCATATAAGGCTCTGAAATTGAACATTTGCTTTTCATATTTTAAAGTTTGAATTTCTGATCATAACAATAATATGTCAACATGAAACTCTCTCTTTATTGTTTCTTTTCTATTTAAAAGCATCTCAGTCAGGACCTGGAAGAGTCTTCATGCTCCTCAGCCCCCAAAAAATTTAACCGAGAGCAGTTCTACAAATTAATCATCTTCCCTGGCAAGTGGATTAAAGTCTGGTATGATCGACTTACCTTGTTGGCACTGCTGGATCGGTAAGCCTGTACATGGCTAAGATGTACAACAGAAGTACCTAATAAGTGGTGTAGAGTTGTGCCCCATTTAAAGGAAAAGTACAAGATTCTGCTGGGAAGTGGAATGTTTGAAAATGAATAGTTCCTTTGCTAGAAACTCAAAGCCTAGGCAAAAAGATTGGGAAAGTTTAAGAAATAATGTGACTTAATAATTAGTGCAGGGCATTTGGGAATAGGACTTTCTAGAGCCAGTTTGGGCCATCTGGTCTCTCAATGACATTCTACAGTACTTTCTCATCAGAAAGAATCCTGTGCACCTTTTCGACTTCCATTTCCCCATCTGCAAAAACAGGACAAAAGGCTTCGAGTGGTCTGAAGAAAGGCACTCTGTAAATGAATCAGACTGATCAGTTTCCCCTTGGTTTTTCTGAGCATTTATTAGAGCAGCCTGCTACTTCATGTACTTCTAGGTTCAGCTTCTGAGTCTGTGCTATCTTTGGTCTATTCCAGCCTTGAAGAGAGGTTCAGATAATTTTTCGCAAAAATGTTTGGCAACCCATCAGCACAATAGTAAAGAAAAGTTCTTGACGTGGGGAGTGGGAAAAGGGGACCTGGAGACAAAGGGAAGTATTATGCCAATGTGGGGTGGGGAGGGGAGGAACAGCTTTAAATTTGCTGTCTCACTTTTGAGAAGGTGCAGATGAGATGACTCTAAAATTTTCTTTTTACCTTTTTCTCATTGGTTCACCTCTTCTTTCCCTCCTCCAACCTAAAGACCAAAGTGGGAGGTAGATAGGCAGTTGACAAGTTGGAGAACAAATTCAAGTTGTCTTGTATGTATATAGCTGTTTACATGTTGTCTTTCTTCTTAATATTATTTTCCATTTACACTGCAAATATATTTTACATACATGTTGAATATTATCTCCCTTATTAGCATATGAACTCCTTAGGGATAGAGAGCATGTTTTGCCTTTTGGGGCGGGGAGAGGGAGTGGGGATTAGCACAGTTCCTAGCATATAGTTGGCATTTAATAAATACTTCTTGATGACAATGAAGAAGAGAAAGAAAGAAGAGGAGGAGAGACAAGGAGGAGAAGGAGGGAGGGGAAAGAAGGGGAAGGAGGAGGAAGATCAGGAAGTAAAGGAGGAAGAGGAGGAAGAGGAGGAGGAGGAGAATCAACACTGACAACAACCTTTTCGTCTTCGTTTTCTACATCTACAAAAAGGCAAATGCTTTGAGTGGTCTGGAGAAAGGTATTCTGTAAATCAACCAGATGGTGAGGTTTCTCCTTTGACTTTTCTGAAGATTTGCTAGATCAGCCTTTGGCTCCTCATGTAGTTCTAGGTTTAGCTTCTGATAATGTTTGGTGATGATTTAGGGTAGAGTTGGAAACATTCTTGTGTCTCAGTTAATTTTCTACTCTATATTAAATGATAGAAAGAATAGTAATATGGATATAAAAATAACTATTATGAATGAATTGACTTCTGGATTATAGTATTGTTTTGCAAATACATGGTGCTGTTACTAAACTTATCCAGTGAAACGCTAAGATTTCATAGTTAAATACCAAACAGGAGGCAATGCAGTAAAGGCTGAATGCTTGTTCAGTTGTATCATGTCCCCCAGTGACTACTCTTTTCAGTAGTCTTTAATTGTGAGATCACATACTAAAAAACTATAGTACTGCAAAATTAGGACTATATATATCAATACTGAAATGTCAGAAAATAGAATGATAATGGTCCTCTTAGCAGCACTAAGTTTCCCAAGGGGTACTCACTTAAACAGAATGTTTAACACTGAACTAATAATCTAAGATAATACATTTTCCTTGAACATTCCATGTAAGTCTATTATGTTCATTCAATATTAATTTTAAGTTTTTCAATATTCACATAACCAGCCCTAATCTCTCATCTATATAGACATTTTCATGTGTTTTCTAAGTTCATTTTAAAATGGATAAAGTGAAAAGGACACATTTTGCTCAGAAACTTAAAACCTAAAACCTAAGCTTATTAAAAATAAAAACTTTATAAAGGAGAATTTTTAATGTTTTTAACCTTCAGAGCTTTAGTCAATGTAGTATAGTGGAAGGAATGGTAGTATTTTTTGAGACAGTCAAGCATTTTATTAAGTGCCTGGTACTTGCCAGGCACTGGGCTAAAGAACTAGGGATATGAAGAAAGGCAAAAAACGGTCCCTGCTTTCAAGGCGTTTATAATCTAATGGGAGAGATAGCAGGTAAACAACTACCCATAAACAAGACATGAAGGATAAAATGCAGGTAGACCTGGAGCTACTTCCCAACTCCCACTTGAATTGGCAGGCTAGGATCACAGAGAGAAGTTGACTAGTTCCCTTTGGAATTATCACGAGCCTGCAATAGTATGTTCCCCATTGATTACAGCCCAATCAGACTTAGCTTCCAGAAAAGGATATTTACTGAGATAGCGTAGTAAGAATATTGGTACAAAAACACTGCCCCCCCCAAAAAAAAATCTGTGATATATTTTTCCACAAGTGCATATATAATCCAGAACAAAGTGAGCTCAGGCTTAAAGAACCCATGTGACCAAAGGGTAACTCACTGCTACTGCTTTGAGAAGTGCTTTTATCATTGCTAGTAATCCTCCTGAGTTATAATGTAGCTCTCTCCTGGTCCCTGAGGGGCAAGACATTTGTATATAGTCTGAAACTGTGTGTCTCTCTGCCCCAAAGAGATAAATCATGCTAACTGAAGCTGTTTTTCCTCAATGTGTCTAGCGTGTTCTCTCTGAAGTACCCGCTGGGATACATTGTTATTGGTCCAGGCTCTTAAAGGCATGGCTAATGTTTTAAAAGAAAGGGAGAGGTTTGGGAAACGTGACACTTCCTCTGTCTCTCACACTTCACTGGCATCTGATACAGGCCCAAAGAGTGTGCCTTCTCTAAATGCTCCCAAAGCAGTAGCTGCAATGCTCCTCCTAGTATCACCATCATGGATACACAGAGGTCCAGAAATCTAATTATTTCAACCAGCTCTAATGCATTTGGTCTTCTGATATCATCTAGTGGATGGAAGCACTTTACTCCTTCCCAACTGGTTAAAAATTGGTTCAAACTTAGGCTACAATTTTGGTTGATTAATTTACCTAGGAAGCATTCATGCCAAGTTTAGAGTATCTTGTTAACTGCATTTATGGGGGTGATACCAATATATACACACATACTTGTGTGTATACACACATGCTTGTGTGTATACACATATATACATGTGTGTATATGTGTGTGTGTGCATGTGTGTGTAAAGAGTTGTCCCAAACACTATATGTGTGTATGTATGCATGTGTTACCTGTGTAAATCAATGTAGGGGGTTCCAAAACAGTCTATCCTTGGCAGGAGGACATGGTACAGCAGGAAAAGCTCTACATTCAGAGAACCTAGGTTCAAATCCTGCCTCTGATGCTTGCTACCTGTGTGACCTTGGGATAGTCATTTAACTTCTCTGGGCCTCAGGTTTTTTTTCCCCAGGTAAAACAAGGGGTTTAAACCAAGTGGCTTCTGAGATCCCTTTTGGTTGTAGATCTATGACCTGGCATCAAGTCCTGCTTCAATCCATGTTGGCTATAGGACCATGAGCAAATTACTCATCTTCCATTTCATTTTTTTAAAATTTGGAGGCAATCAAGGTTAAATGACTTGCCCTGGGCCACACAGCTAGTAAGTATCAAGTATCTGAGGCTAGATTTGACCTCAAGTCCTCCTGACTCCAGGGCTAGTGCTCTATCCTCTGTACAACTTAGCTGACCCATCCTCTTAAGTGTCTAAGGAAAGAAGGCTACGTTACAAGCAATTTGCTTATGAGAAGTTTCTTACGCTGATGAGAACTATTTATAGAAACCCATTAAATTATTGGCAGCTCATCTATAAATGATAGTTTTACTTGCCTGGAGTACTGATAAGTTAAGTCAATGATCCAGGATCACATAGTATATGTGTGACAAATTTGAACTTGGGCCATCCTGACTCCAAGGCTAGCACTCCTTCCGTGATGCTACACTGCATCTGTCTGTCTGTCTGTCTCTCTCTCTGTCTCTCTCTGTCTCTGTCTCTCTCTGTCTCTCTGTCTCTCTCTGTCTCTTTCTCTGTCTCTCTGTCTCTCTCTCTCTCTCTCTCTCTGTCTCTCTCTCATCAAAGTGACTAAAATTTCTGGCTAGTTATAATGCAGCTGGATGGTGCAGTGGAGGGATTCTACCTGGGCCTGGAACCAGAAAGACCTGAGTTCAAATTCAGCCAAAGACATTTACTTTGCTGTGTGACTCCAGGCAAGTCACTTAGCTCTGTCAGTCTTAATTTCATCATCTGGAAAATGGTGATAATAACACCTACCTCTCAGAGTTGTTATGAGGATCAAATAAGATACTGTAAAGTGCTTAGCACACAGTGCCTGGCACCTAGTAAGTTACAGCTTCATAAATGCTTGTTTTCTTCTTTATAGAGCTTAGAATTTTATTTAAAGGGTAATAAATTTTGACAATTGCTCTCTTCAAAAGCATAGAGTTTTCCTTTTTTTAAAAGAGAGAGTCTTAACATTTCCCCTTGTTTTTCTTTCCATAGAACTGAAGATGTTAAGGAAAATGTATTTGCTGTTTTGCTCATCATCCTGGTATCTCTGCTTGGATTTCTAACATTGAATCAAGGCTTCTGCAAAGACATATGGCTCCTGCTCTTCTGCCTCGTTATGGCCAGTTGCCAGTATTCCCTTTTAAAGGCAAGACCAAAGCTATTTTTTATCAGGCCAATGTACTTGTGCATGTATGTAGTTTAAAACATCAAATGATCTCACTGACACTTCTGATTTGTGTTTTAGAGTGTTCAGCCTGACCCGGCCTCACCAATACATGTAAGTGTCAAAACACAGGCAAGTAATTTGTCTTGTCCATTTGTACTGAGGACAAAACCCCAAAATATTCACATTGTAGAATGTGATTATGTCAAAAGGCATTGGTGATGTCAATTGGAGTCCCCTGGGAAATGATCAGCCCCTTCTAGTCATTCAACAAACATTTGCTGAATCTACTGTATACAAAACTTTGTTACTTTGGAAAGTAGATGGATGGATGGATTCTTGATTCTGCCACCTTCACATTTAACTGCTCAAATTAGCTTCCCATATTTTCCTGCTTGCCCAAGTGAGAGTGACAATGACTCAGGGACAAAGGAAGATTCATTCATATTCCCATACCTCCTCTAGCAGAAGGTTCTCCATACTGGAAACATGTCTATGAGGCCAGTGAGAGTCCTGCACATGGAGAAAGATGAGCTTATAAAAGCCTTCCTGGGCTTCACATCACCATTTCTTGGTGCCACTGTAGGGCAAATTATCTGGGGAGAAGACAGTATCTTCTGTCTGTTATAGAAGCAGAAAATGCCAGTCCAAATTTATGTGGGTCTCCCCCTTCTTATTACCTACTTTTGAGCCCATTGTTGCATTTTTAGCCTAGTAATTATTTGATATTATATTTGGATATTATATATAGTATAATTATTGTATAGCACTATAAAATCCTATAATAATACATGTAAGTGTGACTACAAAATATTAATCATAACAAATCAATAATGATAACAGTGACCTGCATTTTGTAGTTTTCCTAGCACTTTCAAGTTTGTCTCATTTGATCCTCACAATAATCCTGAGGTAGTTAATACTGTACCCATTTTATAGATGGTAATGGAGTTATCTAAGCTCAATCACATGGAACCAAAACTGTGCTAATTTCTTTAAGCTAAAATTGTTTCCTTTAATTATGTTGGCTTTTTTGTTTTTATCAGACATCCTATGGTATATAATATGGAATATAGCCTGTCATATTTCCAACCCAGCTAGCTCACTGTCCAAATGCCTTTGAGCCAGGCATATAGGCAATTCAAAACCTCCACTATTTAAACCACTTTTTTCTCCCCTTTGTTATCTTGCATTCCCATGAATTAACCAACTTAAATTAAAATATGATCCACTCTCTATTCTGGTTTTAAAATTCATCACTAGGCTTTAGAATTGATTTTAAATATGCTATAATGTTTCTCTCATTGTAATTAAGGAAAACACATGATTTGATGATCACATGACATATGTTTCCTTCTTGTTAAATTCATCTGCTCTCTGTAATTGGTTTACATATAATACAACTCCTTTTATCCTAGAGACTGAATGTCAAGACAAGCAGAAGAAGCATAATTAGGGTCTTAAGAATGGATTGTTGTGATTATCAGCAGAAATCTTGGTGAGGTAGAAATGGGTAGAGATATGCATTTCTGAAATTCATCACTCAAGCCAACTGTAAGTCCCAAATTATCCATTATCCTGCCTCAGTGAATTCTCATTTCTTGAAAGATCACACTGGAGTTAGTGTCACCTCTAGGGATGACTTGAGGGAAGGGGTTTAATATATGAAATAATGATTTAGTAACAAACACACATTTCCCGAATGCACTACCTATTTCTTAAAATTACTTTTGAGTCTTTTTAAAATTTTTATTTATACCTTTTTAAATATAACTTTCATTTTCCAATATATCTCTCCCAACCCCTGCCCAGAGAATCATCTCTTACTACAAAAAACATTGAAAAGAAAAAGGAGAAAAAAATTGTTTCGACAAAACTGGCTTACCAGCCAAGCCAAGTATTACATACAAGGCTCCATAACCATATTTCCCCACATCTGAGAAAAAAGGGTGGGGGGATGTACACTCAGCATAATGATTCTAATAGCAATGGTTTATTACATCAAAGGAAGTATTGGTATAAATGAATAACTAGTGTACCCAACTCTCCTTGATAAGTCTGCAACATACCTGCTTCTGTGACTACTCCTTTAAGATATGAGATGGAGTTAATTACACCCAGTCTTAAATAACTGTAGGCTACTATTGCCCTTTTTGTGCAAGTTGATGCACAGAAGGAAAGAAATAAAGTCCTCCTTGACATGCCATCTTGCATATCTAACGCGATACACTTTTGAGCAGAGTAATTAATTTGCTTTGTGCTTAGTTCTCAGTAGATTGATTAATCAGTGACCTGAGTTGCTAGTTCCTTCTTGCCAGGAAATGGTAGTTCCATGAAAGGTATTTCCTTTTTATAATCTGAGAAAGTGAGAATATTACAAAGGTAAACTGATCAGTTTGCATTAAACTAATGGGCAGACATTAGAAGGCAAAATCTACTGTTTCTGCTGAAACTAAGACAGTGAGTATTCAAGTGACCCAAGTTAAATTACAGGAGGAGCTGGGACAAAACCATGGTCCTCTTGATTAATAGGATGACATATTTAGAGCTAGACTGGACATTAGAAGTCACTGAGTCCACTCGGCTACTAAAGTTCCAAGGCGGGATTCAAACCCCAACCTCCCCACCTCTGTCCCATTCAGTATGCTACACTGCTCCCTCTTCTCTCACACGGCATGTAAAATGAACCTGGTTTGACTTTTTATTTTGTTTTTTTTTTCTCTTCTTACACTGCTTAATTGCATGAGAATGAGTTGAGATCAGCCTTTATTTTCTTTTGGATAATCAATTTTTTTCCCTCACTGCTTCTTTTCAGGAAGCTAGTTGGCGACAGATGAACAAAATCTTAAAAACAGAGAACAAAAGGACAATAAGACAAATTTCTGGTGGACTATTCATTATGTTCCAGACTTTTCTGCATTAAACTTAGAATCAGTTAGAGACATGCTAATAGGCTTAGGACTAAACAAAAGCAAAAAAAATTAAACTGAAGACATTCCAGACCAATAGTAAATCAGGCTAAGAGCTCAGTTTTTGTTCTTGTTATTGTCGTTTAATTTTAATGAATTTTTCCAATTACACATAAAAAAATATTTTTTTATTATTTTTAGCTCCAAATTCCCTCCCTCTTCATTGAGAAGGCTAGCAATTTGATAAATATTATACCTGTGTAGTCATGCAAAAGGTTATTTAGTCATGTTGTAAAAGAAAACACAGACAAAAAGAAACAAGAAAAATAGAGAAAGTTTAAAAACAGCATACTTCGATCTGCATTCAGATTCCATCAATTTTTCCTCTGGAGGAGGACAGCATTTTTCATCATAGATCCTTTAGAATTTTCTTGGATTTTTGTCTTGCTAAGAATAGTTAAGTCATTCATAGTTGATCACCATACAATATTGCTGTTACTGTGTATAATGTTTTCCTGGTTCTGCTTACTTCACTTTTCATCAGTTCATATAAGTCTTCCCAGGTTTTTCTGAAGCATTCTGCTCATCACTTTTTACAGCACAATAGTATTCCATCATAATCATAGACCATAACTTGTTCAACCATACCCCAATTGATGGGTATCCCCTCAATTTCCAATTCTTTGCCACCACACAAAGGAACTCAGAGTTTTAATGTAGAAATCCAAGCGTGGCCCAATGCTAATGGCCAATATAGATAATTCTACTACATTCTTAATCATAAATAGTCTTACACTAGTCTCTCTAATCAAAGTACAATTGATCTAATCCACATGGGCAACTAATAATAACCCAGAGAGGAAAAAGTATGTGAGCTCCCTCCTACATACTTCAAATAAAGAAGTCCTGTAAATCTAAATGCATAGATCTGGTCTGTCTTGCTTGTCTACATTGTAAATTCCTAGAGGGTAGAGGTCAAATTTTATATTTCTATTTTGCTCTATTTAGCTGTAACTTCTAGCATGTAGTGGAGAAATTCAGTAAATGTGAATCAAATAAAATACAAATTCCTTCCAGTCTTGTCATTTTCTACCTGATTGTAAAAAAAAAAATTACCTTGAAAGTTATTTGAATGTTAACAGTTAGGTCACACATGATAACCCAAAATGTACCTTTTCCCAAATCTAATAACCAGAAAATTATCTTTTTTATGACTTTCTTATGATCAACCCAGAAAAGCAAATCATCTGCCAGTTCTATGCATTTGTCTCAAAGGCTCTGAATCATCAGGACCCCTGCTCTAAAGTGTGATGCAATGTATCCTAGGAAAAAGGAAGACTTAGAGCTAGGTGGTGTTCCTTTAGAAATCGTCTGATTGTTTCAGCGGTACCTTATGTATTTTCTTTTTTAAAGTGTTATTTAATAAAATCATAGATTCAGAGCTGGAAGGAACCTCAGAGTTGACCTAGTTTGATCAAGGCAGATCAAGAGCAGAGAAATGAAGTCAGGCAGCCAAGGTCACATGAGTAGCAGTAATAATAATAGCTAACATTCATGTACTGCATTAAAGTTTGCAAAGCACTTTGAAAACATTGTTATTTTATTCTCACAGTAGTTCTGAGAGTTAGATGCTAGTATTATCCCCATTTTACAGATGAGGAAACCAAAGCTGAGAGTGGTTAAGTGACTTGCTCAGTGTCACAGCCAATAAGTGCCTGAAGCTAGATTTAAACTCAAGTCCTCCCGACTCCATTTCCAGCATTCTACCTATTGTGCTACCTAACTAAATTAGAGGTCAGGTCCTCTGACTATGAAACCAACCCTCTTGTCACTGTACGACATTCACCCAATGTTCAAATGGTATGATTTTGTACCTACTTGCTCTCATAGATATCTTCTTCCATTCATGCTCCAGCTTGTTCCTTATCCCAGCTCTGCCAGTAACTAGCTTCGTGACCTTAGTCCATATATTTTTCCCTCCTGAGCCCTAGTTTGCTCATTTGTATAATTAAAATACCATTATTTAGATTTTGTATGTTAGGAGTTGTTGTGAGGAAATTGCTTTTGGCATTGTAAAGTGCCTTACAAATAGGAAATATTCCTAGGCTAAAAACAGTCTTCATAATTATAGTAAAAGTCAATCATTTGAAGATACCTGATGCTTCCTGATACAATCAATTCTTAAGTGACACAAGATTTTCATGTCTCCTTTTCTCTACTCATATTTTCTTCACAGTTGGATGTGGCACACTTGTGTACACACAATGTAATGCCTATTGGGACTTACAGAGGCAGGGGTTGTTCTTGAATACAGTCAAAAACATTGATACTCCATGTTCATTTCCTCTCTGAGTTGCAGAGACAATGTCATCTGCAGAAGGTACTCAGTGAGAGCTCCTTATACCAGTGAAGTCTCAAGTCCCTCTTATTCCCATTCCATCTCTTTCCCCTCAGTCCTTACCACTCAGGGGAAATCAAGCCTCATGAATAGAGCAAGCAAACAATAAAAGTGATTCGTCAAACGCAAAGGAAATTAAGTGCTCAAATAGACCAAGAGAAAGTATAGAAAGAATAAAAGTGGATAATCCAGAGGAAAGTCCCAGATCACAAATGTGTTGGCCATAGGTTAAAATGTCCCATAACCTGAACATAGTCCCAAGCCAGCAACTGAGTGTCAGTGACAAAGCAAATATGGTGATGGAAAGGAGATTGTGTTTCTGATATGCCGCAGGCTTTCCAAACTCAGGGACCTTCTTCCCTGCCAAGAATCTTCTTGGCAAAGCTTAGTATTGGTTTCAGGCCTGGGGCTGGGGAGGGGGTTGGCCAAGGAGAGGGGAGGACAATTTTACCAATATGATGCAGGATGGTCATATAGAACTCACTCAACCTCAACCTGACTCATGAAAGTTACTAAGAAAGATGAGTCCACCTCAGCTCTGAGAGGATTCAGTCAGAAGTTGTAATTTTATTCCAGTCTTGAAAATAAAACATAGTTTTTCACCAGCTGAAGGTACACAGAAGATAGAATAATTTATCAGCCTGCTCTAAAACTTGCCTTGCATAGGTTACTATTCCTCACAGGTGTGTAGGGAATTTCCTATTGATAAAACTCCCAACCAATATTTTTGCTTCATTGTGAACAAGATGTGGGTTTTAAAATGCAATAGGTAGGGTGGTATGATGGAAAATTGGGTTACTTAAGCACTCAGATACAGAAATGGAACTGTATCTCATCGATTTGGGAATTCTCTCCAAGGATGCAGATTGAAACCTATCCCTGTTGGCCCATTCTGTGTCACTCTTGTCCATGACCTTCCAGAAGTTTCCCAAGAGAGGTCTACCCTGTGTCTGATGCATTTTGATGAAAATTTTTGTTACATGCAAGTTGTTGAACAAAGGTAGATATTAAAGAAGTTTTAAAAGCATAAAGGAAATATTCCAATGTGTTTCCAGATATCCTGATAGGCCTCTCATTCCATGGGAATTCATGAAATTCTATTGAAAAATGAAAACCAAACCCTAGGGTTTTTGTGATTCATACACATATGAAGAATGTAACTAGACAACCAAGAAATTTTATTAGTTTGTATTCTTGGGGATTGAAGAAAAGTAAAGTACCTTTTGTGATGCTCATGTATTAGGGATGGATTTATGATGATTTGGGGATACAATGCAATATGGGAAAATGAAGTTAAAAATGAACAGGATAATGAGGTACTGTGCTAGGTAATTGAGTCTTGAATTTTTATTTCATAAATTTGAAATGCATCCCCACGCTCAGTAATCTTTGCCCTGGTTGGATTTAAAAAAGAAATGTCAGATTAGTTCTAATATAGCAGAAGTCTCAGCCTGGCCCAATGCCAAAAATTTACAACCCCTAAGGACAGTATATTTTTCCATCATATTAAAAGAGCCTCAGAACAAGATTTTCCCCCACCACATGATGGACATTTAAGTTGCATTTTCTGAATGCAACTGATGGAAGAGAGAACTTGATAACAAATATATTTGCATACACTAAGAAACTTTTTTTATACTTGGATAAAAGCTGTGTTTATATTAATAACATTTCAGTACTATGATTTTGAGATGCAAAAGAAGTATTTCCATACCTAATAATGTGGACTTGGTTGGATCAAAAATGAAATTTCAGAGCGTGCTAATAAGTTTTGGGCAGGCATAGGGCCAAAAACATCCACAAGCATCCAACTCATATTGACAATGTAAAAGGTAGTCTCAGAATAAAATCATTTTCATTTCAGAGTGAATAGTCATTTAAATTATATTTCCTAAATGCAACAGGGCCAAAGCAGTGACTTTAAAAAGATCAGATCTGAGGTCATATTGCTATCATCTTGACTAATCATTCTCAAATCATCCCAGTGAATTACAAGAATATAATATAACCTATTTGTCCTTGAGCACACTGCCAGAAGAGTGTGTTTCTTTTAACTATTAGTGACTTTAGGGATGCTCCTCAAACCAATCTTTGTTGGTACCTTAATTCACTGGCTGGGGAGACTTGGTTTCTTTTCTTGGTTCTGCCATCAACTTGCTCAGTGACCTTGGGAAATTAATTTCACATCTGGGTCTTGATTTTTCTATCTATTTAAGGGCAATATGACTAATTGCTTCTCTTTTCCAATAACCATGTTGTGAAGGTTCAGGAGCTGATGTCTGACAAGCGTTTAGCATTCCTCGGAGAAGTGCTTGATAAATAGCTGGTCGTCATTGCTGCATTAGATCATGCTCACTTCGTTTAGCTGTTTAATCTGTAGCAGTGCCTATCTTCATGAAATGCCAGGCATTTGAAACCAACAGCTTTACAATTTCATATCTTATTAAGTATGGAACCAAAGTGAAAACACAGAGCAAATGAGGACTTAAATAATTTTTGCACTTAAGATGAGCAATAAAAAATCATGTTTTGTCATGGGGAAAGTGATGTTAGATCTATATTTTCTCCATGGAGGGTAATTAAATTTTCGGGACTGATTACCATAGGCTTTATAAAGAGAAGCATGTCATTGTTGAAATTCCAAATTCAACAGAATACCCAGTGTATTCCATTATGTTTTGGGATGTGTCCTGCAATTTGCTTTATGTGGTTTCTAACTTGTTCATTCATTCTGTAGACTTGTTATATAAACACAATAGACATTGTGTTTTCTCCTCAGAAGTTTTGTATTTATTTTCTAGGGGCACAACCAAATAATTACATACAGCAGACCCATCTACTTTTGTGTTCTTTGTGGACTTATTTTGCTCCTTGACATTGCGGCCAAGGCCAGGCACCCTCCCAGTTACACTGTGTATGGCTTGAGGTTCTTCTCATCAGGGTCCCTTCAATCAGCCAGAGATCATTTAATAGGTAAGTTGTTTATGGCTTGTGGCAATGCAGATAATGGACTTCCTTTTAAAGCTTTTGATTGAAAAGATATTCTGAGAAACTGCCTATAATTTTCCCCCAATTTTCTGCTTTCATTCTGATCTTGGCTACATATGTTTTATTTGTACAAAAACTTTTTAATTGATATAATTGAAATTATCCATCTTATAGCCAACTTTGGTGTCTCTTCTTCATCTGTAAATTGTTCACATATCCATAAGTCTGTTCTTCTAATTTTCTTGTAATCTCTTTATATCTAGGTCATGTATCCATTTTGATCTTATCTTGGTAAATGGTGTAAGATATTGGTCTATGCCCAGTTTTTGCCATGCTGATTTCCTGTTTTCCCAACAATTCTTACCAAACAATGATTTCTTATCCCAAAATCTTAAGTCTTTACATTTGTCAAATATAAGGTTATAATGTTTATTTGCTGCTGTAAATTGTATGTCTATTCTATTCCATTGATCTACCTTTCTATTTCTTAGCCAGTATCAGATGGTTTTGACAATTACTGCTGTATAATGTAGTTTAAGATTTGGTACTGCTAAACCTCCTCCTTTTACATTTTTTCCTCATTTCCTTTGATATTATTGATGTTTTGTTCTTCCAAATGAATGAGAAATGTTTGAAGAGAGGGAGGAACATGAACTTGCGCCTTGTCTTGTACATCATGTAGATGCTTTCTTAATTCTTGTATTTAAATGCTTGTTTATTGGCATGTCTGCCTTCTATATCTCTAATTATATGCAGTAGTCTCCACCTTACAAGAGGCTGGTCACACTAAGCTCTTGAACCTTACCACTAGGGTTTCATTGCTCTGAGAGTGATTGGTAAAAACTAAAACTTAAACTTGGAGTTGGAAGAGGAATTTCCCACTGGCCAGTCTTGAAGACTGACCCAGATGCCATAATAAAGCACATTTCATCACTTGCCGAAATTGAAAATTCAGGGCTGAGGCAAAAGGAGGGCATTATGACTTATAGCTATTACTGAAGCACTCCTCCTCTTGGGGCATCTCTCTGTATCTCATCAAATAAGATGTTGAAAAAGGACAAAAGAATAGGCATGGGAGTAGATTTCCCTCCAGAATCATAGTAGTACAAAGTCTAAAGAGACACAGGACTTGGGAAGGGAAGGGGAGAGGAAGGTAGGGCATACTGATGGCTTCTGGTCATACTGCTTTCTCCAGCCTTATTGTTTGGGGTGCTGCTGAGGGGAAGTGCATTATTGCTATCTTTTATTCCTACACCTTTTTCCTCTCTTCTTTTAGCAGTTGAGTTCTCTTAATTAGAAATTGTTGGCACATCTTCCTTTTATCCATTCTCACCATAAAAAGGATGAGGTTTAGAGAAGCAGTGGGTAGAGAGGTAAAGGAAAATAAAGTTTTGAAAAGAAAGCGATGATGCATTTGGCCGCTGTGGCAACATTAACTATGGTAGCACCTTCTGGGTCCCAGGCCAAGAGCCACCTGAAATGACAAAGCCCTGATGGAGCAGATCTGAAGGAGCTACTTGATACTATTCAAGACTGGCTTGCCCAAGTCAAGGTGGTCACTTTAACGCCATTTCTTATACAAGAGAGCCTTTTCATAGAATTCAAATCTCAGTCCTGTTCCTAGGAGGCACTGGACCGCTAGGTCATGCATCCAAGTCTTGTGAGTGACCTAATACTTGACCTTGAGCAATCCATTGTAGATAGAGCCTTGCTCTCATATGCCCCAAGCAATGAGCAGAAGTGTAAAGGGAACATAGATTTGTACTGTACCATTCCTGGGCAAACTTTCCAGCCTGGTATCAGCATAGCTAGAAGAAAAAGTGGGGGAGGGCAGGGAGAGAAACTCAGCAGTGACATTGTTATGTTCTACTCTGACTATAGCGGTGTCCTGGCCAGATGAACACTGGAACAACAAATCACTTTACATTTTTTTTGCATTAGATGTATTATCTCTCCTGCTAGTTTGTAAATTATTTTGAGAGCAGAGACTGTGTTGTATCTATCACTGTAGTCTCTGTGGTGCTTTGCTCATACTAGATGCTCAATATATTCTTGTTGAATGATAAAATGTTGCCTGATTTGAATTTTCTAGAGCTTGCTCCATGTTAGAAAAGGGAAATGAAACCTTCTCCATCTTTTCTCATCCTGAACCACATTGGCCTTTTTTCGTGGGACCAAGAATTCACATCCTTATTATTGTGTTACATTATAGTTTCAATTTTTGTAGACTAGCTTGGGCATCCTTTAAGACTAGAGTCACCATTGCTAATGTTATTTCTTTGGGTATTTCTGGGGTAGAAGTGTTCCAGATTACAAACAACCAGCATTTAAATGAACTTTTGGAACACAACATGTTGGTAATTTAACACTAAGTAACTGACATTTGGTGAGGCATGATAGAAAGAGTACTAGCTTTGTAGTCAGGAGGAATGTGTTCCAATCTTGACTTTGCTGCTGATTTAACTGTGTGACCTTGGGCAAGTCGCTTCTCTTCCAGATTGAAATCCTGTGATTCAAGTCCTGTCCTCCTTTTGATGTTTGTTTTGTTGTCTGCAAAATGAGAGGTTATATTAGATGACCTCTAAGGGCCCTTCTAGCTCTTGATCTTATAAATACTTTGGATGCCGTCTTTGGAGAAAAGTTACTTTAGATAAATTGAATTTATAGCTAATTCCTCTCCAATAAATTCTCCCTCATCACTGTCATTCCCCTCTTTGAAAAAAAAATTGAACAAATTCAACAACATTTTGGTATCAGAACTTACAGTAGTATCAAACCTTATATAGATCAAACATGATCTATATGATTAAGCTTTGAGCTTTGAAATCCTAAACCTTAATGTATGTTGTATAAGCTCAGGGTTGTTCTCTGAGGAGAAATCACTGGTCCAGCATAGACTATGTATTCATTTTATTTCTCCTCAACTCAATCTGTCAGGAAGAAGAAATAGCAAGGGATTTGATATGATGGAAGAGATAGTAAGGGATGCAGCATTCTCAGTAGTTTTCATTGGAAATTGTTTTTTTCACTCTTAAAATGTTTTGCTTTATTCTTGTCTGAATGTCAAAGTCAACCAGTAAAAAAAATGGCAGTTAAAAAATCCAGTAAGCAGACTCAGTGACTTCTAGGATAAAGATAAATTGGGTGGGGAGGGGGATGGGAAGAAAGGGGAGGAAGAACAATAACCATCAGTGGGATTACCTGGAAAAGGTTTGGGGGGGGTGGTGTGGATTGTGAACAGGAGACAAAGGAAAGAGAGGGGCTGTATGTTTTTAACATTATTTCAACTATGTGGGAAAAGACAAGTTAAACAGTAATCCAAATGTAGACTCTTTCCTTAGAAAAGCAGATATTCATTTTGAGGCTTGTATTATGATCTGGGACCAAGATACTTGAGATCTGATCCTTTCTTGACCATTGATTCATTTCATCAGCAAGCTAATTAATTTGCCCCCATGGCTTACCAGGAAATAGCAAGTTATATTATAGAATAAAATTCAGGAAGGCTATTAAACTTAATTGTAAAATAATCATGTAAAAATTGAAATGTAAATTTGTATTGCTGTCTACCACAATCAGAAGACACTCATACTGTCCTTTAAATTTTGTGAAAGGCTTTTCTTGATCATTTTCCATGTAGTTTTCTTTCTAGTCTGTGCACAGGTAACTTTTTACTTACTATGTTTTTGATGTATTTGTCCTGAATCTCACTCTATATTTGCATGTAAGTGAAATTATTGTAGAAAATGGGAAATTGGGAAGTTTCTCATTTTGAAACATTTTTTCTCCTTAGATTGTATGCATTCTAGTGAACTACAGGAGCTTTCAAAGATATCTAACTGGAGATCAGGACATAATTCAAATAATCTGAGGGCCCATTCCCATGGCCATCCCTGGCAGGTCTAAGAAATAGGCAGGAAGGAAGGAAGTGTAAAATTGAGTAGGAGAGGAAAGAGAGTAGAAGAAAAAGAATGTATAAAACACATCATTTAAAAGATTTGCTTGAAATAATAATAGCTAACATTTATAGAGCACTTTGAGGGTTATGAAGTATTTTACATATATTATTTCATTTGATAGTACACAGATGAAAGGGAACACATGGTTTATTAAAAAGAACACAGGCCTAGATTTCAGAAGACCTGGAACTGATCTGCTATTACTAACTGAGCAAGTGTAACGTTGGCCAAATCATTTAGTTCCTTTGGACCTCAGTTTTCCCAAGTGTAAAATGATGCGGACGATCCCAAAGGTTCTTTATGACATTGAAATCCTAGATGATTCCTGTGAGTATCAACATACTAGTCATGGTGGTGCTATCAGTTGCCTCACTTTAGTTCCTTGCGTCTCTGCTGATTTGTATTAGACATAAGCCAGATGGTGCATTATGTTTGAAGCAAGCTTGTTTTTTTTTCTCTCTCTGAGTTTGAACGAGCCAAGCTTAAGCTTGTTTATAACTCTGTTATTTTTATTGAATGTCTTAAAAGCTAAATGGAATTTTGCTTAAGATCAGGTATATCTCTGGCTTTCCTGCTGGCATATGAATAGTTTACCCCTTGCTAATGTCAGATTTCATATATTTGAGGTATACAGTGGTATTCTTGATTTTTATTAATTATAATTGCCACTATTATATTTTATTCATTGTCACTTCTGTGTTTTTAAAGGAGATGCCAATATTTTCAGGCTACCACCAGGTGACGGGCAAAAGTAGTGGGAGGATGCATTGGTTTTGTTGTTTTTCAGTCATGTCTGACTTTTCATGACCCCATTTGGGGTTTTCTTGGCAATGATACTGGACTAGTTTGCCATTTTCTTCTCCAGCTCATTTTATAGATGAGGAAACTGAGGCAAACGGTAAATGTAACTTGCCCAGGGTGATACAGCTAGTGATTATCTGTGGCTGGACTTGAACTCATATGAATCTTTCTGATTCCAAGCCCGGTGTACTCTCTGTTGAACCATCTAAGCTGCCACTTCCACTGATTATACCCCCATTCAAAAGTAATTGCCTTTGTTAGGTAAAAACACTTCTTGATGTAATCCATCAGAAACAACTAGGTGTCAATGAGGCCTGGCCTCCTTCTGAAATCCATCAAAGACATCTCAGTTAGGTTCAATTGGAAGTCTTTCCTGCTGGGGTGAGAGATTTGGTCATATGCTGAGGAGTTCATATTAAAAAAAACAAGAGCTATTTCAGAACCAGGGAGAAATTTCAAGGGTCTCAAAGCAGAGAGGAAAAAGTGGGGAGCTAGAAATTTGCAAGCTTACTTCATGATCTGAGTGAATAAACAATAATAGCAATCAGATAAAGGAGTAGGATGATTTATTTCTGGCAGAGAGCAAGGAGATTCAGAAGGGTCAATGGGCCTACAGTCATCTTGGAGTGAAAGACTGGGGCTAATGCCACCAGTTGTACCCAGCTTCTCAAGAACTGAAGGAAGTTGTGAAAAGAAGGATTTTCCTTCCCCTACTTCCCCTTCTTGTCTATTGAGCCACTATAATATATTCTGCTGCTTCTTTTCCCAAACATTCTCAATAACTTGAATTTTGCTTCAACTACAAAGAGTCTAGGAACAAACTAGTGATAAATATAAATGTATATTAAGGCAGAATGCCAAACCTCTGCCTAAATGTTTGGAATTTTTCTAACTGGGGGCTTGAAGCAATTGTGATTGAAATCCTAACTTTTTTTATTTAATATAAACTCCCTAAAGCAACAGAGAAGGGAGCCATGAGCACCCCAGGGGCCATCACACTGCTGCAGGCTTAAAATGAGTTAATTACGATAACAAGGTGTTAGAGTAAGAATCATAGATTTAGAAATGGAAGGATCCTTAGAGATTGTATAATAAAACTGTGATTTTGTAGTTTTTTCTCTGAAGAAATTGTAGTCCAAAGAACTCAAGTGGCATTCTCACAGTAGTAACTAGCAGAGGCAGGATTCAAACCCAGGTTCTCTATTTCCAAATCCAAAGTTCTTTCCCATAGCACTGCATAGATCTTCCTTAACCAAAACTCATGTATTTTAATTCTTTCTTTGTCACCCTGTCACACACAATCCAATTGCTGCCAAAACCTCTGCCATTCCCCACTATGTGATATCTCTTGGTCTGCCCAATATTCTCAGCTCTCATTGAAGCCACCCTTTTTCTAGAACCTCATCTCTTCTCACCTTGATTATCATAATGGCCTCCTAACTTTTCTCTTTGCTTGTAGATTATTCCAACTCCTATCTTGTTACTGCTTAAGTCATGTACCAAGCTAAACATGCCCCTCCTATCCTCAGAAACATTCAGTGATTCCCCCTTTGTCTATCAAGTGAAAGTTCCTGAGTATAGCATTTAAGGCTACCTAAAATCTATCTCCAACTTGCCTTTTAGTCATATTTCATACTACTGAAAGGTAAGGACTGTTTCCCTTTTGTCTTTATATCCCTAGCAACTAGCAAAGTATTTGGCATTTAGTGGTGCTTTCAAATGCTTGCCGTTTGATTGATACTCCCATTTGTACACTCTGCTTTCTAATGGAACTAGACTTCTCTGGCCTCTTTTGTTGTCCTGTTTTCTCCTTCCTATTCTCCATCCTTCATGCCTAGAGTACTACCACCACGTCATTCAATTTCAGTTTCTTGAAATGCTTCCTTTTCTTTAAAGCCAAATTCATGTCTCACCTCCTCTGTGAAGATTTCACTCACCTTCCCCAAGATGAAAGTGACATCTTCCTTCTCATATTTCTCATAGTGCTCCACCTTAGCTAGACCTCTTATTTTCACTTCTTGCTTTCCCTCATACCACAGTCATTTATCTACCTTCTGATAGGAAAATAGGTTTTAGAGTTAGAAGGACCTTAGATATCAGCTAGACATTTCCCTTCCCCTAACTCCAACTCAATTTTAAGTTCTTTGAGAGTAGGATCTGTAACACATTTAACTATATCACATGAGCACCTAAGATAATGCTTTGTACCGAGTAGACACTAAATGTGTACCCACTGGACAATTTGTTTTTCACATTTCAGAAAAAGGTCATAGAAACAGAGACTATTCACTGCTATGTGGTGATTCCTGGGGTTGAGGTGGGAATAGAGAGGGAAGCAATTCTAGTGATGAGGGACTGTCCATTAGAAGCTCATTTAAGGGAAGGCAGCACTAGACTCACAAACACCTAAAAAATCAGTGTAGCAAGTAGTCATAAACTAATTTTTTTTAGATGTTTAAGGTGGGTTTTTTAATTTATTTTTAATATGTTTAGTTTTCAGCATTGATTTTCACAGGCATTTGAATTACAAATTTTCTCCCCATTTCCACCCCCCCCACTCCAAGATGGCGTACACTCTTGTTGCCCTGTTCCCT
>CM053626.1:218919396-218935106 GCA_028646595.1 Phalanger gymnotis | reverse complement strand
CCCTTTATTGAATTTTCTTCCTTGACCCTGTCCCTTTTTGAAAGTGTTTGTTTTTGATTGCCTTCATCCCCATATGCCCTCCCTTCCATCATCCCCCCTTTTTTATCTTCTTCCTCCTTCTTTCCTGTGTGGTAAGATACCCAACTGAGTATGTATCATAAACTAGTTTTTAAAGATTATATCTTCAATCCCTCCCTTGGTATTAGAAACTTCTGTTTTCTCAATAGTATTTAGCCTCCTTGAGGGCAAGTATTGTCTTATTTTGTGTTTGTATCTCCCACTGCCTAGCAAAGGCTCCTGGAACATATATATAATTATTAATAGTTTTTAATAATAATAATTAAATATTAATCAAAGCTTATAGATTCTATCAGGGAAGGTTATTACTGACTGAAGATGTCAGAGATGCCTTCATGGAAGAGGCAGCATCTGAGCTGGGCTTTTGAGGATGAATATGATGAATAAGAGTTGAAGAGGAGGGAGGGAACTCAAGCAAAGGGAACAACATCAGAAAAGGCATGGAGGTAGAAAAGCATGGGACAAATAGCATCTCAGTTTGGCAGAGCTTAGTGTGGGGGCAGATTAGGTGGCCCAGTGAATGGAATGTTGGTCCTGGAATCAGGAATATCTGAGTTCAAATCTTTCCTTAGATAGAGGCAGCATAATTACAGTCAAGTTATCTAACTTCTGTCTACCTCAGTTTCTTCATCTGTAAAATGAGAATAGTGGTAGAACCTACTTTCTAGGGTTATTATGTGGATAAAATGGGATAATAATTTTAAAGCACTTTGCACACCTTAAAGCACTATATAAGTGCTTATTGTTATTATTATTATTATTATTATTATTATTATTAGGCTGCAATGTAAGAAGAATAATATTCAGAATATGGTAAGATTTTATCAGATTGTACCTCATCACACCATATCAGAACTTTTGTGTTTAGTGATTGATTCTGCACTATAGGAAGAGTTTTGATATGGGGGAGGATAATCAAGTGTACATTTTGCAACACGCCTTGTCATTCATCATCTCCTGCTCTGGAAGCTAGTATACCCTCAATTTAAAGGACTACCATATGGAAAAAGAATCAGATTTAATTCTGATTTAACCCCAGAATACAAAACTTAGAAAATTGCTGACTTAGGTTCAGTGGGAAAAAGAAACAAATAAACAAACATTTTCTAATAATCAGTGGTCTCCGAAAAAGGAACAAAATCTGCTTGGCGGCAGTTGGATCTGCTTCTTGTGAAATTTTCAGTCAAACTCTGGTTGACCACCTTTGGAGATTTTTGATTAGGAGAGACAGCATGGCATAGTGGATATTGATCTGGTCCCAGAGACAGGAGCATCAGGATTTAAGTCTCACTTCTATTGGCTGTGTAAAATGGTTTAGCCTCTCAGTGACCCAAAGCAACTCTCTAAGACAAATGTATAAGTTGCAGAGTAGGTGCTGATCTGTATTGGCAAAGACTTTCCTCATTGAGAGCTTTCCATACCAGTAAAATTGCAGGTCTGGACCAAAAATAAATAAAAAGAAGATAAAGTAATAAATAATCAAATAAATAAAATAGATGAGATTAGATGGACTCTAAAATAAAGGTAAAGTGGCATCAGATTGTAGAGGCTTTGAATACCAGGCAAGAGATGCTGAACTTTTCTCAGTTGATTATAGAGTGTCTTTTTTTAATAAAAAAAAGTTATTTATGGGGATTAGGAAGGGGAAAAAAGAACAAAGTAAAAAGTGTACAGCAGAGAACAAAAGAAAACCTACAAGGAAGCAAAGAAAAAGATAGCTCTCAATACAATGTGTAGTATTTAATATACAGGCTTTCTTGAAATGGAAATTTATTGCTATGTATTTTCAATCCTCTCTTGCATTCTGCTGTGCAACATGACTCTGGTTTTTTTTTTCTTTTCTTCTTTTCAAGTTTAATATATAAGTTTACAATATGTTTCTTTTTCTTTACTTATGTATTTAAGTCTTAATAAAAATCTTATTTATTTTGTTCTGAACTTAAAAAATAAAAAGCATTTCCATAACATAGTAGAATAGAAAAAATATTGTACATGAAACTGCAAATCTATTATACAACTTGCTCTTCCTTTTAAATATATAATAATCATGTAATTTTCTTTTTTTCCTTCTCTCTGACAATTGAAGAGAGCAATGACAAGACTAGCTCTATATGTAAGTAAAATCGTCTGACAGAGGTATAAAGAATGTATTATTTAGATGAGGGAGAGAGTGGAGGTAGGAAGGTTTATTAGGAGGCTACCACAGTAGTCAATGGGGTGGATCCTTTATGAAGGTGATGGTGGTGAGAATAGAAAAGAAGATAAGGATGCAAGGACAATTGAAAAAGGGAGTTAACAAGGCTCAATAATTGAGTGAAAAGTTTAGGAAAAGGGTGCAATGGAGTACCGAAATTTTGAACATGGGAGACTGTTAATAATGATGCCAACAATAAAAAGCATAACATCAGAATATGAAGTATGCTTTTAGGGAAAGACCATTCATTTTGGAATATTGAACTTGAGGTCCTCTGGGTAATTGTAGCTGTGTGAATGGAGTTCAGAAGAGTGATCAGTATTGTAGATCAAAAGTTTGGATTCATCTGAATAGAGGTGTATTTGAAACTGTGAAAGCAAATTGATATTGATAAAAGACAACATGTAGTGTGAAAAGAGAAGAGGGAGCAAGAACTAGATACAGAGGTGGGGAACCTGCAGCCTCAAGGTCACGTGTGGCCTAGGTCCTTGGGTACAGCCTTTTGACTGAGTCCAAGTTTTATAGAACAAATCTTTTCATTAAGGGGATTTGTCCTGTGAAATTTGGATTCAATCATGGGGCTGCACTTGAGGACCTAGAGGGCCACATGTGACCTTGAGGCCACGGGTTCCCCACACCTGATGGAAAATAGAAGCATCAATCTTATGGTGTTTATAAGAGGCTGAAAAGTCAATAAAAAAGGCAGAGGAGGAGGAGATAAAGAAGTAAAGTCAGTCGAACCTAGCATTTTACCATGTGGCATAGAGCTTGATGCTATAGGATCAAATGATGTTTTTGAAATCACTTTGTCACTCCTGTTTCAAAAGAGGCTATAATTTCTATTACTGTAGTTTTAAGGTACAAATGGAATGAACTGTTTAGGATTTGGCATATGGGGTCTGCAGTTTTTTTGAGAAACTGAGATGACTTTCTGCTTATGGAGAAGGCAGAGAGAAAGAGGATTAAGTGGGCAGGGATTTTTTCTTAATAGAACTATCAATTTATTCTATAAAGAAACATTATAAAGAAAATTTTATGGTAAGTATATCTAGGGAGAAACTGTTAAGAGTGATGAAAAAACTGTTTTCTTGTCATCATTAGGGAGAAGCTGGAGGGGACAGAGAAGACAGAGGGATTGTCTTTTAATTATTTTGATTTTTACCTTATGAAGAGGATTTTTGAGAATAGACTTTGATATCATGGTTGAACTGAGTGGAGGAACTGTATTTTCAGAATTGAAGTCTTCTGAATTTACAGTAATGTTTTAAGGGGATTGTGATCTTTTTCACAGCTAAAATGTAAATAATGATTTGTACATTTTATTACCAAATTCATTATTAATAAATTATACATATAATTTTCACTTAATTCCAGGAGATTGGATTATGTGGATTTGGGAGTTATACAGATACATAGATTTTAGATAGATAGATAGATAGATAGATAGATAGATAGATAGATAGATAGATAGATAGATTGATAGATTGATTGATTTTATAGATCTAGATAAACATGGATATAAGGAACTACTTGTAGGAATGGAGGTTTCTCCAATTCATCTTAAAAAGATGTTTTCTAACCTGAGGTGGGAGCTCTATGCCTAGTCAATTAATTAAGCAAGATGTTGAAAATTTAGTAATTAATGAAGGAATATCCACATATACTCATGGATTACCCTAGAACTTGGAAAGATACAAAAATATGGGAATAAATCAAGTAGCAGACTGAGGGGGATGAGAAATTCCATGTAGCCCATTTACAGATATGTGTATGAAAGGAGTGGAAATCATACTCTTAACATTGCTAAAATTTTTACCATATTTACTTATTCTTCATATCTGTCTCCTGTGCTACTCAAGTTTGTTAGTTTTGGTTTGTCATTTTTTTTCTGGACCTCTTTGCTTTATGAGCAGCCCAGGAGGTAGACAAGGAGATAATTGTCAGACAGGACAGGCTGGAGAAACACAAAAGGCATATCTAATCACATAGGATGAAATTTGTTTGGTTATTACTTTTGTAGAATGTTAATCCTGCACAATGTTTCAGTCCCAAACCTGTAAGTATGGTAACATGATATTTTTCACACTTAACAAAGAAACAAATCAAGTTACCAATGTTTCCTTTATAAATGCTGCTTGAAAGGAAATGGGAGCTCTACCAGAAGTTTCTTCACTTCTAGTAATTATTAGGGAAAATGAAGATGGGAAAGAAGTGAGAGAAAATTGCAGACCTGCTCAGTAGTATACTAACAAATATATGTCTGTTTCCAGGGAACATTGCCAGCAACAGCAGGGACTTTTTTTCATTTTTTTATTTTTGAAAAAAAAAACGGTACAAAATAATGCCTGTAATTTCAAGTACAATTTTTCCAATAGCCCTACTAACATAATAACGGTCTGATTGCTTTTCTTTCACCACAACTGCAACCTGACAGATGTGCTACAGTCTCAATTTGCCATTCATTTCACCTCTACACTTTAAAAATAAAGACAGTAGATTTTGATCCTTTTAGATGTTCCCCAGAAGGGCTAGCTGCTGGTGCTACCAGTTTACAGATTAGACTGTTAACATAGTATGTCATTAAATTCTATTTCCACACATCTGGCAAGACCATTTTTCCCTACAGAGATGGTTTGTTACTGTCTCTGATACTCATTTTCAGTCTTCTGATTCCATTCTTCATTGTGTCTAAGTTCTTACTTCATTTATGGTTGCCTCCCTGTCTGATGTACCAGACTGCTTTTTTGTTTGTATTTATCTGAGCTATCTTCAATATCCAGCTGTCCTCAATACAAACTTGTCCTTAACCACAAATTTCCTTGCTTTTATAGGGTCGTAGATGTAGAGACAGAAGGGATCTTATATGTTAACTAGTTTGCCTCTTTTGTTTTACAGATAAGGAAACTGACACCCAGAGAGGTTAAGTGTCATGCCCAAGGCCACACAGATAGCAAATGGTAGTATTCCTATTTTAGAGAGGAGAAAATTGAGGCCAAGAAAGATTAACTGACTTGCTGATGGATGGCAATATAGATATCAAGTGTCAGAGCCGAGTCAGAGCTTATTTAAATCATATATAACAACATAAAATGGTATGTGACTAAGATAGAATAGTTTCATGCCCCAGGCCAAAGGCCTGTTGTCGTATATATTATTATTAGGCTTAATACAATAAACATATCCTATGAGAAATGAATTGGGACAGTTCCTTAGCATTTGGTGTAGTGGGATCTAACCTAGATCTATTTTCAGCCAGTGCACAGGAGGATGAAAAAAGTATAAGCAAGGCACCACCCCCACAATTTCATTGCAGAAAATAAGCATGATCTCTCAGCATTCAAAAGTGACTCTGAATACTTCCCATGCATCCCCCAACTTCCACAATAGCTTTGGTAGATAGGGAATGATGGAATATCTTAACAGAATGGACAAGTAGGGTCCAAATGAGATTTTCACCAATTTGCTAACAAGCAAATGGAAATGTATTCATTCTAAGCAGGGCTGCTATACTCACAGAGATAGACCTGGGGATACAGCCCTTCTAAGAGGTACCATAATCACTGTTGTGGAACCCATTTAAACAGAACCAGCATATGAGTAGTGATAGTGATAGAGAATTGGCCATGCAATTTCCAGGAGAAATGCCTTGGCATTCTTTTTTTCCAAAGATTCTATTGATAAAACATTGCCATTAAATATGCTGAAATGTTAGTTTATCTTTCCTTATAATATGTAAAGTTGCTCAGTGCCTGGAACATAGTAGATACTTAATAAATATTTATTGATTAATTGGTTTATTGAAATGTATCGTAAATGTTTTTTTTTGTTCTGTTCTGTTTCATTTTTCAGTATTCTTATACTGCTTTCCTGCCATTTCTCTTCTTGGCCTCTTCCCTCAGATCAACACTTTCTGCATTTATCTCTTAGAACAAATCGACATGCTGTTTTTTGGCGGTTCTGGTAAGTTATATAGTTTCTTTTTCTGTTAAAAGGAGAACCTGAGGTTCATGAGAAGAAAATAAACCCTAAAATATAGAGTGAGAGATTAAGTTAGTTAGGTTTACTTTGTGGCTCCCTTTGCAAAAAATTTTTGTTTATTTGTTTGTTTACCTAGATCAAGAGTTCTTAACCTGGGTCAATGAAATATGTGTGTGTTACATACATGTGTGTATATATGTGTACATGTATATACAACTGTATTGATGTAATTGGTTTTCTTTGTAATCCCATGTTTTTATTTTATGCATTTAAAAGCATTATTCTGAAAAGAGGGTCTGTAAATTTCATCAGACTGGCAAAGGGATCCAGGAGACAAAAAAGTGAAAAACCCCTGCTTTGCATGGACTAATTCAAAGTGACTCATTCACTTTGACCCCAGGACACCACCAGAGCCTAAGTGAAGTATAGAGTTGTGTAAACTTTGAAAAAGCATTGCTATATTGATATTGACACTTTAGATAATCCCATTGTATGTGCTGAGAGCTGCCACATGGTACTGCCACACGGTTAGAGAGCTGACATTTGAATTGGGAAAACATGTGTTCAAGTCCTGCCTCTGACATACACTAGTTATATGACGCTGGGCAAGTCACTTAAGCTTTCTCAACCTAAGTTTTCTTAGCTATAAGACTTAGCTGTAAGAGTTTGACTTGGTGGCTTAGAAGGTTCCTCTTAGTAGAAGACTTTGAGTCAGGATTGCTTGGGTTCCAGTCCTCCCTCAGTCACATACTATCTGTAAGACCATGGATACTTAGACTCTCAGTTACCCAAGGAACTTTCTAAAGATAGAAAAAAGTATTTTGAATTTGAAGACAAAGAATCTAGGCTGAAATATCACCTATGACACTTATTATCCATGTGATCTTGGACAAGACCTGTCACCTCCCTGTGCCTCAGTTTCCACATCTGCAAAAGAAGATTGAACTAGATAACTCTGAGGTCCCTTCCAGCTCTAGAACTTATGATCATATGACCTCTAAGATCCCTGCCAGCCTTAAATCTATGATACTATGATTCTAAGCTTCAGAGGAATTACCAATCTACATTGGCAAAAGGAGACCCTCTGGGAGTTCCCCACCACAATTACAGCACAACAATCTGAAGATGCCTCTGTGACTCTTGCCTCACTCTACCATTACTGGAGGCTTACTTTATAAATGACTAGGGCTTACCTTATTAATGCCAAACTTAGTATAGATCCCCAGTAGGCATATCCTATGAAAGATCCCAGCCTTACCCTCTCCGGTGGCTGAAATTACAAGACTGTGCCACCAAACCAGCAAGCACATTCATTTTTATTAAATTCCCTTCAACATCTGAGTTGATGGATTATACTGTGTCCTTTGTATTGAGATGACTTCAACCTAGGCTTCTCTTCTGGCACCCATGCTCACCCCCCAAGCCATTGCCATTGCTTATCACTTTGATAGTTTCTATTTATCACCTGCTGCCTTCTTGTGTCTTTACAAGGTTTGCTAGCATGGAAAGGGGATCAGATCTAGGAAGGAGCTAACTGGCGATGTTTGCGTTTCAGCTGCTGCTGGCACCCTCTCGGCAATCTATAGCATCTCTAGAAGTTTTGTAGTTGCCCTTGTGCTCTACGCATTCTGTTTCATTGCTGTAAAGGTAAGTGTGAGTGAGAAAGAATGAGAAAGGATATATGGGCTGAAAGAGAAACATGCCTATTTGACTACTGTTCTTGTCTCCATATCAACTTTGGATTTTCACTGGAATGTAACATTGCTTTTGGATGTTTGTCATGTTAATGTTTCTTAAAAGACACATGGGGAGCCAAGTGGGGTAATGCTCTTTCACAAGCCATACTCGCTTTTCCTCTAACTCACTGGGTGACCTTGGGCAGGCACTTCACTTTTCAAAGTCAGTCATTTGGTAGTATTAGTTGTGGTTGTTGAGCCATTTTTCAGTCATGTCCAACCCTTCATGACCCCATTTGGGGTTTCTTGGCAAAAATACTGTAGTTTGCCATTTCCTCCATATACATACACATACATACACACACACACACACACACACACACACACATAACTGTGCATGTATACTCACACACAAATAATGGAATATACACACACATATATATTTATTTGTATATATTGTATATACATATATAATATAATTATATATATATGTATACACATATATACATATATTATATGTGCATATGTTATATATAACAAAATATTTTATGCATGTGTGTATGATGCCCTGAATAGCTTTCAGAAAAGTTCTGGAAGAGACAAGGATAGTGTCCTTCACCTTAGTATGACATGGATCTATTAATTTGAGGTTCATTTACTGGGGCCATACACCCGTTATGAGGTTGGTCTTGTGTATATTTGCTACATTCATATTTGTTTGTGAGAATAAGTCATATGTTTAAATGCCCTTATGTAATCCAGTATGTGTCGATTTAGATTCATACCCTTCTTTTGCAAGGCTGGGGGTGGAGATAATTCTAATTTTCTTTGCCATCTCTAAAATGGTGCCAAATAACTCCAATAAGCCCTATTTTTCACAAGATGTTGTGAAACCATATTGAGTAATGACTAGAAAGCCGGTTGCAAAGTCAGGATGCCCTTGATTCAGTTCCTACCTCTATCAACTGATAGCTGTGTGACCCTAGACAAGTCAATTTAACCTCTCATTGTTTTGCAGTTCACTGAAACTATGAGTTGTAGAACAGTAGCTAATTGTATCAGTAAGGCAAGATTCATGACCTCAACTATGACCATGAACATGCCTATATGGTTTGGAATCTTTTGAGAGGAGGTGTGACATTTATTTAGAGTCCAGAGGATAAAATCCCAAGACCAGCTACTCCAATTTGATAAAGCAGTAACTATATTCCAAAACCAGTAAGCCCACCTCAATGTAGCAACAAGGAAATTATACAGAACATTACAGGAGGAACCAAGTCATCCTGTAACCTTCCCCACTGCTAGGGTCTTCCTGTAAACAATCATTCACGAATCCTGACTTTCCACTCAGCGTTCTCTCTGCACCTCTGTCGATGCTGATTCTCTCAATCTCTGCTCTTCAATGTCCTCTTGATGTCTGCTTCTCAATTCTGCTTCCCTTCAGTTCTGCTTCTCTTCAGTTCTGAACCTCTTCAATTCTAGTTCTCTCACACTCTGGGGTCTCCTTATAGACAGTCCTAGCTGGCATCTGATTGGCTAGAACCTCTTCAATTCTAGTTCTCTCACACTCTGGGGTCTCCTTATAGACAGTCCTAGCTGGCATCTGATTGGCTAGAACTCAGGTCTCTGATTGCTAGAACTCAGGTCTCTGATTGGCTGAATTCATGGTTGATTAGAACTCAGCACACATACCATTGGCTCTGGTCTTAGCAACTCCCCTTAGGGCCTTGAGCGCTTCATGCCCAAATCAGCTTAGTACCAGATAAGTACAGGCTTTAGGTCTACTTACAAACAAGGATATAATCAAGCTTTCCCACCTAGCCCCACCTGAGGCCTATTGAAGGAGTGGGGAAGATCTTTGATCACTGTAATACTACACTAATCTGTTTAGGTGGAGAGAATTCCCTCACCAAGTAAATTTCAGTCATGTTCTAGTCATGTGCAACTCTTTGCAACCCCATTTGGTTTTTCTTGGCAGAGATACTGGAGTGGTTTGCCATTTCCTTCTCCAGCTCATTTTATAGATGAGGAAACTGAAACAGTGTTAAATCACTCACCTAGCTAGTAAGTGTCTGAGGCTTGATTTGAATTCAGGAAGATGAGTCCTCTTGACTTCAGACTTGGCACTCTGTTCATTGTGCCACCTAACTGCCAATTCCTGATACTAATTCTATTAAAATGTGAGCTTGAGAGCAGGGTCCATATTTTTGCCTTTCTTTGTATACTTAGCATTCAGCACAGCCCCTGGTACACTGTAAATGCTTAATAAATGCTTGTTCACCGACAATATTCAAATCACAGGTCTAGACCAAAAAACAAATAATAATCTTACTTGTTGTGACTTAAATGTATTTCGAGTAGCAATGTCAAAGTACAAAGACTACTGACTTCATTGATGGTATTATCTGGCTTTAGTTTGATCTGAACTTCCAAGTGATTCTGTTCAATAACATTTTTATCGCATGTCTTTTATCCAGCTAATATAGTGTACCACTATGTTAGATATGGACTGTATGAACAGAAGACGATGGAATTGTAGATTTAAGCTGAAAAAGACTATCTAGTGCAGCACCCCCATTTTACAAATAAGGAAACTGAGACCCAGAAAGGGAAAGTGGCTTGCCTGAGGCCACACAGATACTAAATTAGAAATGGGCTTTTAATTGATGTCATCTGACTCCAGAGACGGAGCTTTTTCCATTTCACTATTTGGCTTCCATATTTATGGAAAAAGGATGATACGGTCCTTGCCTTCATTACACTTTTACCAAAGAGACTGAACTTCCAGGCAAGAAATCATTAAAGAATCATTAAAGACTGCATATAGTAAGGTGCCTAATGCAATGTAATAAATGCTCCACATTGATGGGCTGCATTGTAGCTCCATGGATGAGTTCAGGCTTTTATGTGAGTAGATTAAGTCACTTCTCTTTTTATATACCTTAGCTTCCTCATCTGTAAAATAGAGGTTGTTTTTATCTCCCAGTCCTCCCAAAAGGATTAATTGAATGAATGTGTGTGAAGTGTTTAAGTTCCTCTGAGAGAAGGGCTCTCTAAATGCAAGGTGTAATCATGAAGACTAGGGTTATTACCAGATATTTTTAATTCTAGTCAATTGTCCTCTAATGAAGCCCTTCAGCATTTCCATTAAATATCTGGAATTCCAGTAGTTTACAGACTCAGCCGCAGCTGGCGCTGTGAAAAGTCTGGCCTATGCTGACCATCTTTGGTCAATGCCTTGGTCTGCTATGTATAGGAAGGGAAGGATGAACAGGAAGAAGAATAGATTTCCTAAAGGCACAGAAATTCAAGGAAAAGAGGTGAGGTTGGTGGGAAACAGGAAACCCAGGCCTTAAGCATAGGACCAAAAGGAAATACATACATACATATGTGTGTATATGTATGTATGTATGTATATGTGTATATATGTATATGTGTGTATACATACATGCACATACACACACACACACATATATGAGAGGCTATCACACAAAGTACAACTACGAATATCTGGGACTTTTCTTTCTGTCCTTGACTGCCTTAGAGTATAGGCCCACTAATAGGATCACTGGGTCAAAGTATACATAGAGTTTAGTTACTTTTTTCTAATTCCAAATTGTTTCCCACAATGCTGGGACAAGTATATCACTTTGCTATGGGCACTTTAATTTGTCTTTCCACCCAGAGCATTTACTTTTATCATTTTGCTACTTTGTGGTGTGTGAGGTAAAACTGGAAAATTGTGTAAATTTCTATTCTTCTTCTTCTTAGTTACTTGAAACAATTTTCCATATTTTTATTGACTGATTACAGCTCTTCTTTGCAACACAAATCAATATCACACTTGTCTTGATCAAAATGGCTGGAATAGAAGGAGAATTAATGGTGACATAGCTTTGGATATATAGCTCAGATTATGAAAGGTTTCAAATGCCAAACAGAGGAATGTGTATTTGATTTTGTACATAATAGGAAGTCACTTAAGCCTCTTGAGCAGAATGACATGGCAGACCTATGTTTTAGAGATATTAAATTGGCAGTTGTGTGGAGAAGGGATTGGTGAGGAGAGAAACTGGAGGCTAAGGGACCAATTAAGGAACTATTGCAATTGTTTCCGATTTGGGGGAAAGGAGGTCCTGGATTAGAGTTGTGGCTACAGGAGTGGACAAGGGGATAAATATGAGATTATGGATTTAGGACAGACAAGACTTGACAATTGATTGGATATGGTAGCTGAGAGAGAGTGAAGAGTTGAGGATAATTTTGAAGTTTTGAAGCAGGGAGAGACTGTAGTGTCCTTGATATTAATAAGAAAGTTTGGTGGAGGGCTAGGTTTAAGGAGAAAGGTAAGTTCTGTTTTAGGCAAGTTGAGTTTAAGATGTCTATTGGACAGACAGTTGGACATGTCCAGCATGCTCTTAGAGGGTAAACAAGAATTTATTCATCACATGCTATCTGATAGGCATAGGATACAGATATAAGCAAAAAACAACAATCCCTACTCTCAAAGAGCCTGTGTTCCAATGGGAGAAAACAAAAGAAAGAGGAGATGGAAAACAGGGAAGAGATGAACTGGAAAACAGTTGTGGGGGGGGGGAATGAAGAGATGCTGGGTACCCAGGGGCAAGGTTAGTGGAAAGGGAGTGAAGTCTAGAGAATGAGGAGTAGAAGCCAGAGTGAAGTGAGGCCCAAAAAGAGAAAACGTTTTGCCTAAGGTCACACTTAGGTCACAGTGAAGATAAAAACCTACATCCTTAGGCTTCAAATCTAGTGTTCTTTCCACTATATGATGCTGTCAATTATCTGCTGTGAAAAGATCTTGCTAAGTTACTCTCAGTTGTGTTGTATATTTTGGGTTTATTTTGATTGGAATTTCTCTATTATTTGCTCCTGACTTCATAGGATTATAGATTTACAGCAAGAAGGGATCTTAGAAGCTATCCTATTCAATTCCCTCATCTTACAAATGAGGAAACTGAGGTGAGAGGTTATATTTTGCTCAATGTCACACAGCTAGTGTCTGAGGTGAAATTTAAACTCAGCTTGTACTGATTAAAGCCAGTGCTGTCTATTAGAGCTATGTAGAAATTAGCCCAGTGATCTGCACTGGGAAGCTAAACAAACAGTAGCATCTCTAGAAAGTCAAGGACACATACATACATGCATACATAGATAGATATGTATATAACCATGTATATGTGTGTATGCATGTACATATATTCTCTATAATACATGCATACTCACACACACGCCTATACATAAATATATGTATATGTTATTTATAACACATATATATGCCTATACATCTATAGGTACAGATCCACATATATGTATATGTGTATACTCTTTATAACACCTATACACTCACATACATGCATGCACAAAACATTGTAATCTCTGGCTAAAAATACGAACCCAGACAGCAAGAAATATAAGGAGGAAAACAATGGCAAATAAAAGAAGAAGAAGAATACCAATCAATCTGCTAGTTTTTCTGATCAAAAAAATAAAAGGTCCTGGTAGGTGGTGGTGATGATGAAAATGTGCTGCCAAACGTCATGAGATAACTCTGATTGCTGAATTTTTTTGTCATTAAGAGACAATCGGCTGTCACCTAGAGCAGAAAGAGAGGAAGAAACAGAGAACAGTGTTCCACGATTAGATTAATGCTTTTCACTACTCAGCTTGTGGCCTAAACTGATAAAGGAGTTGATTTCAGCAAAATGAGGCTCAGATTCAATCTAATTCAGTAGGTTGAATCTAGCCTGCTTGTAGAAACAGGCAACACAAAGGGTGGGATTTCTTAAGACAACCCATTATGGTGAATCCCTAATAAACTTTGTCTTTTCCCTTGGCTGAGAAAAAAAAATGAGATTTAATAAAATAGTTCTAACTGGTGGCCAGATTCAACGAATTCAACAAGTGTTCATGAAGCACCTTTGGTTTGTAGAGCACTGCTGTAGGTGCTAGGAGGTATAACCAGTTGAGAGCATAAAGTCCTTCTACTTATGGAGCTTATAACCTAGTGGAGGGATAAGAAATATACCCAAAAACCTAGAATGCACAGTAACATAGGATAATTGAGAGGTAGGAATAAGAGTGCTTTGTGAGAAGTGGAAGGTTGTTAATAGCAGAGGAATCAAGGAAATCTTCGAAGAGAAGGTGGTATCTGAATTGGGATTCAAAGTGTAATGTGTGTAAGATTTGTGTGCCACATAATATGTGTTTGTCCACATGAGCTGTCTAAATAGGAGTTGTCAGAGTTCTTGATAGATAATCATCTGAGGTCTGGACCATCCCCAGGAAAATGGCTATGGTGGAGCAAACAAGTTCCTAAGTACAGCTAAGCTAGGTGATTTCTTAGGGGACTAGAATTATATCTATCTGTACCCCTAAATATTGTTGATCTAAGGATACAATAGCTGAAAAATAAAACACTTCTCTGATTAATATTTTAAATAGTATTTTATTTTTCCCCAATTACATGTAAAAACAATGTTTAACATTCGTTTAAAAAAATTTGTTCTAAATTTTCTCTCCTTCCATCACCATTTGATATAGATTATATATGTTCAATCATCATGCACATATCTTGATATAATCAGTAGTTGATTGTATCATAAACCATTATATTTAACAATATCTCTGGCAAAGAACTAATATCCAAGACATATAGAAACATTTATAAAACCAAAAGATATTCTGCAGTGGATAAGTGCTCAAAAGATGTGACCAAATCATTCTAATAAAAAATATTTATTTTTTTTATTTCCAACATTCACTTCTATAAGATTTTGAGTCTAAATTTTTCCCCCTCCCTTTCCTCTCCCCTCCCCAAGATGGCATGCAATCTGACATAGTTTCTACTTATACATTCATATTAAACATTTTCCCACTAGTCATGTTGTAAAGAAGAATTAGGACCAATGGGAGAAACCATGAGGAAGGAGAGAGATAGAGAGAAAGAGAAAAAGAGAGAGAGAGAGAGAGAGAGAGAGAGAGAGAGAGAGAGAGAGAGAGCAAATAGTATGCTTTGATCTGCATTCAGACTCCATAGTTCTTTTTCTGGTTGTGGATAGCATTTTCCATGTTGAGTCTTTGGGAGTTGTCTTAGATCCTCACATTGCTGAGAAGAGCTAAGCCTATCAAAATTAGTCATTGTACAATGTGGCTGTTACTATGTACAATGTTCTCCTGGTTCTGCTCACTTAACTCAGTGTCTGTTCATGTAAGCCTTTCCAGGTTTTTCTGAAGTCTACCTGCTCATCATTTCTTAAAACACAATAGTATTTCATTACATTCATATACCACAACTTGTTCAGCCATTCCTCAATTGATGCCCTCAATTTCTAATTCTTGGCCACCACAAAAAGAGCTGCTAGAAATGTTTTGGTACATGTATGTCCTTTATCCTTTTTTATGATCTCTTTGGGATACAGACCTAGAAGTGGTATTGCTGGGTCAAAGGGTATACATAGTTTTTTTTTAATTTATTTTAATATGTTTAGTTTTCCGCATTGATTTTCATATGTGTTTGAATTACAGATTTTCTCCCCATTTCCACCACCTCCACTCCAAGATGGCGTACACTCTGGTTGCCCTGTTCCCCAGTCTGCCCTCCCCTCCGTCACCCCATTCCCCTCCCATCCCCCTTTCCCTTACTTTCTTGTAGGGCAAGATAAATCTCTATGCCCCATTGCCTGTGCATCTTATTTTCTAGTTGCATGAAAAAAAAAAAACTTTTTTACTTTTGAACATCTATTTTTTTAAAACCTTGAGTTCCA
>CM053626.1:218902968-218918896 GCA_028646595.1 Phalanger gymnotis | reverse complement strand
TAACTCTGTAATTCTGAAATTTGGCTATAACATTTCTTGGAGGTTTCAGTTTGGGATCTCTTTCAGGGGGTGATCAGTGAATTCTTTCAATGACTATTTTGCCCTCTGGTTCTAGGACCTCTGGGCAGTTGTCTTTGATAATTTCTTCGAAGATACTGTCAAGGCTCTTTTTTTTATCGTGGGTTTCCGGTAGACCAATAACTCTTAAATTGTCGATCTATTTTCCAGGTCAGTTGTTTTCCCCATCAGATATTTCACATTTTTTTTCTATTTTTTCATTCTTTACATTTTGTTTTACAACTTCTTGATGCCTCATAGAGTCATTAGCTTTCACTTGCTCAACTCTATTTTTTAACGAATTACTATCTTCATTTTGCTTTTCAGTCTCCTTTTTCAATTGGTTGATTTCACCTCTAAGGTTGTCATTTTCTCTATTTAGATTCTGAATCTCCATAGGCATTTCACCAATCTTATTCTTAAGGCGCTTGATTTCATCAGCGGAATTTTTTTCCATTTTTTTCCATTTTTTTCCATTTTTTCTTTTGTCTCTCTAATTTGGTTTATAAAATCCTCCTTTAGCTCTTCCAGTAATGCTTTTTTTATTTTTTTATTTTTTTATTTCTTTTAACTTCTCTATATTTCTTTAACTTCTCTTTTATCAATATAAATTTTAATCAAATTTCTAGAGTGATTTAATGGTTAGAGGGTGTTCTATAATTGCTGAATGTTATTAACCTAAAATTTTATTTTTCAACAGTAGTTTTAAGTTCGAGAGATAAAAATCCATACTTATTTTTCCTTTATTTTACTAAAATTAAAGGTGATTGTAATCATGAATATCAATACTCAGTTAGTAAACAAATATTTAAGCATTTACCATGTGCCAGGCACTATGCTGAGTGCTGGAAATACAAATACAAAGAGAAAGATAGTCCCAGCCTCTAAAGAGCTTATATTCTAAAAGGAGAAGACAGCTCATAAAAGGAAATTTAAAAAGGGGCAGGTGGGCGAGGGAAGGAAAGTACCCATGTGTGGGGGGCATGGAAGAGAAAATCAGGAATGTTGCTTGTAGAGGAATGAGAAGTTGCAAGCCTGGGTGCTCTCCTTAATGGAGGTTCTGAAAGGGTCATATGATCAGAGGAAGGGGACACAGGGTCAGAGGGTACCTCAGAAGAGTGAATTCTAGGGCTGCAGTGATGGGTGAAGAGGAGCCTGGAGCATGATAGAGAGTAAAATCTGGAATACAGCCTGGTGAGAAAGCAATTTTTATTTTATTAAAATTAAAAGTGATAATTATCACGAATATTGGGGGAACAGGACTAATTTTTATTTAAAAATATGTATGCATAATGTGACTTGAATCAGATGAAAAAATCAGATGGACTAAAGCACCAGGGCTTCTCTGCAGATTCTGTAGGATCTACAACTAGAGGAATCTCAGATACCATCTAGGTCTAGGCCAACCCCTTCATTTAATAAAAGAGGAAAGTAAGACCCAGAGAGATTGTGACTTGTCCAAAGTCAGGTAGTAAGTGCCAAAGGCAGGATTTGAACCCAGATACCCTGGCTTGAGTCTGTACTTTGTACCATGTTACCTACCCCTTCCTTGACTTTTTTCCCTGCAAAGTTTTTTGAAGAATTCTAAACCATTTTTAAAACTGCTGTTTTCAGTGGGGCCATATTCTAAGTTTGCTTAATGAATATTACATGTATTGGAATTGCTATTGTTTTAAATACAGCTTTGCAAATTACCTGTCACCATGTAAGCTATTTATCTTTTCCCAGGTCTAGTTGATGGTCATTTCTACTCTTCAGGAATTTCACTAGTTGTTTTCATAGCAATAATAATACTATTGATAATAAATTATAATGATAAGATAATAAATTATTCTTGTTGATGGAGACCTCTATGCCTCTGTAGTCTAAATTAAACTGGCCTAGCCTTCTCCAGTGTAGCTGAATAAAGGCTCATCATGGCTCCTCACTCCCACCTCTACAGCTGGCTAGCATTTATTAAGCCCTATGTGTCCACTACTAGTACGGGATGGTGAATGAAATGCTGGCCTTGGGGTCAAGAAAAACAATTCAAATCCACCTCAGCCATTTACTAGCTATATGACCACAGGCAAGTCACTTAACTTCTCCATCTATAGTTTAAGTTTCTCCATCTATAAAATAGAGATAAGCAGAGTTATTGTAAAGCTTAAATATAGGGTTAAAGATTGCAAAGCAGAGGGAAAGGTGGAATGGTTTATCTGTAGTTTAAGTTTCTCCGTCTATAGAATGGAGATAGCAGAGTTATTGTAAAGCTCAAATATAGGGTTAAAGATTGCAAGGCAGAGGAAAAGGTGGAATGGCAATAGATTGTGATTAGTTACAGTCAGTAAACAAGGAATTGGAAAACTTGTGAGTGATGGCAAGATCATGGGGATGGCCATCTCTACGTGTAGCTGCAGTGGTGTGGACGAATACAGGTGTATAAATTGAGAAACTAGAAAGTCGAATTGTTTGAAAGAGTAACTATATATATTGAAGTCCATTAATAGGAAGGCAAAAGTTGGAGAGGAAAGAAAGATTGCGAGTCAGTCACTGAACTTATTGAGGAAAAAAGGAATCAGGTTATGAAGAGGTTCAGATTCCAAACAAAGGAGTAATTCTTAGCCCTAAATATATTTTACATATGAAACATATTAGACTGAGATGTATGTTTTACCTATGTTTTAGGAAAATCAGTTGAGTGGAGAATGGATTATGGTGGGGAGAGATTTGGGTCATTGAGACTGGTTTAAAGGCTATTGCAATCATCCATGCAAGAGGTGATTAGGGCATGGATTATGGTAGTGGCCGTGTGAGTGGAGAAATAGAGATATGAACAAGAAATGTGAAGAAGGTAGAATCAGCAAGATTTGGCAATGGTTTGGATAAGTGGAACAAGGCAGAGTGAGGAATTGAGGATGACACAGATTTTGAGCCCAGGTGATGGGGAAGCTGGTGGTGCCCTTAACAGTAATAGAGAAGTTGAAAAGAAGGGAGCATTTTGGTGGGGAGAGGAGAAGATAATGAGTTATAGTTTAGATGTATAGAGTTTGAGGTGCTTATAGGACATAAAGTTGGAGATGTCCAAAAGGCAATTGGTGCTGTATAACTAGAGCTCTGTAGAGTGCTGGATATGAAGGTCTGGGAATTATCTATATAGAGATGATGTGTGAACCTCTGGGAATTGATGAGGTCATCAAATGAGGTAGTGAGGAAGGGGAGAAGGGAATAAGCATTTATATATTGCCTAATATGTGCCAGGCACTATGCTAAGTACTTTAAAATATTATTTCATTTGATCCTTACAACAATCCTGAGAGATAGATGCTGTTATTCCTCATTTTACAGTTGAGGAAACTGAGGCAAAATGAGGTTAAATGACTTTTCCAGTGTTACATAGCTATTAAATGTCTTAGGTGGGACTTGAACTCAGTCTTCCTGACTCCAGGCCCACTGTACCACCCAGCTGCCTAGAGGGAGAAAAAAAAAACGAGTCCATTCCAGAGCCTAGGGGGACACCCATGATTAGTGAGTGTTACCTGAATGAAGATCTAGCAAAGAAGATCAAAAAGTAACCTGACTAGTAGGAAGAGAATCAGGAAAGAGAAATGCCATGAAAACCCACAAAGAAGAGAACTAGTTGGAATGGTCAGATCAAGTGAGGATATTTTAAGGTGAGGAATACACGGGTGTGTTTTAGGCAGCAGGGATGGAACCAGTAGGTAGGGAGAGATTGAAGAGAGTGGGGATGATGGTGGGGGCAGTCTGCTAGAGAAGATGGGAGGGAATGAGATGAAGAGTATATCTAGAAGAGTTGGCCTTGGCAAGGATAAGAGCCACTTCTTCATTGATTTAAAGGAGAAGAGGTAGTGAGGGAAGACATTAAGTACAGGTTCTTATCTCTCTTGGCTGACATAGGAGCAAGTATGCAATTACTGTGTAGTTCACATAACAACTTTTCACAGTGCTGAATGAAATATTTTATGCTGTGCACAATGCTTTCCTCACAATAAGTATGTGAGATGGATAGTAGAAATTTTATTGTCCTCATTTTCCAGATAAAGAACTGAGACATAGAGCAGTGGAATGACTTTTTCAGATTCTTCTGAATCCCAAGTCTGCCGGTCTTTCCACTACGCCAGCCTAAGATAATGTAGTCCATACATGCTTAACATCTCTTTATGATCTACAGATTGAGGCCTGTATTTTCACACGATATCAGAACAATTGGTCCTTTTGTCAGCTTTTTTTTCATCGCAGAGAATTTCCTAATGGACTCTCAGATTGATTTCACTTTCAAATACAGCATGTATTAAGTCCCTTGAGTTGTGTAAAGAATGGCTAGCAAATTGGCAAGGTTTTTTTTGGCAGGGGGTGGGGGAGTGGAATAATAGGCTCTTTTTGGCTTAATGCACCCAAACCCAGAGCTGTAATCTCCCTTCATACTTAATGATGCACTTATTATGCCTTTACTGCTTATTCTTCGGCTTTGGTGAGTTGATTGGCTGCTCTGTTTTCAGCTGCCTTAGGATGATGGGCTCTGGTGAGCTATCACAACATATTCTATACCTTACCTAAGAGATTTCTCTGGCCTGCCTGGGTATCTTTATTCATCAACGTTGTTTATTATTGGCTGCTGAAAATAGCTTTATAGGTTAATAAACTTAGAACCAGACTGAAGGGTTGTGAGTTAAATTTGCTTTCCAGAATGTTAATTAGTAAAAGCAAATTAGTTGTCATTTAATTTCATGTGCCTTTTTTTCCCCTTCTTCCACATTTGTAGAGTGGAACAGGAAAATAGAATCCCTGATTGACTTGTGTATTGGACAATGATATATGGAAACTATTGGCATATTTGCCCCCCTGGAGGGAGATTTAGTAAGTAATTAGTTGTACTTTCTTTGTGCCTGAGTGAACCATGTTTTCTATGAGATTAAGTATATGAAACACTCTTCAGACTTTAAAGTAGTTGTTACTATCATTATTACTTATTAAGAGATTATATTTTAAAGCATTCTTGTTATAATTTGACATTGTTAAGCTTTACTAGAAGGAGGTTAGATTTCATCAAAGAGAGGAAATTTCAATATGGAAATGACCTTGACCAACTTGGATTAAAACCTGCTTATTATTTAAATCCTAGGCATATGCTTGGAGCACATAGAGATGGAGTCACTAGTCAGAAATCACACAGTTGGTATCAGAGGTAGACTTGAACTCGAGTGTTCCTCAGTGTATCCGCTATCATGTGTCTTTTTAACAGTTATTAGTGGAAAGCCTTCCCTGTACTTAACAACATATGAAGATTACAGAGTAAGATCACAGCATGGTCTCTTGCTATTTTAAAATCAAAGTAAAGCAAAGCAGACTGCTGTCATAGAACTAGAAACTTGTCAGAACTAGAAGAGATAATAGGAATCATGACCCTCATGAACTCCTTTGGGCAATGAGGAAACTGAAAACCTGAGAGGTTTCTTGACCAAGATCACAGAATGAATTAGTAGCAGAGCTGAAACTAGAAACCAAACATCTTGACTTGAATTCAATAATAATGATTAGCACTTAGAAGGAGTGAACTGTGGTAGACACTGGTGGTGCAAAGATGAAGACTGCAGTCTAACAAGAGGATAAACCATGTACAAATAACTAATAAAAACAGTGCAATAAATGCAAAATAGAAGTACAGTCACTCAAAAAGCATGCATTAAACATCTTCTGTGCCATATTAGTATGGATACTGTGCTAGTGTCCATTCCAAGCAAATTAATACAAGAAATTTGGGGGGAAAAGATCACTTTGAATTTGGATAAAGACATGGCATTGGTTGAATCTGGGAAAGACTGATGGACTCTTATCAGGCTGAGATATTAGAGTTAGGTAAGAGTCCATTCCAGGCATGAGCCAAAACACAGAGCCATTGAGAGGAGTCGTCTGAAATAAATCCAGAAAGATTGGAACTAGGTCATGAGGGTCTTGGATGTCTGTATAAGAAATTTATACTTTATTCAGTAGTCAAGAGAGAGCCATAAATTATTTTATTTAGTTTTTAGGAGAGTTGCAATTACAGTCATTGAGTCATGCCCAGAACTGGAAAGTACTGTGAAGGATGATTATTGAGTGAGGAAAAATAGGAGCAGGAAAATTACTTAGGAGGCATTACAAATGTCTAGGTGAAAGTTGATGAGGGCCTAAACTAGGGAAAGGGAATGTGGTAGCAGGAGGAGGGTAGGTTTTGGAAGTACCTTGAAAGTTGAATTAACAGGACTTGGCAACTTATTAAATGTTGGAGGTGAGAGAGAAGAGAAAAGGCAAAAATAACTCTGAGGTTTTGAGCCTAAGTTTCTGGGTGGGTGATGTCACTCATAACAGAAATGGATATGTAAAAGAGAGGAGCCAAATTTGGCAGGAACATAGGATTTAAAGTGAGCGAGTACCTTGGAGATTGTCTAGTGATCAGATCATAGATCTAGAGCTTAAACATCCCTCAGATGCCATTTAGTCCAATTCTCTCATTTACATGTGAAACAATAGAGGCCAAGATAATTTAAAGGGACTTGTTCGAGGTCACCAGGTAGCATCGGACCAATTCTCTTATTTTAAGATGAGGAAATTGAGACGGAGAAATTAAGCCACTTGCTCAAGGATTCACAAGTAGAAGTAGAAGAGCCAGAGTCAGGTCTTTTGGTGCAAAATCTAGTGTGTTTTCCTGCCACTATCAGATGTTTACTTTGTACATTCTGAGTTTGAGATACTAACAGGACATTAACTGGTGATATCCATTAACTGGCAACTGGAAATATGGAAATGGAGCTTTTATGAGGTATTGGAAGTGACAGAGGATTTGGGGTCATCTAGACTTTTAGTTTTCTCCTATAGATAAAGTTGAAAACTGTAGACATGGGATTGGATCAGGACACCAAGGTCACGAATGTAGAAAGAAAAGGAGAGGGTAAAGAACAGAACCTTGGGGGATGTGTGTGCTTCAGGTGTGAAAGGAGATGCAGAGAGTAAAGAGGAAAGTGTGTTGGAATATGGGGAGAGAACCATGAAAAAGAAGTGTTACAGAAACCAAGGTGGAAGAAATTATCTAGACAGAGGACGCTGTCAGCAGTAACCAGTGCTATCAGTAGAGGAAGATGAAGGTAGAAACTGAGAACTATTTCAGTACTTCAGTACATTACAGACCTGTATTTTTTGTCAATGTAGAGTCTCCTTTCATAAACAGAGATCACAATTCCAATATGCCTAGGAAATTGTCTTCATGAATTAGTGTGACTGAAAAATTCACCACTCTGTAGAGGATCTGATGAGATGCTCATCTGTGGGAAGAAGAAAGGACCATTTATATTCGTGAATAGAAGACCACTGGTGACCTTGGAGTCAGTCAATAAGCTTTTATTAAGCACTTACTATCTATGAGCCATTGTGCTAAGTGCTGGGCATTTCTTTGGAAAGGCAAGAACATGGTCCTTGCCCTCGGGTTCATGTTCTAATGGGAGGAGATAAATTGCAAACAATGTACATACCAGATGTATAAATGGAAAGTCAACAGAAAGACCTTGGACAGAGCAACTACAATTCAGGCTTCTTTTCCTTAGGAATGTATTTTTCATACTGTGTTTTGAAGAACCCTAGGGTTCTGTGAAAGCTTGCCAGGCCTCTATGGGATATTTTACAAATGGAAGTAGGTTGTAGGTACTTTTGTGAAATGGCTGAAATTTTTCCATATTTTAAGTTCACAGGAGGATATTATTTCTAAATCCAGCTCCTTTTTCTTCTTCTGTTTCCAAGCGATACTGTCACCCTCACAGCAATGCATTTGTTCCACAGGTCAGTGAAGAAGTAGGCCAGAAAACAAATGGTGTAAGTGTGGCCACTGGAGTTGGAAAATGTATTGCCTTCATTTTTACCCTGACCCAGATAAGGAGCAACATAAAAATAACTAATTTTATTGCAATCCCAATAATAGCTCTCATTTCCAACCTTTCTACTCTTAAAATATACATAATATTATTATTTGAATCAATATATGAGATCAATATATTTTGATTCAATGTGTATTAGAATCAATATGCATTATTTGGCTATAAACTAGTTTCAGTTTGAAGTATCCTTTGAGTAGAAACTCTGTTGTCTGTTACTTAAAGTCCTTCACAACCTAATCCTAAAGTACCTTTTGAGCCATTTTATACATTATTTCCCTTTGATCTGACCACATTTGCCTTGTTGTTCCTCATATGTGACATTATTTTTTTTTAATCCCTGTGCCTTTGCTCTGCCTATTCCCTATGCCTAAAATGCATCTCTCATTTCCTTCGAGGCTCAGCTCAAGTATCAGCTCTTAGACGAAGCCTTTCCTGATCCTCCCAATTGCTGGTGCCTTCCTTTCCTTCTCCCCTCCAAAATATTAGAGATAGGGACCAGACCTGTGTAGTATCGAAAATTCTCAGGGGAACGAATTTCCTCCGCCAATGCAACCTTGCACCTGCCTGCAACTTATAGTCTTAGATAGTTGTTTAAAACACTGAAAGGTTAAGTGATTTGCCAATAGTCATCCAATCAGTATGTGTCAGAAGCAGTCTCTAAATCAAAGTTTTCTTGGCTTAGGGCCCGGTTCTCTATCCACTGCCTCTCCTTCATGAAATTACCTTAGATTTATTTTGCATATATTTAACGTATGATTATATATGTGTATGTTGCTTTTCTCCATAAAATATAAACTCCTTGAGGGCAGGAACTGTTTCATTTTTGTCTTTACACCTTCGACATCTATCATATAGTAGCTATTTAATAAATGATTGCTTATTGACTGGTTATTTGAAACAACCATTTGAGTGAGGTTTTGTAAACTTTTATTTCTTTTTAGCATAATGCATCTATGATTTTGAAAACTTTGAAAATGTCTGTTCTAGGGCATGATTCTTCCATGTGATGACAATGATGTGTCACAGTCACAAAAAACTAATGGGGATCAAGCTCTGTTTAACAGCAGACATTTTCAGAGAGGCTATGACTTCAAAGCCACAAAACAATCCACCACCAAAGATGGAAAAAGATGGCTGGTTCCTCATCTTTAGGTGAAAGATGGCTAAGCAAAAATGGAAATGAATAGTTTACCTTCAATCATATGGACTGGGAAGGTGGCAACATTTGGTTAAGGACTTTGAAACATATAGACATTGATCTTGATACTTGGGGAAAGGGGCTCTTAAAATGTGTTTATATGAGTCTTTTAGGACCCATTAGGAATAGGGCTTGTTAAAGTTAGACTCTATCGTGAAGCAAGATGAACTTATTTTCACGACACCAGCTACAGGGCAGGATTTTCAAGAACAGTAGCCCATTACTATTCTCTCAATTTTTGTTCTTTCTCCTGGAGAAGTAGAAAGAGTGTGGGTAGCCCCACAAGCTACAGATAAATGTCCAGTAGAATCATAGGATTTAGATCTGGAAGTGATCTTAAATAGTCCAACCCCCTCCTTTTAAAAAATGAGGAGAAATCCAATCCTAGAGATTTTGTCAACAGGATTTAAGATGAATTAAGTGGTAATAGTAGATGGGGTTAGCTAAGCGTAGGCAATGGAGACATATAGATTTGTTGTTCTTCCTTAGTTGTTTAGTCCTGTCCAACTAGGATTTTCTTGACAAAAATACAGGAGTGGTTTGCCACTTCCTTCTCCAGTTTATTTTACAGATGAGAAAACAGAAGTAAACAGGGTTCAAAGACTCTTTGTGGTCCCATTTGGAGTTTTCTTAGCAAAGATGCTAGAGAGGTTTGCCATTTCCTCCTCCAGCTCATTTTGCAGAGAAGGAACTGAGGCAAACAAAGTTAAGTGGCTTGCCCAGGGTCACACAGCCAGTAAGTGCCAGAGCCCAGATTTGAACTCACATAGGGGAGTTTTCTTGACTCCAGACCTGGCATTATGTCCATTGCTCCCCTTAGCTTCTCCTGACATAGATTGTTGTAAAACAAATTGCAATAGTTAGATATGGTAAAATCTAGATTAGTACTTCAGAAGTGAGGATGCAGAAGAAGGTATAAATCCATGAGAAGTTATGGAGAGAGTGTAAGTAGGGTTTTGTAATTGACTTAATTTGAGAAAGTGGTTAGAGGACAGTAAAAGGATACTTCAAATGGTGGAGTGGAAAATGACTGAATCTGAGTGGCTAGTAGAAAGGTGGCTACATCTCTAAAAGGCTTGGGGAAGGCAGGAAGATATTATTGAACCACCTAGAAGTGATCCTTCCTTATTTCATCTCCTAGAACACCTGCTGCCAAGGAACACTTATCAACTATTAACATGTACCATGTTGTTTGTGTACATGTATCTTTCAGGGAACGTTCAGTCTAATACCATGAGGAAACTAACTCTGTTCTTAAAACGAAAATATATCTCTATATTCTCTTCCTAATATTGTGAAAAACACAATCACAAACACAAATACATAATATATAATTATTCTTGACCCATACCCAGCTATAAAGTAAGTGTTGCTAGTTTGGGCAAATAAGGATTGAAACAAAAAGGGGAAGGAGAAGAGGCTGGGAAAAGTCTTCTCTGGGAAAAGAAAAAAGGTAGCTGAGAGGTGTAGGAAGAACATGGGATTTTGGAGTCAGAAAGCTCTAGGTTAGAATCTTGCCTCAAATGATTATTAGCGGGGTATCATCGTAAGCAATTCACAACCCCTCTGAGCCTCAGTTTCTTCATTTGTAAAATGAGGGAAATAATAGTACTTAACTCACTCAAATATTTACTTTGTTTTGAGGATTAAATGATAGAACACATGTAAAAAACTGCATAAATGTCAATTATCCCTGTTACTATCATGGAATAGTATCTCCTGAGTGCCCACACATACATAGGGTCATATGCTAAATCTATCCGAACATACACGAAGTGCCTACTATGTAGCAATCACTGTGCTAAGCACTGGGGATACAAAGAAAGGTAAAAAACAGACCTTGCTCACAATCTAATGGGGGAAATAACAAGTAAGTAATTACATATTAGCAAGCTATGCAAAGCTTAAACTGGAAATAATCAATAGAGGGAAGGAACTAGAATGTAGAAGGATTGAGAAAGGCTTCATGGAGAAGACGGAATCTTAGCTGAGACTTGACAGAAGCCATGTGGTTATAGTATGGTTAACATGAAATTTGTGTGAACTATGGAGTCAACAAAGTAGCAGAGTTACACCAGATTCTCATGTTCTTCCTAGCTTAAAAACAAATTTATTCCTGGGGTAGGTCTTCCAGATTATAGTAAATGTGAAGATATGAAACTCAAAAAATGTATCGTTAGTCGTATGGAGAAGGGATATCCTTTTCCTTTGCTTTTCTTTCTTTTGTAAAGAAGCCATTTTAAATTGGTGTGAGATACAGAGTAAAATGAGAATTTGGCCTCCTGCTATTATTAAATAATTAAAATTTGAATTTTCGGGCAGTAAATTTCAACAAATACATATCTATAATTTCTCAGGAAAAATACAGAAAACTAGATTCCCTTCAAAGATATGGTTCTTTTCTCAAATTTTTTTTTAAAAACTGTACTAACCTATATATTAAACCAACATAATTTAAAGATGCATATGAAACTTACTATAAAATTCTAGGACTATGAAAGTTTCGTTTCTACTACATAAAAAACATTTTAATGCCTATGGGAGTTTTCTAGAGCCAACACTCATCAATTCATATCATTTCCAATTCAGAGGCTCTTGAGACCCATTGCGGAGCAATTAGGGATGTTAATTTTGAAGAGAACTGTCAAATATTATAAACTTCATTATTAGTGGATGATAAATTGTTTAAAACTACGTCTCCCTCTCAAACATTTTCTTACATGTAGACTTTTTATACCTATGTTTAAAAAACAACTATCATTATAGTTTTTTAATTCAAATGTGTATGCATATAATTTTATTTCTTTATTTGGGAATCAGAGAAGACATACATAAATACATGTAAATGTATATACATACATATATACACATTTATACACATGTCTGTGCACATATATATTGCTCAGTCATTTTAATCATATCTGACTCTTTATAATACCATTTGGGGTTTTCCTGGTAAAGATACTAGATTGGTTTCCCATTCGCTTCTCCAGTTCATTTTACAGATGAGGAAACTGAGGCAAACAGGGTTAAGTGATTTTCCCAAGGTCACGCAAGTAGTAAGGCTGGAACTGAACTCAGATCTTCTTGACTCAAGGTCCAGTGCTCTAGCCACTGTACCACCTAGCTGCCTAATATTCATACATATATGTTTACGTATATATACATATATATGTATTTCCCTATGCCTATATATATGTATATATAGACATAGGGAAATACATACATCTATTTAGATATGCATATATACACATGCATTCACATTTCATTCTATAATGTATTGAGCAAGGTGGGGATAGGAGGGAGGAAATCTGTTCAAATACTTGATTAAATTGTTAAGGTAGAGGGGCAGCTAGGTGGTGCAGTGAGTAGAACACTTGCCCTGGAGTCAGGAGGACTTGAGTTCAAATCTGGCTTCAGACACTTGACACACTTATTAGCTGTGTGACCTTGGGCAAGTCACTTAATGCCAATTGCCCTGCCTTTCTTCCTCCAAAAAAAATTGTTAAGGTGGGAAAAGTTCAACATTAGTCATAAAGTCACAGAAAAGAAAAAATCTATCACAAAGAATTCCTCTAGTGGTGCCGGGATTGTTTGGGTCCACATATCCATTCTGTTTCTCCTCATACAGTCTTGAACATTGAAACAAAAACATTTCTGAGTTAAGGCCTGTCATGCTATAAACTATATGGAAATAGTTGGTTTTTTTATAATTTTCTTCAAGAATCCTACTTCAGGTCAGTCATGGTCTCAGTCCTCAAATACAACACTTCTTCTCCCCCTGCAAAAGCAAAAAAAAACAAAACTAAAAAACCTGAATAGACCCAAATGCATTTTTGTTTATGCGCCAGCTCTCTGACTTGACAAATGTACTCTCTGAGGCTTATTATCAATCCTTTTAGAAGTGCCTGCTTCTTGTCTATTTGTCAATTCCAGTATGAGTTTCCCAGAGCATGAGCTTGGAACAGGCATTAAACTGCAGATTTTAAGTGGGATATAAAACTGACTTTTTAATCATTAAGGGTTGAGTTCCATAGAACATACAGGTAGATCAAAGAAGAATGGATAAAAAAAGCATTGATTTAAGTACTTACTACATGCTAAGAACCATGCCATTTGCTGGGGATACAGCAAACAAGACAATCTCTGCCTTCAAAGAGCTGCTATTCAAATAGCAGAAGATAACATGTACACATCTCAATACAACACACAGTATTTATTATATAGGCTTCCTTTTTTATTTATTTCTTTTTTAATTTTTTTTTAATTTATTTATTTCTATTTTTCAATATTCACTTCCACAAAATTTTGAGTTCTAAATTTTCTCCCCATCTCTCCCTACCCCCTACCCCAAGAGGGGATGCATTCTGATTACCCCTTCCCCCAATTTACCTTCTCTTCTATCAGCCCCCCCCCCCACTTCTTCTCTTTTCCCATTCTCCTTCTATTTTCCTGTAGGGCAAGATAGATTTCTATACCCCATTACATAGGCTTTCTTGACATGGAAATTTATTGCTATATATTTTGAATCTTTTCTTGCATTCTGCTGTGAACCTCACATTTTCTTCTTTTCTTCTTTTGTATTTTTTCTGATGTTTCTTTTTCTTTTCTTATTGTGTATTCGAGTTTTAATATTTAAGTCTAAAATTTAAAAAGAAAAAGATAACACGTAAAGGGAAATGGTGGACTAGGAGGAGTGTTTTCATCAGGGAAGTCAGAGGGATGATGAATAGAGTTATAGGACAATAAATTACCAAGTCCTTTCCAGAAATAGTATTATTGATTTGATTGATATTGTCATGGCTAAAGTTAGAAAGCAAGAAGCCAAGTTAAAGCAGGGAGGTACAGGGAGGCATGTGCTGTGACATGGTATGAAATTAACCTGGGTGTGGTTAGTTTGGGTCAGGATGAAATACAGTGAAATCAGAGATCCAGGAAAAAGAATATTTAAGATTTCTCTTTCATATACAAACACACACACACACATATACACACACATGCACACACACACGCATATACATACACATACAAATGCATACATATGTACACACATACACATATATGTATTTAAGTATTAAGTAGTTGTACTAAGATAATGGGGCAACTCGATGGTACAATGGATAGAGCACTGGGCTTAGATCAGGAAGACTCATCTTCATGAGTTCAAATCCAGGCTCAGACACTTCCTAGCTGTGTGACCTTGGGTGAGTCACTTAACCCTGTTTGCCTCAGTTTCCTCATCTGTAAAATGAGCTGGAAAAGGAAATGACAAACTTTCCAGGATCTTTGCTAAAAAAAAATTCCATATCAGGTCACAAAGAGTCAGACACAACTGAAAACAGACTAAACAACAACTAAGATAATAGCAGTTTTAATTTCAGTTTTGAGATTCTCAACACTATCAAGCAGTGACATTTATGTCAAGTGTAATCACAGGGCAAGAAGGGACTACAAAAGGCCTCTGGCCCTCCCTCCTGTCTCAGCCAAGCTACATTTAAGCTACCCAAAGCTGACATGTGCCCTATTTGTAAAGACTTTCAGCAAAGGAAATTCTGCTTTCCTGGCTTATCTACTTCATTATTTAACTACTACCAGTTTCAGGATGTCAAGAAAGTCCTTCATGTATCTAATTAAAATTTCATATGGTGAAGCTTACATCCATTTCCTCTTCTGTGACCATCGAAGGTAGAGAATAGCTAACATTATGTGCTGTGTGATCCTGGGCAAGTCCCTTTACTGATCAATAGTCAATTTAGAAGATGCTGACCAACCTGTGTTGGTGGTAGTGCATTTCCTATACCAGAGAAGGTATAGAAAAGGAAAAAAAGCTTTCTTTCATTTTTATAATAATGATAGCAATGGCGGTTAAAACAGAAAAGCAGATCTTCAAAGCATGATTATATCATGGTTTTGCTGAACCTAAAATGCCCAAAGAAATTGAGGTAGAAAATGGAAAGGAAGAGAAATATGAGAGACATTTTATAAAAAGATCATTGGAAGGAAAATGTGTGCCTGAACTCGATAAAAACCTTCATTTCTACTAACTTTGATACTCAGTCTTAACCCAACATATAATGGCCATTAGGAGAAGTGTGATTTTTGGCAAGTTTGCAAGTATGCATCAATTTTTTATCAGTATACGGGTTGAAAAATAAATGCTGCTTTTATTCAGTCCTCATAACCTTTACCCCATTTCTCATTCATTTTTTCCATGAAGATGTCCAACTGGTCTTATGCAGAGATACAGCCTTGCCAATTCGTGAAGAAAAAGTCTATACTACTTTGAAGCCCAGTACATTTTGTTTTTTACAATGATGAAACTATTGACATTTCATACTAGTCCTTTCACCATAACTATCATCTAGCTAAGGGCTATCTTTCCTTTCCTTGCTCCTTAATGGTTCTAGTGATTCAAGAACCCCCTCGATGAGATATGTCTTGCCAGAAAGCATTTGCTGCATCACTGAGACAGAACGCTCCTTCCATTTCTTCCTGTTTTTTGTCATCCTGTTTGTCTGTGAACATTAAGTTGTCGTCTTGCTTCAATTTGTTTTGTAAGAGCTTTGGCTTTCAATTCACCAAATTTACCTTGACTGGAAACAGTTGAGAACCATAGAGGTTGATTGGATTACTTATTAGTAGTTTCAAAATCTTTATATTCCTGGAGCAGAATGAATATGCTCTCACTTATTCCTCTCTCCATATCTCTCTCTCTCTCTCTCTCTCTCTCTCTCTCTCTCTCTCTCTCTCTCTCTCTCTCTCTCTCTCT
>CM053626.1:218879289-218902868 GCA_028646595.1 Phalanger gymnotis | reverse complement strand
ATATTAATATTATCTTATTTTAAAAATGAATATATCTTTGAAAATTTTTTGTAAATTTAATCACATTTTCCCATTGGCTTACAATTCATTTTAAGAAATATCTTTTCTTTACTTCTACTTCGACTTCAGTTAGCAAGATCTCCTAATACCTAAGCTTTAAATTTCTTTATCTACCTGTCCACTCCCAACTTCATGTTAAGATAAAGAAAAACTGAGAATGGATTAGGGGAACATACTCTTTAAAGAAATCTTCCTTTGAAGGTTTTACATATAAATGTAAATAAATAATCTCTAACACATTTATAAATAAATTTTAAAAGATATTTTAAGAGGTAGACAGTACAGACTTGGTCTTTAAAGCATGCACAGACACTGGGTTCTCATTCACCAGTTACCACATTGCATCATGTTTTATTAAAGTAGATTACACTTTTATAATGTCAAGATTTTGATGCTCCTTATTCTTTCCTTTTATCTGTTATTCAGTCCTGTAGGCAGAAAATATGCATTTATTAACTGTTTACTACCATGTGCTGGGAACTTTGCTATGGACTGGGAATATAAATATAAGCTAAAAGAAAGATAGTCCCTGGGAAAAGGAGGAGAGGAAGCTCCCACCTAGGGAAATGGTGGTGAAGCAAGAGTTAGAAGCACAGTGGGGATGAAATATAACAAGGACTTGTCCAATCCCTAAAATGGAGTCGCCTGGAAGGAAGTCAATGGAAGAAGGAGGCCTAAAGCCACACATCAGCAAGCCACACTTTAGTGCAGGGGTTCTTTTTTGGTGAAGCCTATGGATCCATTCTCAGAATACTGCTTTTAAATGCATAAAATAAATATGATATGTAGGGTTACAAAAGAAACTAATTAAATATCAGAAATCAAGCCAAATTTTTTAAACAAGCTCACAGACCCTAGGTTAAGAATCTTTGCTCTCGTATAAACCCATACCATAACTCTAGGAGTTTATAATTCATAGTGTTGTAATGAAGTTCCTTCAAGAGAGACTGACCAGGATCTTTCTAGAATCAGAGAACAGTGTGAGAAGGCTGTTGGTGCTCCCAGGGAGATATAAGGCTTTGAGTTCAAGCTTTGCCAATAACTATCTACGTGGCCTTGTTGTTGGCACACCTCTAACCCCAGCACCCTCTTAGTTCAGGTTCCACGTTGGGAAGAAATGGGGCATTTGTAAGTCATTGATCAAAGGAGGAGTTTTACTTTGCTCTAACATAGCAAGGATGTGCAATGAAGATACAGTGGCACTTAGATTTTTCCAGACATTGCTCCTCTCTTCTTCAACTAGGAATGCATTTGATAGGTCAGTCATCAGGGCATGGTGACTTGTGTGCTGCTCTTAGACACCTACTGAGACTGAGAGGCCCTGGGTACACACAGTTGGGACCCATTAGGCCCCTAGAACAGGAAGTTGCATGGGGAAGCTGGAGCCAATCAGGATGAATTAGAGGGAAGAGTCAGGGTCATCATGGAAATGAAGGAAAACACTGGTCCTATTATATGCCTCATACACATCATTCTACCTGGGTGAGCCTCAGTTTCCTCATTTATAAAAGCAGAGGATTGGACTAAGTGACCTTTAAATTCACTTCCAGTTGTAATATCTTTTGCTTCCACTTAAAGATAGAGTCTTAAATGTCACTATTTCATAAAAGGAATAGGAATTCATGATAACCTCTAAGTTGCTTCATCATTCCAGAATTATCTGAGTTGGAAATTTGCATCTTGCATTATATAGATCAAGTCAGGGGATTGGACCTCCAGGGCAAATTTCCATTCAAGAACCTAGGACCATCTGGGTGGCCTGCCACTTTGTCGTCTGTCAGAGCTCAGGAAAAAAAAAAAAACCTGGCTATTCCTAAGGGAATAATCCATATGGAGATGAGAGTCCAGGCTGAAAAACATGTAAAGCAAGACCTGAAATGTGGTGTCCAGACCTGCTACATAACATCTTTCTCAAGGAAGGAAATATGCCATTGTGGCATTTACTTTGCCTCCACTATATTAAAAACTGTATTCATTACCTCTCTCCTGCTTCTGTGAACACACTATCTTTCATCTATAGTAATTTATCCTTAAGCTATTGATTATGCATAAATGAAATCACATGTGTGAAGGAAGGAGTGCAGTGATTTAGTCTAGTGTAATACAGGGCATACACCGGAAGGAATTTGAGGACTAATAATAAATGATAATTGCCTTCCAATGAGAACTATAAGCTTAAATTGTGTATAGTTTGGCATAGTAATAAAATATTCCAAGAAGATATATTATGTACTTTTGTCATTGTGGTCCAGTCATTTTCAGTGATGTCAGATTCTCTGTAACTCTGTTTGGGATTTTCTTGACAAGGATATTTGAGTGGTTTGCTATTTCCTTCTCTAGGTCATTTTACAGATGAGGCAAGCAGGGTTATGTGATTTGTCCAGGGTCACACAGCTAGTAAGTGTCTGAGGCTGGATTTGAACTCAGGAAGATGAGTCTTCCTGATTCTAAGCCCAGTGCTCTATGCACTATGCAATGTAGCTATCCCAGTTATGCACCTATTCTATGGAAAAGTTGATGTACCACTGTTTAGTTAATGAACTCTTTTATAGAATTACTGACATCCTATAACTCGTGAATGGCAGCATGGAATATTGGAGAGCAGGGACAGGCAAAACTAGGCCCAGGTCTTCTGACTCCAGGCTTGGATAAAGTTATCCATTGTGCCATTTAGCTGCCCTGCTCATCTAAATACATTTTTAAAAGCATGGATTTTACTAGTTTTATGTACAGATCATCTGATATGTATATATTTGCTACTGGAATGAAGACTGTGTCCAAGTTTATTAGAAGTATCTTCATCTGATAGAAAGAGTGCTATCCTACAACTGATAAGATCATAAATTTAGAGTTTGAAGGCACCTTGAAGATCATCTTGACCTCAGAGGTCAACTTTTAGATAAGAACATTTAGCATCAGATGGTTCTAGGGAACTAACAAAAAGTAGTAAGAAGCAGAGCCTGAAATCAAAACTAGTTCCTTTGATACCAAAGGCAATAATCATTTCACTACATTAGGAGACCTACTTTTAGATCTCGGCTTCAATATTCACTAACTAAGGTAACCATAGTCAAGCCCTTCATCAGCTTTCTTCATCTGTAAAATAGACATAACTGTTATTCTCGCACTGTCTATCAATATCGTAAGAGTGTTGTGGAAAAAAACACTCTATAAACCATAACATAAGTGCTATTTTATATAGGAGATTTCCTTCCACACCTTGTATTTTTAAGAGATTTTTGATTCTTTAACAGAAGTGGAAAATACTGACTTTTAAAATTCTTTGATGTGATTTGGCTTAAGAAACATTGAATTCTCATCATTTCACTTATTTCACCTAACAAGGTGAAGATGAAGTCATATTTAATCAAGTTGACCTTTGATGTTGTAGGAATGATGGCCATCTTTAAATGTTTAGTTTGGGGTCCCACCTTACTGACTTTGCATTGATAACTAGATGAAAAAATCTCTGCTTTATGGATCAATATTCAAATAAATGAAATGTCTTTGAAGGGCATGATTTGTGGGCATGTGAAATCACCAAACAATCTAGTAGTATTCTCAAATTACAGTGTTAAGCAAAGAGTAGATGTTGAATGTCTAAAGGGCATACACACATAAACTGCATCTGGGGCACATTTTAAAAAAAAAGGAAATCTTTACCTTTGAGAGTTTCTGATTTAGAATGTAGCACAGAACAAAATTATATAAATAAAGCACTGTTTTTTTTTAAAAAAAAAAGCAATATGCAATAGAATGAATGAGGAATCTTACACAGTTATGGGGGGAAATGTTTTAAAGGTTTTTCTCGTGTGGTATTTTTTTTTCATTTTGTAAAAGCAAAGTAAGAAAGTAAGGAAATGGGGATATAATTATCTGACAGAGAAAGGAACCAGAAAATCATGTCAGAGAAACAAAAAGCATTAAGATAATAGTAGAAGGACATTTTCATATTCAAGAATTTGTTGAGCATCATCGCCTGTATAGCTCTGTGCTAGGTTTGGGTTGGGAGTAGAGATGCGAAAGAAATATTTGACAAGAACTTGCCCTCGGGGAGCTTTCAATCTAGTTGGCAAATGAAGAACTGAAAGAAGAATATATGAGATATAAAGAAAATGAAATAAAGTGGCAGAATGAAGATAGAAAAGGTTCACACACCATATTTTAAAACCACATATATATTTTTGGATCGTATTATTGGAGGGTGAGAAGAACTCACTTAAACGGTATTATTTTGTAATCTCATAGTATTACTACTATTTTAATCATGTTGTACTATCCAATCTTCATTTGATTTAAACACCAATATTTCATTCTCTCCCTGATTTTCTTGGCTGAGTCTCCTTTTACATAGATCCAAGTGTGGGAGGAAGGAAAAGGCTAAGCTTGGAATTTAGAGACGATCTGGTAATCTATCATCTTGTCAAAAGATAGCATTCTGTGATGAATATATTTGGGTTGGAGGAATGCAATTTCTATTTCTCTAGGAGCATATAACTTCTCTTTCTGAAAATGAGGCCTGCCATTTTTGTCTACTTCATACACAGGGTCATAGAGTTAGAAGAGAGCTCAGAGGTCATCCAGATCCACTCCCTGTTGTTATTGTTCAGCTTTTTCAGATGTGTCTGACTCCTTGTGACCCAACTTGGGTTTTTCCTTGGCAAAGATCCTGGAATGATTTGCCATTCCTTCTCCAGCTCATTTTACAGGAAACTGAGGAAAATAGGTGACTTGTCCAGGGTCACATCTCTAGAAAGTGTCTGAGGTCAGATCTGAACTCAGGAAATTGAGTCTTCCTGACTCCAGGCCTGGTGCTCTAATCCACTGAACCACCCATACCCGAATAGAAATTCTATCTACAGCATAATTAACTAGTGGTCCTCCAGGCTTTGCTAGAACTCTACTATAAGAAAGTTTTCTCTTAAATCAAGCTGAAATCTGTCTCTCTTTGATTTCTACCTTTGGGTACTTGTTCTGCCTCCTAATGCCACCCTGGGGCTCAGGATCTCCCACTGGTCTGCTGGGGTGGGGCTTGCTGCCCTGTACTGGTCCCCTTCAGCCACAGCAAGAGGTACCTTTCCCATTAATCTCAGTAGCCTCATGAGCTAAAAGACTGTTGTACCTCATCTTTCTGCTGGCTCCACTATTCTAGGATTTTTCCTGGGTCAATATTCTCTGGGTTTTTCAAGGTGAACAGGGGATGGTGACAGTGACTTACTGCTTATTCCACCATCTTGGCTCCTGGAAGTTTAAATAGGTGACTTTCAAATGTTCAGTCTGTGGTCTGATAACCCCAGGAGCAGCTGCTACCAAAGGTGTTGCACGAGACTATGCTTTTCTCTCAACCAGTTCCAACAGACACCCCGTCCTGTGCTGAGAAGTCTAGGAATCGCTACTACTGTCAGTGATTCAGTCCCCTAGTGTCTGCTACAGCTTTGCTATGGTTGGGTCTACACTTGTACATGCTAGACTGTGCTCCTCTTCCAGCCGATGCAACAGTCCCTTCCTGTTGACCTTCCAGGTTGTCTTGCGCTGCAAGTCCTCCACACTCTGTCTTTTTGTGGATTCTGCCTCTCTAGAATTTGTTCAGATTCACTTTTTAGAGGTATTTGAAGAAGTTTGTGGGAGAGCTCAGGTGGGTCCCTGCTTTCACTCCGCCATCTTGAAAAAATGCAAAGCCCTATAATTGAGTTTAGAAAATTAATTGCACAAGTAAAGAATGGAGGCAATTTAAATTTGGCAGGTAATGGTTTGTGTGAAAAAGAACTAGTGATTTATATAATTAAAAATAGAATAAACAGTGTGACATGGAAACCAATAAAGCTAAGGAGATCTAAGACTAAATTATGAATCAATCAGGGAGCATTCATTAAGAGCTTTTTGCCTAGTTACTGTTCTAGATGCTAGGCATACAAAGACAAGAATGAAGGTCCCTGACCTCAAAAAGATAAAATATCAAGAATAAGGGAGGTAACAATCTTGTTTTACTATGCCCTTATAAGTCCACATTTGGAGTATTACATTCAGTTCTGTGTACTATATTTCAGGGAAGGACATCAGTAAACTGGATATCAACTGTAGTGTAGCAACCAAAATGGTAAGTAGACAGTGGAGGTTTTAGGGGCAAGGGAAGTACTGAAAGATCAAAAGAATTGAGCTGAGATCATTTAGTGAGTGAATGAATCAATGGCTTTTTAGGAAGTGGGCCTCAGTCCCAAAGAACCCCTATTTACTTCATCTCTTATATAGAGTTTTTTCAATGTTTTTCTTTCCTTCAGGAGCCTTGGAGTACACAACACATTCCAGCCCTGTTCTCTGCTTTCTGTGGTCTTTTGGTGGCAGTTTCCTATCACCTGAGCAGACAAAGCAGTGATCCATCTATTTTAATGTAAGTACCATGGCAGATTCTTTACTTTGTGCTATTCCTTCATTTTTCCACAGACTCACATTAGACAAGATTTCTGCAGGGTTGCAGTTTTATTGAAGTGTGGAGACCATTCTCAGCATTCACTGTGATCTGATCCATCTTCCCATGAAATTGACAACTCACTGGGGGGAGAAACCATTAAACACTCTGAACTACCTGAAATTAATGGTCAAGATCCAACTTCGCCTGAGATTTTATTGCCTTAAACAACACAATGAAATAGACAGATGCATTTCTTCAGGTCTGGGATGATATGTGGTTCATGATGCCAGGGTTTTGTCTCCCCTTCAGTGAAGCAAGAAAAAAATCCCATGATCTCTTCGATTGCATTGGACTTTTCCCTGGAAAGCAAACCTATACACAGGAAAATTAGAAGAATCTAATTCTGGAGATGGAAGTTGAGACTTTAATCTATTTAGGAAAAAATAATAATTCTTAATGTAGTACAGAATATGCACAGGATGGAAGGAAGTATTTCTGCTCCTTATTCTCCAAAAGACACATAATTCTCCTCGAATCAAAATAACCTATCAGGCCCAAGTGTTTTAAACCTTTTAACATTGACCTTTGCAATTTCATGTACATTTCCTAGTCTCTCTTCCCTTAATCACATCTTTTGACAATGTAAATTGTTGTTACATATGCTATTTTAGACTAAAATATCTTCGTTTTTTTACACAAAACAGTACCTCAAATGTCCATAATACCAACTTGCATAATTTTTCCCAAAGGTATAGAAACACTTGGACTGACACAGACAGTTACTACTATGGACATCAGAGAGACTCTAATTATTCTATAATATTGAGACCAACAAGATGAAAGACAGAGGAGGAAGGGGCAGAGAGAAGATGAAGCAGAGAAGCAGAGCAGCATTTTGCTTCTATGCTTGATCTTCTCTCTGCCCCTTCTTCCTCTGTCTTTCATCTTGAAAGATTAGCTGACATTCTAGTATCACAAAGTAAAAAATATAAACGTGGATGTCACCAAAAAAGTTTATGCTAAGAAACTCAGTAGTGATATTGTACGTTGAGTGGGACAAAAGATGGAAATACTCTTTTGTCTTACTGCTGATTTCCTCAATTCAGCGGAATTCAATTCCATTCAGTAAACTTTTGCCGTGTGACTACTACATGGAATCTGAGGGAGAGGAAGTATTGTGTTAGAATGTGGGTATACAAATACAGCATGCCCTCAAAGCTGCTTCCCAACTCCCAATTGGTGGTCTAAGACCTTAGATGATGGTTGGCTACTACTCCCCTCAGGGTTTGAGAGGGATCGATCTGTTTTTCTAGTTCTTGTATTGTCACTTTGAGATCATACACAAAAATTGAGTCTTCTCTTGTTATCTTGGAAAGTTATATCAGATCTTCTCCTTCTTCATATCCATGTTATGTGGAAAATTGAATTTGTTTTAGTTCAGTATTTTGAGTTTTCTAAGAGATTGGTGATATACATAAAAAGATGAGATGTATTGTATTTGGGATTAAGGGGAGTAGGCATTTCTTAATGTACAATTTGTATAATCTATTAAGAGCAAAGAGAAAACAAAAATATTTGTGTGCTTCAATTGTTTAGTAATAAAAACCTCCGTTTACCTAAATAACTGAGTATATTATTTCCTTACTGTCGGAACACTCTCAGAAGAACATATTTTCTAAGATAAAGTTTGTGTTTATCCACTTTCAGGTCCTTTATGCAATGTAAATTATTTCCTCACTTCTTACATCCAAATTTGGAAGAGATGCCATCAGACCCACTTCCCAAGAAGATGAGAGACTCAGTGGTGAGTGCCTTGTCTCTATGCTATATTGTGGATGAATGATATCAAACTCTACCACCACAGCATCCGTTTCCCATTTCCCATCCCCTAACCCTAAAGACCCAGCCCCAAGTCACCAATGACTTTGAACCAGAGGAGTCGCTTTTCACATTGCTTGGCAGGTCTGGCAAGGAGGACATATTTCCCTGGAATCTCAAGTTGAAACTCAAAACATGTTTCCCAGAGAAACATAGTAGTTAAATTGTATGGCTCTGTTAATATAATCCTGCGTATCAGGTACATTATGGGTTCGGTTGACTTTTATAGGCTGCGTTAGGATCCTAACCACCATGTACAAATCTCATATCGACAGTAAAATGCATTCTAGGTTCCAAACAACCAATCTGTAAACAAGCTTTTGGAACATAACCAGTTCATAAATTGCAGACTACCTTAGAAGACATAGCATCAACTCACAGCAATTCAAATTGTTGGCACTCTGCCAATCACACCCACTTACGGTCAGGAAATACAACAATTAATTTACTGTAATCAGCATGTTACCTGATGGGTTCCTTAAGCTTCCCTGTGTTTCCCAGACTCTTCCCTCTCACTGCCATAGTCCTTCTCTGATTAGCACAGGCTCACTATAGGAGTCTCAGGGTTACTACTTGAGGCAGAGGAGGGAAAGAACAGGATCGATAAAATCAAGGCACAGAGAAGAGGAGAAGAAAATAGCATGGTAAGCTGAGGAATAGTATTCTGAGACCATAAAACCCTAAACCTCAAAAATTGACACAAATACACCCTTTCCATATCCCATGACCATGAGATGGTATAAGTAAAGTGCTTTGCAAAGCTTAAAGCACCATTTAATGCTGGCTGCTATTACTACCATTACTAGTATTTTTGTTATTATCACCTGATTTCTTGTTGCAAAAAATAAGACAGTGATTAAAAAGAAACAAGTAATAATTAGTGGTGTTGCATCATATATTTGATTAGATGTGTTTGATTATCGTGTTTCCCTATTTGAATTATATACTTTAGAAATGTTTTACTATACAGTATTCAGAGATACTTTTTTAGGAGATTAGATTATGGTATTTGGAATGATTCCATAATTGGGCACCAAGCCATTAGGAAGCATAATTCAACCCTGGTTATAATACTTTTCTGAAAAATCAGATTCAGCTTCTCTCATTTTTACTTACAGCATCTTTTTCAAGAGTTGAAGTTTGAGACTTCCTACAGCATACTCTAGTGTACTTGCACCCACACACACACACCCACACCCACATACACACACCCACACCCACGCCCACATACACACACCCACACCCACACCCACACACACACACACACACACACACACACACGGACTTTTATTGGCCTATAAAGAAGGCAAACAAAATTTTAAGATGACCTTCCCCCAAAATGTTCTAATAACAATAGCTAGCATTTATGTAATGCTAGGCAGGCAGCTAAGGGGCATAGTGGATAGAATACCAAGCCTGGAGTCAGGAAGACTCATCTTCCTGAATTCAAATCCGACCTCAGACACTGACACTTACTAGCTATGTGATCCTGGGCAAGTCACTTAACTCTGTTTGCCTCAGTTTCCTGTAAAATGAGCTGGAATAGGAAATGGCAAACCACTGTGATGTCTTGGCCAAGAAAACCCCAAATGGGGTCACAAAGAGTTGGGCATGACTAAAACTATACAACAACAACAAAAATTACTGTTAGATGGTGATCATGCTTACATTTAAGGTGATCCCTGGTTTCGAGTTAAGTCACTGAGAGCGGGGGAAGACTGATGTTCTTATTCTCTAATAAATGTGGTAATAGTGCTTAGATGCTATAGTTTTGTTGTTGTTGTTTAATTAATGAGTCGGTGAGGAATAGAAGGGAAGAAATTACCATTACCCCTCATCATACAGAGACTCTGACTTTAGGACTATGCTTTGAGTAAGGCAAGCAAGCCTTCAATAAGGCATTTGGTGTGAAATGGGAGACTTATGAAAATTGGCCATTACTAGAAGCAAATGACTGTTAACAGTCTCCAAGAGCCACATTGAATAGGATGAATATTAAAACCCAATCTGTTCTTCTCTATGCTAATTTCAGATTAGCATTACAGAAAATAAACGTGGCATCTTTAGTGTGCGGTCATACGATATCCCCTCCATCCAACCATGTAAGGGATTGTCAGCTATTGACAATTGAATTTCAAAGCAGCTGTGGTAGATAATTGACCATTCAGCTTTGCGAGTGGCACTTCCTTGCTTTATAATTAATTCCTATAGGCAAGCCTAAGATAGATTATTACATTAAACAGAGGCCCAAGGGTGTTAATTCAAGCTTTGCTTCCTACTTCCTTCCCTTTAGTTTGGCCTTTAGTACAAATAGCCAGATAACTAGCAAAGTGGCTTGTAGGGAGCTCCAAAGCATAATTAAAAACAAAAGAAAAAAAACCCAAGGTATACTTTTCTATTCATTCTGTGAGGCAGGCCATATCCAAAAACTATCATTTAAATGGCACAGTTCCTTTTCCTGACTAGAAGGGGGGAGTGAATTTGTTTTTGGTCTTTTGAATTTTCAGACTCTAGTTTAACCTCAGTTATAATTACCCTGGAGGAAACTCGAGTAATGTAGTCTCCTAACAAGTTGGAGTAATTGGGTAGCACAGCTAATCTTTGTTTGTAAAATGAGGGACTTCGACTAGGTGATTGTTCTCCAAGGTCCATTCCAGCTCTAAATTTCTGTGATTCAATTCATTAAACAATCCCGTTTTCTCCAATTTTGCTGTCAGCATGACACCGTTCATAGGCACCCATTTCTTCTTGCTAACACTTTCCCACAACACTTTATATCTTATTGCTAGACAGGAATACCATCTTCGTGATGATACAGTGTATTTTTGTTATAGGATAATTTCCATTCTGTCCTATTGGAGATTTTAAAATCCATGCTGCTTCATAGTAAAATCAAAGATTGGGAGATTGATGACTGGTTTGTTCTGCCCTTCTTTTTATCCATGCTTATGAAACCAAGAAGAGAATATGGGCCAGGGGAAGGAAGGAAGAAATAAGGATTTATCCAGAGCCTACTACTGTGCTAAACATTTTAAAATAATATTTTATTTGATTCTTATGACAGCCCAGGAAGGTTGGTGCTATTAATATCCCCTTTATAATTGAGGAAACTGAGGCAAACAGGGATTAAGTGACTTGATTGAGGTCACAAAGCTAGTAAGGGTCTGAGGCTATATTTGAACACAGATCTTTCTGACTCCAGGTCTAGCCTTCTATCCACTGTGCCACCAGTTGCTCCCAATATTGGGTTTTTCGTTTGCCTCCCTGTGGCATAGGGAGAATCACTTTAACCAAGGACTCCATGGTCTTTTCAAGGATAGATACTCTGCCCCAACCTGTTGCTTACAGAGTTGGAGCTTTATGTTTTTTGCACATTCAGCAAGATTTGCTCTTTGGTAGGGTTTGGGATATGCCACCAGGAATATATGAGCTTTGCCTCTCCAAACACTCAATCTTGCTTCTCCCAGTGCTTCTAACTTATGGAATGCTGCATGTTCTATTGCATCCCGGTATGTGTTCTACAGAGCACATTTCAGGTGAGTTGACAGAATGTTGATAGTCTCTCCTTGGACTTGCTTGTGTTCCTAGAGCATGGGGAGAGGGAGACTTACATATAACATCTTTTTACAGAAGGAGATCCTAAAATCAGATCTCATTGTCTGCACCGTGGTTGCTATTCTTTCATTTGCAGTGAGTGCTAGCACTGTATTCCTGTCATTAAGAGTAAGTATTCTATTTCTCATCTTTATCTCTCATGTTATTAGCGTCTTTTTGGGGTTTTTTTATTTGTTTGTTTTCAAGATGCTACATCTGTTCACAAAGCAGCGAGCTTTTGAAAGCGTATTTAGACCAAGGGAAGGAGACTAGTGAAAGTTTTGGACTTGAGGAAAAATCTGTGGGTTGTTAAAAACAATTTCCCAAATTTGAATTGGCCCAGAGGTCAGGTCATATATGTATAGATTAGAAAGAGTGTGTTTAACCACCTGGAGGAACTGTTGGTCTTGTTCAGTAGGAAGAACCATTCACTGGCAATCCCATGGATCACTGGGAACCACCTTTGTGGTTATGTGATCCATCCAACACTAGAGGGCGCTCAGAGAAAAAGCTGGACTCTACGATTCTCAGAGAGCTGGCTACCTCTTCTCCCTAGTGGCACTCCTTCTGTGGGGAGAGGTGCTCACCATGTTAATATAGCACCATGTCGATTAATCTGGCTACTCTTTTCATTCAACCCCCATCCACCAGAAAAGTTTTATCCCATCCTTTCATTTTGTATTTTAATTCCCTCTCATTATCAAAACACAATGAAGTCACTCCCATTAACATAGTTTACTACAGGATTCTTTATTCATACACAAGCAAATGGAATCAAATCAAATGAAATATATTAAAACCACTACCATATACATTGTGCACTCATGACTTCTCCCAGACCCAGGCAGCCCTTAACCAATTTATAGCATACCCCAAACCCAGGACTTTGAAGAACTCAGTTCAGATTCATGAAATCATCTTTTACTATCAGCCATTCACACTAGGATATGATATGTAGTCCAAATATTTTCCATTCAAGGTCTCATGGGAATTCAATATCTAGTTAGTCAAGGGAGCTTGGGACCCAAGGCAGTCAGTCCTCTTCCACTTTTCCTCACTTACAACTCTATCACTATTTGGGGCCCCTGATACTGCCCTTCAAATGCAGGGGACTCTTGAGGAGGACATCTAACACTCATTTTGGCTTGTACATCACTAGTGGAGCACAGAGTGTTCTCAAAGCCTGTCCTCAAAGAAAGGGAGTCCTTGCACACCCATTTATTCTCATTTTTGAACTTTCTATCCCTGTTGCATCTTCCATGATTTTTGCCTGATTTGGCCCACTTATTTCATATTCTGCTGTCTCTCCCACATACCTTTAAGTTGATAACCTTGACCTCACACCCAGATGCACCCATGCCGGGAACCAAAGAACAAGAGTAGAAACAACTAGATTCAGCATTTTTTTTTATTCTTCCCCTTCCCCAAATTTTGGGGGTTGACTTTCTTATTAATTTATTTTTTTGTTTTCAACATTCACTTCCACAAGATTTTGAGCTCCAAATTTTCTCCCCATCTCTCTCGTCCCCCTGCCCCAAGATGGCATGCATTCTGATTACCCCTTCCCCCAGTATGCCCTTCCTTCTATCACTCCCCAACCCCTTATCCTCTTCATCTTCTATTTTCCTGTAGGGCAAGATAGATTTCTATACCCCATTGCTTGTGTATCTTATTTCCCATTTGGCACGTAAAAGCAATTTTTAATATTCATTTTTAAAACTTCGAGTTCCACATTCTCTTTCTTCTTTCCTCCCCACCTACCCTCATTGAGAAAGAAAGCAATTTGATGTAGGTTATACATGAGTAGTCATGCAAAACACTTCCATAAATGGTCATGTTGTGAAAGACCAACTGTATTTCCCTTCATCCTATCCTGCTCCCCATTTATTCTATTCACTCATTTGACTCTGTCCGTCCTCAAAAGTGATTGCTTCTGACTACGCCCTCCCCCAATCTTCCCTCCCTTCTATCATTCCCCCCTCTCTTATCCCCTTCCCCCCTACTTTCCTGTAGGGTAAGATAGATTTCCAAACCCAATTGAGTGTGTATGTTATTCCCTCCTTAAGCCAATTCCAATGAGAGTAAGGTTCACTCATTCTTCCTCATCATCTCCTTCCTCTCCCCTCCAATGTAAAAGCTTTTTCTTGCCTCTTTTATGTGAGACAATTTACTCCATTCCACCTCTCCTTTTCTCCTTCTCCCAGTACATTCCTCTCTCATCCCTTAATTTTATTTTTTATATATCATCCCATCATATTCAACTCATTCTGTGCCCTCTGTCTATAGATATACACATACACATACATACATACATACATATATAGATACATACACATATATATGTGTATATGTGTGTATGTGTGTGTGTGTGTGTGTGTATTCCCTCCAAGTACCCTAATACTGAGAAAAGTCTCATGAGTTACAATTATCATCTTTCCATGTAGGAATGTAAACAGTTCAGTCTCATATGATTTCTCCTTTCTGTTTACCTTTTCATGCTTCTTTTGATTCTTGTATTCAAAAGTCATATTTTCTATTCAGCTTTGGTCTTTTCATCAAGAATGCTTGAAAGTCTTCTATTTCATTGAATATCCATTTTCCCCCTGAAGGATTATACTCAGTTTTTCTGGGTAGATGATTCTTGGTTTTAATCCTAGCTCCTTTGACCTCTGGAATATCATAGTCCAAGCCCTCAGATCCCTTAATGTAGAAGCTGCTAAATTGTGTGTTATCCTGATTATGTTTCTACAATACTTGAATTGTTTCTTTCTGGCTGCTTGCAATATTTTCTCCTTGACCTGGGAACTCTGGAATTTGGCTACAATATTCCTAGGAGTTTTCCTTTTGAGATCTCTCTCAGGAGGTAATTGGTGGATACTTTATATTTTACCCTCTGGTTCTAGAATATGAGGGCAGTTTTCCTTGATAATTTCTTGAAATATGATGTCTAAGTTCTTTTTTTCTTATGGCTTTCAGATAGTCCAATAATTTTAAATCTTCTCTCCTGGATCTATTTTCCAGGTCAGTTCTTTTTCCAGTGAGATATTTCACATCGTCTTCTATTTTTTTCATTCTTTTGGTTCTATTCTATAATTTCTTGATTTCTCATAGAGTAGCTTCCATTTGCTCCATTCTCATTTTTAAGGAATTATTTTCTTCAGTGAGTATTTGGACCTCCTTTTCCATTTGACCAGTTCTGCTTTTTAAGGTATTTATCTCCTCATCGGCTTTTTGGCCCTCATTTACCATTTGAGTTAGTCTGTTTTTATGGTGTTATTTTCTTCAATATTTTAGCAAGCTGTTGACTTGTTTTTCATTGTTTTTCTTACATCACTCTTATTTCTCTTCCCAATTTTTCCTCTGCTTCTCTTACTTGATTTTCAAAATCCTTTTTGAGCTCTTTCATGACCTGTGACCAATTCATATTTTTCTTGGAGGCTTTTGATATAGGAGCTTCAACTTTGTTGTCTTCTTCTGGTTGTGTATTTTGATTTTCTTTGTCACCAAAGTAAGATCTACATTCTGAGTTTTTTATGCTGTTTGCTCACTTTCCCAGCCAATTACTTCACTTTTTAACTCTTTGTTAAGGTAGGACTCTGCTTCCAATGTGGAGGGTGTACTGGCCCTAGCTTCTGGGGTTTTGTGCAGCTGTTTTCAAAGATACTTCTACAGACCTGTAAATGTTCAGTTCTTCCAAGGTTGTATGATCAAAGGAGAGTGACCACAAGCACTCTTTTCTACCTTGGAACTGTGAGGAGTATTCTTTCTCCACTGCAGCCACAGGTTCCACCATGCCAGCACTCCTCCTCACCCCAAGACTGCCACCCAGGACTGAGATCCAGATCCAAGCAGGGCAAAGCAAGAGAATCCTGCCTCAGTGCCAAAGAGATCCTTGCAGTCTCCTTCTGATCAGCCACTCTATTCCCCCACCATCTGTGAGCCAAGAGCTCTGAATGCAGCTGCTGCTGTTGCCACCTCTTCCACCCCCACCTCATCCCCTGGTGCTGGGGTCGGATCATACTCTTCTTTCACTCAGGTCCAGACACACCTTTCCTCCCGACCTTCTAAGATGTCTTTGGCATTTGTGGGTTGAGACATCTAGAAACCACCATAGTTGCCAGTGATTCAGTGCCCTGAGGCCTGCTACAGGTTTGCTGGAGCCCAGTCTGTGCCAGCACAGCCATCTTACTCCTCTCCCAGCCCTGTGCAATAGACCTTTCCTGTCAGCCTTTCAGGTTGTCTTATGCTGGAAATCTGTTTCACCCTGTCATTTTGTGGGTTCTGCTGCTATAGAATTTGTTTAGAGTCATTTTTACAGGTATTTGGAAGAGTTTGAGAGAGAGCTCGAGCAAGTCCCTGCTTTAACTACATCATCTTGGCTCCTCCCTCAGTTGACTTTCTTTTAGGGGAGAAAACCACACATCCATTAGAATTCTTGTCATTAAGACCATAATAATGAACCCCCAATGTAGTAGGTACAGATGAATGTAAGCACACAAGGAGCTTAGGTTATAAATGACTAGAGGCAGGCCTTGGTGAAGGAAGAACATATATACATAATACTAATTAAAAAGTGAAGCACCCTAGTTGGAATTTCTGGCTGATACTTCCTGCAGGCCAATACTTTCCTTTCTACCCTCTAACCCCACAACATGATATATTCAATGACAAAATGATTCTGGCTTATTTCTTGCTCTTAACCTTCCCTTCAAACAAAGCCAGAAGTAATTTAAAGTCACATCAAGGAGCTGAATTCATATGTGCTTCTGTATTTCTGTGGGCTGCTTTTCCACCCCCACAGATCCTATTTGGGAATTTAGAACTTATTAATGTCTCTCAGCAGATAGATCAATTTCATGAGGTGTAGAAGAAACCTTTAGAACTACGGAACAAGACGTAGATTCGCCTCTGTGTTTCTTTGAGAGGAAACAGAAAGGGCAGGAGTGGTTAAATAATATTCAATCCCCCTTCCACCAACTAAATAATGAAATTTGGTTTTCTCCTTTTATTTCAGCCATTCCTTGGCCTCATATTGTTTGCCTTGGCCTGTGCAGTGGGATTTGTAACACATTATATGCTTCCTCAGCTCCGAAAACATCATCCATGGATGTGGATTTCACACCCTATTCTTAAAAACAGAGAGTATCATCAACGGGAAGTAAAAGGTGAGTTATGTCTTGCTTCTCATAAAGACGCCATGCTTACCTGACAGGTTTGCTGCAGGCCAAGGAATGAACGGCACTGGGGTTTTATTATACTGTCCCCAGATATTCTGATCAAACTTAAGAAGCTAAGACAGAGTTTCTCCTTTAAAATATTAATTTCTGCCTTGGGATTTGGATAGAAGACATTTAAAATGCCATCTATTCCATTCATCCATAACTTAGAGAAAAAGCTTTGTCTGAAAGGCATGTTTGGGGAGCACATTGTAATTCCAGAGGCTTTCTATTCTGCTGTCCTTCCATTCTCTAGAGGGAGATTGCAACAAGGGAAACAGATTGTATACTTTCTGTATCCTTGGGCTCAAGTTTATTGGACTGCTTTTTCATACAGCAGGAGTAAGCAAGATTAATTTGTCAGTTTTGATGGCCTGGTTGTTGTCATATAAAAGGAAAAATCTTAGTGAGAGTTCCAAATTAAGACCTAGCATAGGACAGAGAACTTCCAGAAATTGCCATGAAAAAGGAAATAATAATGATATGTATACCTGGTAGAAGTAGGGACCCTGTCGCTTTTCAAAATGTTTTGAGATCTAATCTCATCCAATCCTTATAACTCTATGAAGTAAGCAGTTCCATTATTATCATAATCCCAACTTGTAGACAGGGATTCTGAGGTACAGAGAAGTTACGTGTCTACAGCTGCTTAACCAGTTAATAGCAGAGCTGGCACAGAAAGTGATGTCTCTTTTAAAATATTTCACCTACTATGAGTCAGATTTTTTTTACAGTGTAACCATCCATTTTTTAAAAAAAATTTAAAAAATATTTATTTTTAGTTTGCAACATTCAGTTCCACAAGCTTTTGAGTTTTAAATTTTCTCCCCCTCCTTCCCCTACTGCCTCCCCAAGATGGCATGCAATCTGATATAGGCTCTACATATACATTCATATAAAACATATTTTCATATTAGTCGTGTTGCAAAGAAGAATTATAACCAGTGGAATGAACCACAAGAAAGAAGAAACAAAACAAAAAGAGAGAGCAAATAGTATGCTTCGATGTGCATTCAGACTCTGTAATTTTTTCTATGGATGTAGATAACATTTTTCATCATGAGCTTTTTGGAGTTATCTTAGAACCTTGCACTGCTGAGAAGAGCCAAGTTAGTCATCACACAATGTGGCTGTAACTGTGTACAGTGTTCTCCTGGTTCTGCTCCCCTCACTCAGCATTAGTTCATATAAGTCTTTCCATGTTTTTTCTGAAGTCTACCTGCTCATCATTTCTTATAGCACCATGGTATTCCATTACATGCATATACCACAACTTGTTCAGCCATTCCCCAATTGATGGGCATCCCCTCAATTTCCAGTTCTTTGCTACCACAAAAAGAGCTGCTACAAATAGTTTTATACATATGGGTCCTTTTCCCATTTGTATGATCTCTTTGGAATACAGCCCTAGAAGTGGTATTACTGAGTCAAAGGGTATGCACATTTTTATAGGCCTTTGGGCATAGTTTCAAATTGCTACGAGTCAGATTTTTAAATAAGTTCTTTAGTAAGCTCTATAGTGAGTATATTAAGCTAAGTGGTGGAGTGGATAGTGTCAGGCCTGGAGTCAGGAAGACTCGTCTTCCTGAGTTCAAATCTGGCCTCAGACATTTTCTGGCTATGTGATCCTAGGCAAGTCACTTAACCCTGTTTGCCTCATTTTCCTCATCTGTAAAATGAGCTGGAGAAAGAAATGGCAAACTGCTCCAGGATCTTTACCAAGAAAACACCAAATGGGGTACCAAAAACATTACTGAAAAATGACTGAACGCCAGAACCCTATATCATCCATACTCTGTGGATCAAAGGATCATAGGATTTAAGGGAACTGAGATTGTCCTTCACTAAGTCCATAACAAGTAGAAGTGTCATTGTATAGTAAATAGCAAGTGTGCTAGATTTGGAGTGAGGAGATCTGTGTTCAAATCCTCCCTCGAACACTGAGTAATTGTGTGACAATGGGCAAGCCACATAGATTGCTGGAATGTCATCTGTAAAGTATGTATAATAATACTTGAACTGTCTACCTAAGAGGAGTTTAGAAAAGAAACTTTTTTGTAAATTCTAGAGTGCAAAAATGGATCCATGACTTGAATATTAAAAGTCACATCATTAAAAAAAAAAACAGAAGATCAAGACAGCCAGGTGAGGAAGTGGATAGGGTGCTGGACTTGGAGTTAGGACAACCCGAGTTCAAATCTAGTCTCAGCCACTGACTCACTGTATGACCTAGGCTCGTCCATCTGCTTTAGTTTCCTCACCTGTAAAATGGTGATGATAATAACACCTACTTCTCAGGATTGTTGTGAGGAGCAAACTAGATGCCATTTGTAAAACACTTTGCAAACCTTAAATAATGAACACTAGCTAGTTGTGTAGATCAAATGGGTGCCTTTCACAAGAGGCAACCCTAAAAAATAAAATAGGAAAGTTCCGCTTCGTAAAATTGAAGTGCTTTTGCATAAACAAAATCAACATGAGAAATATTCATATAAAATGACTTTGATAAGGCTCTGCCATCCAAGATGGATAAGGAGGCAAACCAAATATCAGTGGATTATGCAAAGGATGTAAACTGACTTCTCAAAAGAAGAATTACAAACTCTTATTCATATGAACAATTGCTCCAAATGACTAATAATAAGAGAAATGCAAATCAGAACAACTCTTTATTTTGTAGCCAACAATATGACGGTAGATGAAAATGATCAATATTGGAAGGACTATGGAAAGGTTTGCACTCATATATTTCCCAATGAGCTTTGTAATGATACCATTCAAAATAGCGTTTGGGAATTATGCTAAAAATTTAAGTAATGCAACAACAGCCTTCAGTGAGAGATCCTGGTGCTAGGCATATACCCCCCAAAGCCAGAGACAAAAAGAAAGGTCCCTCATACATTAAAATATTCACAAATTCTTTTTTCATCAGAAAAGAACTAGAAATAGAGAGCCATCTATTGGGGAGCATCTAAGCATATTAGACAAATGTAATGGAATATTATTGTACTGTAAGACATGATGGATATAAAGAACTCAGGGAAACATGAGGAATGATGCAGAATGAATGTTATGGTTATGAATAAGCAAAACCAGGAATACAATATGCATAATGAGTTCAATAATGTAAATGGAAAGCCCAAAGAACAAAACTGAACGCTGTGTGATTCTGTCCACCGAGCTTGGTCCTGGAGAAGAATGGGAAGATATACCTCCCTCCCTTCTTTGTAGAGGGGGACTGCTTACATGAATTGTTGCACATTGCCTGACTTGGTTAATGTGTTGGTAGGTTTGGTCAAAAAGCCCCTTGTTATTATTTATTACAAATGAGATGTTGACATTAAAAAATATTACAAAAAGAAGTAACTATCTGGGTCTGGAAGGAAAGAGGATATACTTGAAAGTAAAGGTGCTAAAAAATATAAGATATTAATAACTTAAAAAACAACCTTAGAGCACTATAGAAATGTGAGTTGTTAGTAGAGGAGGTGTGAGGCACAGCACCATTTATCATCAGCGTGTTTGGACTGAGTCTAGTGGAATGAGAGGAAGGAGAAAAATGCTAGAGCCACATAGAAGAGGGAAGCATGTACAGCTCCAGAAGAGAGGAGGAAAATCGTATTCAGGAACTGAAAGCACTTCTTTGAGACAATATCTGTTCTGGGATTTGAAAAGCAGCCGGAGGACCAAATGAAGTGATGGAGGTAGGCAGCTCTCTGAACATGTGGCTATGGTCATATCTGAAAGAAAAAGACTCATCATAGCCTTTGGAGGAGAAGTAGTTTTTCTACACAGGCAGAGGTGCCCTGCTTAAATATTAACTGTTCCTACTGTTTCCGCTTCAGCAATTTAACTGCTTTTCTGTTCATGGGAAATCAGGAAAACGTCAAGATTATCCACTGGGTAGAAAGAATGCTGGACTTAGAGTCAGGAACACATGAGTTCAAATCCTGCCTCAGACACTTACTAACTGTGTGACCTTGGACGTGTCACTTGACCTCAATTTGCCTCAGTTTCCTCATCTGTAAAATGGGGATAATAGTAGCACCTGCCTCCCAGGATTATTGTGAGGATCAAATCAGATATTTGTTAAGCACCTAGGTCAGTGCCTGGCACATAGTAGATGCTACATAAATGTTAACTGTTACTATCATTTGATCTCTCAGCCTCAATTGCTTAATCTGTAAAATAGTAATAATCATAGCATCAATCTCAACTGGTTGTTATACAGATTAACTAAAATAACATGTGCAAAGCCCTTTGCAAATTCTAAAAGGCTTTATAAATGTGGATTATTATTATTAATTATCATTACATCTATATATCAGTGAATCATTTATTTCCTCATTATGGGTACTTACTCCTTTTACTAGTGGAGACCACAATTTATACATGCCTTTCCTCACATAAATCCTCTACAAGGCACATACTCAAGTGCCCTAAAGGCCTTCCTCTAGCTCTCTTAACAATAATTTTCTTGCCTTGGAAAATATGCTTTTAAAAACTTTTAACAGATATTTTGTATTTTGGCATTTCTTGTTTGACCTTTTCTTCATAAGGAAGTGGGTAGCAAAGATTTGAATCATTTGATTTTCTGGAATGACTTTGAGTTTTTCTCCTCCTCAAAGGCACCTTGCCTAAGGTGCATGGTGGGAGTTGGAAAAGGGTTGTTGACAGACTAGAGGAGGAATTGAAATTAAAAAGACTGCTTTGGATGTTTTTGATTAAATTGAGTTCAGATATTAGAATAAGCTAATGTTCCTTTCCACCTCAATTCTTGACATTTACCTCATTCTTAGCATAGAAGAGTTGTATGGTTTAGTACAAAGAATTCTAGGTTTGGAGGAGGAAAAGGTCCTGGACTAAAACCTTGGCTGTGTTATTTACACCGTACATAGCCTTGAGGTTCTCAGGATTTGTTTCCTTACCAGTATAATGAGGAAATTGGATAGATCATCTCTGAAGTACCTTTTAACTCTACAGTTTGTTATCCTATGGTTCAAGATTCAAATGTACATGTCCGTATGAACGTTTTTGTTGATGACACCTGTGTGGTACAGCCTTAGGAAGGTCTGGAGACCTGTGCAGACTTACAAATATGGGCTGAAATAAAGACTGTTTTGCATGAATAATGCATGTTTTCAGCCAGCTATATGGTTCAGTAGATAAAGTACTGGGCCTGACCTCAGGAAGACTCATGTTCATGAGTTCAAATCTGGCCTCAGACACTTACTAGTTGTGTGACCCTGGACAAATCACTTAACCCTGTTTGCCTCAGTTTCCTCATCTGCAAAATGAGCTGGAGAAGGAAATGACAAACCACTTAAGTATCTTTGTCAAGAAAACACTAAATGGGGTCATAAAGGGTTAGACACAACTGAAAAAATGACTGAAGAACAATGCATTTCTCTCTCTCTCTAATTTTCTTCCAATTACATGTAAAGATAGTTTTCAACACTTATTTTTGTAAGATTTTGAGTTCTAAATTTTTCTCCCTCCTTCCCTTCCCTCCCCCCTCCCCAAGAAAACAAGCAATCTGATATAGGTTATACATGTACAGTCATGTTAAACATAATTTCCACATTAGTCAAGTCATGAAAAAAAATCGGAAACAAAAAGGAAAAACTACAAGAAAGAAAAAACAAAATTTTTTTAAAAAGTGAAAATAGTTTGTTTCGATCTGCATTCACACTCCATAGATCTTTCTCTGGATGCCAATAGCATTTTCCATCATGAGACTTTTGGAATTTTGTTGGATCATTGTATTTCTAAGAAATACTAAGTCTCTTATTGTTGATCATGGCACAATGTTGCTATTACTATGTGCAATATTCTCTTGGTTCTGCTCACTTCACTCAGCATCAGTTCTTATAAGTCTCTCCATGTTTTTCTGAAATCCCCCTGTTCATCTTTCCTTATAGAATCAGTGTGGCAGAGTGAAAAGAGCACTCCAGAAGTGGAACAAGCTGAGGTCATGTCTAAGCTTTGCTACTGGCTGGCTGTGTGGGCCTCAGTTTCCCCAAAAGAATAAAAACTCCTTCTGAGTAGGATCTGTCTTGCTTGTATTTGTATCACCAGTTCTTAGCACAGGTTTGAAAATATAATAGGTGCTTAATAAATGATCTATCTGTCCATTATCTGTCTCTATCCTTATTCACTAGTCATGTTGCCATTTTGTGGATATACATATGTTGATTTGTCCTCACTGCTGAATGAGCACCAGAACTGCCCGTACACTGCCTACAGCAAACTAATGATCCTTAGCAATATGAGAATTGTGCCCAACATGCTTTTATTACAAAATCTCAATTTCTTAGAGGTCAATAGAGATATAGTGAAGAGCAGAGCTAGATCTTATAATCTAACCTTATAAGATTGCTTTAAATATGTGTGTGTAGGTGGGTGTGTGTGTGTGTGTGTGT
>CM053626.1:218843178-218878789 GCA_028646595.1 Phalanger gymnotis | reverse complement strand
TATCTTTGTCTGTGATTATGTCTCTGTGTCACTATGTTTGTGTCTCTCTGCCTCTCTGTCTGTCTCTGTATCTCTCCCCCCTTTCCCCCTGCCATGGAAATCCTTTCAAACAGAGACACTCACAGTTATGACTCTACAGCAACATTTATAAGGACCATCAACTAAAGAGCCACTTGACTGCAGCTTTTCCTGCGGAGTCTAGTAAAATGTAATATTTTAATACTAAAATTAGTCGTTTTAATTGGCGAGTGGCCAGTGGGAGAGCTACTCGTGGCTCATGTGGTACAGTTTAAGTTTAAAATCTAGGACCCTTCTTCTATCATGACCAGCCCAACATCCTCTGGAACTTTCTCTGCCTTGCTTTTGTTATCTAGCTGTGATGGTTAGGGCTAAATAGTTGCCAGCTTACCCTTGTGGGGAAAGATTATAGCCATTCTACTTTGTACTATAGCAGACTGAAGCAGAGATTTCTGGCAGAGATTTCTGATGAGACAATTAAAGCCCTCCCCTACCCCCATTCCCCCATAGACCCTGTCTTCTCAGACTCAAGTTATTTGGAAATGAAACCTAAAACTAGACTGAAAGGGACAGTCGGCAATACTGTACAAGTATTGTATGATATAGTATAATACTGTACAAAAAGTACAATAAGAGAAAATTGAAAATAACTTTGAAGAGATCTGGATTTTAGAGAACATGGAGAGAGACAACTCTTCCAAGAAGTCTGTCTTCTGAAATCCTAGTTAGCTAGTCATCCTATAAGCAAAATGTCTATGTTACATGAGGGAAGGCACTGCCCCTCATATACCCTGTCATTTCATCATATTGACTGGGGAGTTGATCATTGGTTCCCCTGATCACAGCCACCCTTTCTTCCCTACACTCAAAATAATCAATCAATAAACATTTATTTAATACCTACTCTGTGCCAGCCACTGTGCTAAGTGCTGAGGATATAGAAAGAAGCAAAAGACAATCCCTGCCCTCAAGGAGCTTATAATCTAATGGGAGAGACAACATGCAAACAAATATAGAAAAAGCAAATTATATATGGGATAAATAAATGATGATTAACAGAAAGCAATTAAGGGGGTTTGGAGAACTCTTCCTATGGAAAGTGAGATTTTAGTCAGGACTTGAAGACAGAAAAGTCAGTAGTCTGAGCAGAGGAGGGAGGGCATTCAAGAAATGGGGGACAGGCCAAAGAAAATGCTCAGAACTGAAAGATGGAGTGTCTTACTCTTGGAACCGCCAGGATACGAGTGTCAATGGATCTGAGAGTATGTGTAGGGGATGAAGGTGTAAGAAGATATAACAATGTGGTTAGTAGCTGCTGTAGGAGTGTAACACCCAACAAGACCAGCAACAAGAGCTGCTAGCACAGGCTCTTTTGATCTGCTTTTCTAAGGAAAGCAAGGGGCTAACAATCTCACTTCAATTAAAGATACATATATCATTTTCAATTAGTTCAGGAGGAAAAGCCAGCACCCTGAACTTCAGAGCAAATACAAATAGAAATTACAGAGACAATATCAACACAGCAAACAGCACAAACCAATCTATCCAAAGCATCAACATCTGGGTGTCTTCAAAGCCAGGGGGCTCGAGCTGCTACCCAGAATCTCTGCACCAACATTCTTCCAATGAGTAAGAGCCTCAAAAGCAAAATGCCAACCTCTGAGTGTATATACCCTGTTCAAGGTCAAAGGGTGTCACAACATGCGACTCAAACCCACATGACCTAAAAACTTCTGGAGTCACAAACATGCGACTCAAACCCATGTAAGCTAGGCTCTCCCTTGATGTAAGCAGGTCATCAAAGACTCCTGATTTAGTCAAACAAACAAAGGCCAGACTCATCAAGGGCACTTGATTACCTAATGCTCCAAATGAGAAAACAGTAAAAAGCTCCCACCTTAATTACCAATACAGAAGACTGGAATAAAAGGCAGCTAGTTTAATTCCCCTTTTGTATCCTTGTTGTTGTTTGTCTATTTTTTTTTATTTTTAAATTGTATTGGGACCTTTTGTTTTAGTTTTCACCCCACCTACATTATCTCTTTCTATTTCCCACCCAGAGAACCATCTCTTGAAACAAAGAATAAAAATGATTTTAAAAAAATCTTCAACACAAACTAACACATCAACCAATTCCTACATTAGAGGCAGTTTCCCACCCCATATCCCTCCTACCTGTTTTTTGATAAATATACTTCAGTGTAGTGTGATATCAGAATGCCATACATCTCTTTAAATGTAAAAATATGATGAAATAGACCAAAAATAAGTGAAGGCCCACTCCCCACTGAATCCTAAGGAAGTAAATTAAAGCATATATCATTTTTGCTAATTCATCACTTTACCTGCCTGACCATATTTTTTTAGCCTTTAGGCATGTACCTCCCTGTTTATTTAAAAGACTGGCTCAAGGGAGAAATAAACCAATACTTATAGCCTAGGCTAGAACAATGAGCCAAATCTAATAAGTGGAACTTTAATAATGATATATGTAAAGTTCTTTACTTGAGTTAAAAAAAATCAGCTGCACAGGTATAAAAAAGGGAGAGGTCTAGCTAGATGACAATTCTAGGGGGAAAATACTGGTGGTTTTGGTGGATTGAAATCTCAAGATAAGTTAACAGTATGACATGACAGCCAAAAAGCCCAATATGGTCTTGGGCTACATTAACAGAAGCTTACTGCTGAGAATGAGAGATGTATTGTCTGTCCTGGTCAGACAGCATCTAGTGTTTTCTGTTCAGTTTGGTGGGGCACCACATTTTAGGAAAGAGATTCACCAGTTAGAGCAAGTTCAGAAGAGAGAAACTAGGACAATTAAGGAACTTGAATCCCTGAGGTTTGACTTCATTTAACCATTAGAGTTTACTGGGGTTATTTAACCTTGAGAAAAGAAACATTAACAGTCTTCAAGTACTTGAAAGGTAATCAATCAGACAATATTTATTAAGTACCTACTATGTCCCAGGCACTGAGCTAATCACTGCGGTTGGATACAAAAAGTGGAAAAAGACAGTCCTTGCTCTCACATACCTTACAATCTAATAGAGGAAACAATGTACAAAGAAATAAATACAAAGCAAGCCACATACAGGATAAAAAGGAAATAATTAACAAAGGAAAGGTAGTAGAATTAGGAGGAATTGGATCTTGTAGAAGAGATATTAGACTGGTTTTCCTTAGCTAAAGAAGCTAGAATTAGTGGCCATGTAAAAAAAAATGCAGATAGGAAAATTTCAGCTCAATATATAAGGAAATATTTCTTTTCATTTCATGTACATCTATCTACAAGTGGAATGGGACCTCATTAGAAGGTGGTAGACTCCCCACCATTAGAAGTCTATGTTGGAGGAATGAACTGTGTACTAGAAGACCTCTTAGATCCCTACTAAGTCTAAGATTCTAAGTCATCCCAGCGTGTGTATCCTTGTTGTATTTGCATGCCCAGGAAGGAGAGGGGTTGGTTTTGTAGAGCACACATGGCTGTGTTCATGATTTGTGCATTTTGGAGTCAGCTGCAGAGAAATGTTAGTTGAAACTGTGAGCGTAGGTGATTTTTCTGATGGAGAGAGAGTAAAAGGAAATCAAATGCTATGTTCTGAGTATTGGGGAGCTTCCACAGTTAGAAAGCAAGATGAGCAGGATGAGGAAGAGGCACCTGTAAAGCAGGTAGAGGTAAATAGAAGGAGAACAAGGTAGTTTGCTGGAGGTCAAAGGAGAATTAAGATTTTAAGCTGGAGAAAGGATCAAACAATGTCACGTACCTGAAGAGAATTTAAAGGTAAAAATGAAGATTAAGAGCAAGGCTGGTAAAGGAATATATAGGGTTAAATGGCACAGTGTTTTGTGCATTCTATGTACCCCCTAAACCTTGCCCTTCCCCTCAAATTAACATGCAATGACTAGCCTGAATTAGGTCAGGCACATTTTCAAAATCCCTGGGTATGGAGTTTTGAGCTGATATGTGTGTGTACTTGCAGGTGAGGGCCGACAATAAAATCTAATTATTTTATTTTGAAAATAAATTTTTTAAGCATGATCATTTTCGAAAGCCATCCCCATGTCCACATGTACCCATTTTTTACAAAGTGTATGGAGGCGGGGTAAGTGTGGGAAGGAAATATAGTACAGTAGAAAGAGCACTGGCTCTGGACTGAGGAGACCTGGGTTCAAATCCCACCTCAACGCTTAGTAACAAGATGAAATTGGGTGAGTCACTTAACTTTCCTTGTCCTCAGTTTCTTCATCTGTAAAAACTAGATGACCTCTCAAGACTCTTCTAGCTCTAGTCTGATGTCCTAGATGGATACAGGCACACACACATATATTACATATATTACTTATATGTGTGTATACGTATATATATACATCTACATATACATACACACATACATATATACATATATGCATATTACTTATACATGGGTATGTTACTATATTACTTATGATCTGTGTATTACTTATTGTGTGAAAGAGAATTGAAATTGAGAATCATCCAAAGCACAATGGAGGGTACATAGTGAATGGGATTCATTTGTAACATGTCAAAAACAAGGACTTCTGCAGAAAAAGGAGTCTAAAAGATATCACTAGAGAAATCTGCAATTGAAAAGTAGATGAGTGAGGAGAGGAAAGGCTCACCAGCATGCTTCACTGGTAGCTTTATGTCATAAGAACACGAGGAAGGTCCCAGTACATATGGTGGCCACATGGGATAAGCTTGTGGAAGGACATAGATAGGAGTTTCATAGGAACTTGCAGACACAGGTGAGTTCTGACTTACATATATGGAAGGAATACCCAAATTTATTAACTGTTTGTAGAGATGTATGTATGCATGTATGTATATACACACATTATACACATGTGTATGTGTATTTGCATATGTATATATGTGTATATGTGCCTATGTGTAAACATACACATACACATATATGTGTATTGCATAATTTTATGTGTTTGTGTTCTATTTTGAATTATAATTTTTGTGTTTCCTACCTCTAAGATTACTTACTTCTTGAAAGCAGTGATTATCTTTGATTGATCTTTGTATCTACCTCTACCACTTAGCACCAATGTCTTTTACAACATGGTTTCTTAATAAATATTTATAATTGGGTGAATGAATGAAAATTTTTTTTAAAAATTCAATGCAGTACTTCTCTGAGACCATTTTATCAACTCCCACTTCCAATGGCAGGCTGGGACAATAAGAGTACAGGTATTACTTCTCCCCTCATGATCTTAGGAGGAACCTCGAGGAATTGGGGAGTTGAGGCAACTAGGTGGCATGATACTTAGGGAGCTGTGCCAACAATCAGGAAGACCTGAATTCAAATCCAACCTCAGGTACTACCTGTGTGACCCTGAGCAAATCACTTAATCTCTGTCTACCTCGGTTTCCTCAACTACAAAATGGAGATAATTATAGCACCTACTTCCCAGGGTAATTGTGAGGATTGAATGAGAAAAATTTGTTAAATGAATAACAGATGGTAGGCACTTAATATATTCTTGTTTCTTTTCTTCCTTCTAGCTTTGCCACTGAAAAGCGCTTATCTGCGCTCGCTGCTGATTAACGATTTTTAAGAAAGAATATTTACTCATGTAGTATAGTAAAAAAAAGTCGGCACAAAAATTTCTCCCCCGCCCCAAGCTCTGTGGCACTTTCTCCCACAAGTATACATAAGTCTATGGGAAAAGTGGTCTCTATCTTGGAGTACAAAGATGGTAAATCACATGCATGGTATACATATGTGTCAAAGGGGTAACCTATGACTACAGGTTACTGGAAGTCTCTTTCTCCGTTTGTGGAGTCCTCATGAAATTACTCTTCAATAGAGTCCTAAACTGGCTTCTCCCTTGTAGAATTTTGAAGCTGGTTGTCTGTTTTTGGTGAGTGCCTCATCTTCCAGCTAGATGCATTGTCTCCTGCTGGTCCAATCTCTATGATGACATGTCAGTGGGTAGGGTAGTGTAACATTCTGTCCAGACTCAATCTCCCCTTCTTTGCTGTCCCTCTCCAGCAGAAGTGCAAGGATCTGCCTCCTCCAGTTGCTTCTGAGCCTGAAAGCTCTTGAAGCTTAACTATGTCACAGCTAATCTTCTTTCTGAACTATTTTACTCTGTCATCCATATTTACACAGGACAAGTCTGATTCTCCTTAACCAATCACAAAACTTCTTGGATGGCTCTTCTGCTTTCATCCAATTGTTAAGGCAAACTGACAAAGAACTTATTCAACCTTGTTTGTATTTTTGATTGACTCAGCTCAATTGGAGTGGGTCTTTGGTCCTCATATTAAGTCATAGTTCCACTTTTTATTTTTATTCATTTCTCCTTAATGCCTTAGTCCCTGTTGAAACTTACCTTGTAAAAAGAAAAATATTTCAAGACCAACCAACATGGCAACTATATACATCTAACAGGGTATATATACCACTTCCCTATCTCCCTACCAAAAGGAAGGAGATTACTTATTACCATTCATCAGAGTTCAATTATATTTTGATGTTGTTATTGTTTACATTGTTTTAGTCATTCTGTAAATATCTCTCTATCTACCTACTCTACAACACTTCATACAAGTCTTATTTCTCTGGATTCTTCATATTTATCATTTGATGTAGTGCAGTGATATTCCATGACATTCATAATCTACAAATTGTTCAGCCATCACCAACTTTGTTTCAGTTCGTTTGCTTCCACAGCGTTGATATGAATATTTGATTAAGAGGAACTCTAACATTGTTCTTGGGTTAAACAAGTTAAGAAAGTGGATTTAACTTTTCTAAATTCAGTTTTTGAACTCACTCTTCTTAACTCACTAATTTATTTTCCAAGTTAACTTTATAATTCTATATTACAGAGTTGAATTGCTTATACAAATTTAGAACATCTTGTTTATATGTAAGCTGGCATGGACTCTATCAACATGCCTTTTACTGTGCATATTTCAATTTATAATTTAATTCAGCCTTGTAGATAAATATTCACAAACTAGCTCAACATAAAATTCGACAATCTGCCAAAGACTTTACTGGTCTTACCTCACATCTTAATAAGTGACTTCCAGACAGAGCCTCAAGGTTTGAAAAGCACTTTATATTATTACATTTAATCTTCACAGCCATGCCAAAAGGCAGGTACTATAGGCACTACTTTGCTCTTTTACAGATGAGGAAATGGGGGTTTAATGAGGCTAAATGTCTTGTCTGTGGTCACATAGCTAGGAAATTTCAGAGCTGAGATATGAATGTAGATCTTCTTGACCATAAGGCAGCCTGATATTTCCTTTCTTATCCTGCTCAAACAGCATACATAAATATATAATTATATAAAATCTATTATGTATAATATATATTATTTAGCATTAATATTTATATACTATCACATGTTTGTATATGAGGTGTGAATATATATCACATTATCATATATTATATGCCCATATAATATTGTATGCATATCATATTATATAACATGTATATGTATTATTATACATATACACATGTGTGTCCATACGCACATGCACACAAACATGCATACATACATTCTATTGACTACCAGTGTCTTTCTAGAGACCTGGACCCCCGTAAGCCACTTATAGTATATTCCTATCAAGTCTTGATTGCCTTTAACCTCCATAAACACTCAGACTTTTTCTTCTTAACAATTCTGTTCTATTTTTAGTAGAAAGAGCGTTGGTTAAGAATTAAAGAACCTGGCTTCTAATCATATTTCTGTTGACTCACATGACTGTTCTTTGTCTAATTTTCTTTATCTGTAAAGGGTGATAGCTTTCTTTGCTACCTGTCTCAATGTTGCCATAAAGATTTAAAGGAATGAAATAACTGTTAAACTGCTTTGGAAGACTTTAAAGCTTTCTTGAAATTCAAGAACTTTCTAACTCCCAAACACCTGATTGATCAACGTCTCATGCGTTTGAAAGAGCAGTCAGCAGAACTGTGTTCCTGGCTTGGGATTCAGATTCGCTTTTCACTAAATATTCTCATGGGGAAAGGGGAGGAAGACAAATTCTGAGAGAAGGAGAAAAGAATTTGTTAAGTTCCAAATTGGATTTTATTTTACCATAGAAACAATTTTATAAATGGTGGCTAGGTTTTAGTTAGTCTTCAAAGGCCCATATAACCCCCAAAATATACATATGGCCTATTAGTTATAGATATCCTTCTGGTTGCCTTTTTGATGGGGGGGGGGGTTAATAATGAAATGCAAGATTTTTTTTCTATGCCTTTGATAGCCTCCAGTCTTTCATATACCTTCAGAATCAGTCCCTTGGTGACCTTAAAGTTGTGTTGCTTCCAGGACAGACATGTTCTACGTATACTTCATTTAGTCCAACTGCTTTTTCCATAATTCTTTTTTGGAGCAACATTAACACTTTCTCAACTAGCACATCTGGGACTGTAATACCAAATGTGGAGGGCCCACTGTCTTTGAATCTTTATAAATCTTTTCTATCTTCTTCCCAGGTTCATCCTTAAATGCCCTAGGAGGATTTTGTTTAGTTGAGTCTCTCATCAAATTTTGTTTAAGTTTATTTTTCCCTCTAGTGCTTCTCCTGGTTTACAAGGTGATATTGCTTATATTGTTCCATCATTCTTCTCCATAGGATATTACAAATGACTTTATTTTCTAAACTTTTGTTGCCCTTGACTGCCATTTCACTGTTCTTGGCAAGGAAACCAAGAATTTGCTAGCTGAGGCAATTTCTGGGCTCTTTGGGGCCCATTATGCCAATTGATTTACATTGGATAAACTTTTGTAGGAAATTGTTATAAATATTGTTGGTGTCTGGGAACCTAACCACAGTTTATAACATTGTTTCTATGGAAACATGTGTTTTAAGTTCCAAACAACTCGCTTACAGAACTTTTTAAGAACAAAGCCTATTTTTAAATTTGGAACTCTGTGGATTATTATTATAGTACCACTATTGAGTTAGGGTTAGGATTAGGGTTAGGGTTAGGGAACTCTGTGGATTATTATTATCATACCACTATCATCAGTCCCATCCCCAGCTACCTTATTTTCTGCTCATTCACGTTTCCTCTTGCTCATCCACCTGCCTCCTTTATGGATCACTTATAAACCCATTCACCATCTCTCACTCTAGCCCAACCTTCTGATAACCCAGTAGGAAACGTCTGTGTCAGTATTCAAAACAGGCATGGCAAAACAGGGATTGATAGCAAAGTCAGGTTTATGCTAAGATAGAAAAAAAGCAAAGCTAGATCCAGTTACCTCAGCTTCAAGGGAACTGGGGGAAAAGACGGAAAATCTAATGTAACATCATGTAGCAGCAGAAAGAAGCAAGCTAACAGACGAGACTTACCAGTCAGCTGCCTCCTTCACCACACACTGGCTCTCTGATAAGCCACAGGGCAGATATAGATAGATGATAGGGAGAGATATAGATACACACATACATACATACATACATACATATATACACATGTATGTATGTATGTATGTACGTATATATAATTCTAGTACTCACTGGAATACTTCAAACCTAATGATAATTCAACACAATGTGAAAATAAAATGAATTTACAGCTATTGGAGAAGGATAAAAATCTTAAGTGACTGAAAAAAGCACCAAGTATAAATATGCATCATGTGATTTGTATGCAGAGGAATATGGCAACAGCTTTAGGCTATGTATTGACACTTGATGCATAGTAAGAGACTCAAGGAAGCTTTGATGAGGGATTATGTCAGTCATTCAGAGGCATCAAGAATCTCTAGAATGAGATGTCTTATTTCAACCTCCCTGATTCTTGTCAGAAGAAATCACACCTGCAGTGTTTTAACACTCACAGCCCTTGGTGGTATGAGAAAATGAGGCTGCGGCAGAGGACAAAATAGAAATATTGCTTTTAGTCAAGTTTTGTAACTTAAACAAAGAATGAACCGTGGTTTAAATTTTCCAGAAAGTATCTTTCATCATGTCGCCATGATAGAAACATTTGACTATACCAAACTGGACCCAGATATATACATATATATATATATATATATATATATATATATATATATATATATATATATATACATCTTTTAGATAGGGTTTTGTTAATTGTCAGTTATAAACATTGCCATTTGGTATTGATAGAACTCTTTACTTTACAGGAGAACAGAATATATTAAACTAATTCTGCCTAGGATTCTTTCAGTCTGGTGAGGATGAAGGAAGAGTAAACTATAATTCCCATTTAACTTATAGGGAAGTTAGTGGAGAATGGGTCAATGAGGGACTGGGGATTAGAATTTAGATAATTGAATTCCATTGTCCTGTGTTCTTGACTACAATAATTCTGCTTTATTATCATTTTTTCTCTTTTCTAGTTCTTTAAAATTGATTTTATTACCATAGTACTTTATTTAATGCAGCAGAAACTTCCCTCAGAATACACCCTAAAAAAAATCTCCCTTTCATGTGCATCTCCTCAAAACAGTAAAACTACCTAATACAGTGATTGTGATTGATGGTACATGTGACTCTGTTTTTGTAGCTTACTGTATTTTAGCAGAAGGTAAGCTTGTGCATTGTAATTTTAGTCATTTGACTAGAATTTCGTTGCTTTTTGGTGATGTCTTGATTTACATGGTACATTATTCTTTTGACTCTACTTTCTTTACTCTGCATCACTTCATGCATGTCTTCCTATGTTTCTCTTAATTCTTCATATTCACTTTTCCTTTGGGGGTGATGGTAGGGTGAAAAAGGGTTTTCTAAACCCTTAATTTCATTGAGTTTGGAACCCCCTGGGTTGAAATTCTTCCACCAATGGAGACCAGCAACGGAGTCTCTAATTTATGGTCTTAATGAGTGATGTGGGGCACTAAGAAGTCCTTATTTGTATATGTTCACTAGGCTACTCTAAGGCCAGTGCTCCATTCAGTATGCCACACTGGTTCATTGTGCTTAGTGGGTCTTGAAAATCTTAAAGTAATATGTAAATATAAATTATTATCATTATCAGTCAGTCAAAAAACATTTATTTACCAACTATGTGCCAGGCACTGTGCCAAATGCTGGAGATATAAGTACGAATAAAAACAAAGACAGTTCCTATCCTCAAATAGCTTATAGTCTAATGGGGGAAGACAATACACAAAAGAAAACTGAAAAGTTGGAGGTGGGTAAGGAGAGGAGAAGAAGGTACCCAGCATGAGGGGTATGATAGAGAGTTGCAAAGAAGTGAAAAAGCAGTGTTGCTGGTACAGTATATAGAGTGTTCGGGGAGGACTAGTACCTCTGGTGTGAGGTACTAGTCCTTTTCAGGGTTGCTTTCTACCTTTGGTGTCCAGCTGGTTACCCAACTCTCACCTTTGGCTCCAAGAAGTTGTAGGATGTGTAGCAGCCACACCCCATATGTGGAGAAAAACTACTGAGCCCCTTCCTTAAATAGAAGCCCTAGAGCCCATGGCCTTACCTTCCAGCCAGAGCATCCAATCAGAGGAGCATCTCATTCATCTCATCTTTTTCATGGTATTCAGCTAGAAATAGTCTAAGGACAAGTTGCTATCCTATTGTTCTTTTATATTTTGTATTCTGTAGACTATTGTAGAGGAAGATAAAAATGACTGCTTTTTTGCATCTAACAGTATTTCACTGTCAGATCATCTGCTGTAGACTCACCAAAAATATATTTAGTTCAACTCCAGGAATAGGATGACAGAATTGACATATGCCTCACACTTCTTCTGCTTGGTCTCTATAATTTGAAAGCTTTTCATTACATGTAATTTCGAAGTTATGAGTAGTTAGCAGGAGAATACATCAAAAATACTGTTTTTATATTTTTATTATGGATAAATCAGATTATATAGATTATATTTTTATTATGGATAAATGTTATGTCCAGAAAGTTGCATATAACAAGTTCTATCTTTAGTGATGTCCTTGCTCCGACAGTTTATTTATTTAATTCTCAAGGATATATTGAGGTCTGTTTTGATAATATAGGAATTTGTAGTCTGTTAGTTTATAAAGGCTAACAAAATTTGGGTGTATAATTGTAGCCAACTGATTCTGTCTTTCTAGGTATCCAGTATATACCACATTTTGGTAACCTATAGTAATATACTTCACAATTTCCATCATTTCACTTTGCATAATCTATATAATCCATGAATATGGACTTCTTGAGGATAATTGTTCTCTAATTTCTGATGGCAGTGACCTAATCCTGAATCTCTACATATGCCCCTCCCTTGCTTTAAACAATTTCATATGACTCGATCATTTATTCAGTGTTTTCTGAGTTCATGTTGAAACCCATGGAGCATTTTTTGATTCCATTGTTGGATTTTAGGCATTTCATGTGTTCTGTCCAAAGATAAACTACTTTTTGTCATATTTAACAAATCTAGTCTTGTGTACCAATTGTTAGCCTTTGTTATTGATTTGTGTAGTTAGGTTCATTTGTTCCTGAAGGACCTGTCCAAACTTTTACTCTATTTATCATATGCTCTAACAACATCTAGCAATGTTTTTCCTTCTTTTTGATGTGGAAGCATCAATCTTTCTCTAACTGCCTTCAGGTGATGAACCCTGTGTTTCATTAACATTATAAAGGATTTTGTCCAGACGCTTGATAGATCTGTGGTTATTCACTTTGCTGTACCAGAAATAAACATTAAAATTGATATTTCATAGGCATTCATTGCTCTATGTTCTTCCATTTCGGCTTCAATTTCAGGTGCCAATTAGTCTCTTAATATATACAGCCTCAGCTTTCTCCTTGATAGCCTTATGTTTGATGTGTCTTCCCTAGAGAATAACAAGGTGCTGGTAAGCTTCATCTTTCTCTATATGTTTAGTTTACCCTCTAGATTATTATTATTAATAATAATATTTAATTGTATTCATATATCACAGGGTTTTTTTTAGCCATTCCTCAATATTTGGGCTCATTTTATTTCCAGAATTTTGCTATTATTAATAGTGGTGCTATGAATATTTATATACCACCAGATTTTTTTTTTCTTGCTTTGACTTCCTTGGAGGTATAAACCCATCAGTGGGACCACTGTATAAAAGGGCATGAGCAATTTATTTATTTTCTTATGTGATTCCAAATTGTTTTTTCAGGATGGTTAGATCATGTCACAGTAAATTACTGGATCTGTCTTCTCATGGTTACTTCAACACTTAATTTCTCCATCTTTCCCCATATTTTTCAAATCAGTAGTTGTGAAATGATACCTCATAGTTGCTTTAGTTTGCATTTCCTCTGATCATTAATGATTTTGATATTTTTCTCCATCAAGAATAGTGGAGCCACCATACTTAGAGCCTAACATTATATGCCATGAGATACTAACAGAGAAAATGGCCATTTCTGAGAAAAAAAAAAGATGGAAAAAAAACATCTAGATTGCTTATAAAGGAGATGAGTGCCATATAATTGTGAGAACATTTAGGGACTGATTTGTATAGTATCTAATGGAGCAGAAGGAACCAAAGTCATGGAAGAAAACCTAGACCTTATTAATACTCCCCCAAAATGGTGTTTGAGTAATTATCAGCAACTACTCACCTATATATCTACTCTCTTATCTATACCAAATCTCTAAGAGGGTCATTTATTCATAGATTGGGGGCATCCTCAATGAACGTATTATCCAAAACAATCAGGCACTTGCAAAAACTATGCAATTAACTAAAAGATGTAGTGAATATAAGATCCCATTGTGCTTGTTTGTTATTTATGGAAAAGCATTTGACTTGGCAGAATGAAATGCTGTCTTACAGAATCTTACAACAAGGTATCTCCCATCTGTATATCAAAATCATTCAAGATTCCTTGGAAGTTATAACAGAAATAACTCTCTTTATGACTGAAAATAAACATCAGGCGAGGCATAAAACAGGAAGATACATACTTGACAAAGGTGCTCACCATGCAATGAGGAGGAGAGAAAGAAAGGGACGGGAAGAGAATAAGCATTTCTAGAGGTCTTACTCCATGCCAGGCATTTTACAAATATTATTTTATTTTATTCACACAACAACCCTATGACCTAGGTACTGTTATTACCCCCATTTTACAGCTGAGGAAATTGAGGCAAACAGAGGTTAAATGATTAGCCCAGGGTCAAACAGCTGGCTGGATCAGTTGACCAGATTTAAATCCAAGTGTTCTTGACTCCGGGCATAGGACCCTATGGGGATTCCTTCAGGAAGGTGAGGTTTCCCAAGAGGCTCATGTTTAAGGATGACATTGTGTTTATTGCATCAAGCCCTAGGACATTGCAAAGTCTCCTGGAATATACCTTTTATCACTGAAAGGCATTTGGCCCGATCAGTCTCAGAAGAGGAGGAGGAAAAGGAAGAAGGGGAAGGGGAGGAGGAGAAGGAGAAGGAGAAGGAAAGAGAGGAGTAGGAGGAGGAGGAGCAGGAGGAGAAAGGAGGAGGAGGAGGAGAAGGAGGAAGAGGAGAAGAAGAAGAAGAAGAAGAAGAAGAAGAAGAAGAAGAAGAAGAAGAAGAAGAAGAAGAAGAAGAAGAAATAGCTAATATTTTTAGAGCACTGCTATCTGCCTGGCAGTGTGTTAAGTACTTTACAATTATTATCTCATTTTTTCCTCACAACAACTCTGGTAGGTAGGCGCTATTATTATCCCCATTTTATAGATGAGGCAAGATTTGAATTCAGACCTTCTTGGCACTAAGTCTGGTGCTTTATCCACTAAACCACCTAGCTGCCCTATAAAAAAAGACTAAATAGATAAAGAATGTCTGTTGCCTAGATTATTAGTATGCACCTAACTTGATAAAAAGCTTATGAAACAGTATCTTATATAAATAATACAGATGTGGAATGAGCTGGACCTAGAGTTGAAAGAGATGAAGACAGTGGGCAGGGTTGCTTTTGGGAAGCAAACCACTTTTACTGGCCCCAAGCTTCCCATAACAGCAATGATTTATCTTTTCAATACAAAACTGATGTTTCTATGTAGCAGTGAAGCCTAGACTACCATTGCCTCTGAAGAACTAAGGATATGAATCATAAAGAAGGTCATAGAAAGTCATATGGTAACTATGAGCAGACTGTAGTAAATAGCCAATGAGAAACTGCAGAAGAATATCATCGAGATATCATCAAAGAATTTGAATGACTAAGAGAGAAGGTGGGCTTGTCACTTAGTGAGAGCAAAGAATGTTAGGGGAACAACTAGTGTGCTCTGCTGGTACCCTCATGACATCCAGAGAAAATGAGGAAGGGTTGTTAGGCGGACAACCTGTGGTAAAATTTGGGAGGACATATATAATAGTCAGACTGGGTGGGCCAGTATGGGTGAGTTGTTATCCATATCTATGGAAGCAACTTGTGAACTGATGAGATCAGAGATTCATTAACATATTTGAGCATATTTATTGCTCCCTTAAATATGGTGTAAAAGTTCTTACCTGAGGGTGTTCTGCCCAAAGGAAGGTAAATTTTGATGGCGGAAAGCTATCTAGTTACCTTGGGGTTTACTGGCTAGATTTCTTTCTCAAAGACCAAGCCTTAAACTCAATTCACTCTGGATCTCAGAGATTGGACAACAATAGGTCCCTCCCCAAGCACCACTTAATGGTTATTTTTTGGGCCCTCCAGGCTCAGAGGCAATGTAAATAGTAACTGTTTCTCTGTTGGCCAGCAACCCTGAGGGTCTTCCCTTCCAAGTCTGATTTTTTTTTCTTTTTGATTAAAGGGGCCATCCCTTGATTCACTTCTTAGTGAGTGTTGCCTCACTCAGACTGAGCACTTGAAAAGATCTTAGCTTAAAAGGGCCAAGGTCTCCCACTGCATCCTGGGCCAATCCTGTCCTGATCAACATCTGGCCACTGGACCCAGATGGCTCTGGAGGAGAAAGTGAAGCTGGTGACTTTGCACAGCACTCCTTCACTCAAATTAAAGTCAGTTGTAAGTCACGTCAGCACCTCCCTGATGTCATGGTCCTCTTTGAGAACGAAAGACAAAACACAGCAGAGGATTTATGTCAGTTCCCTATTCTGGATGTCAGAGCTGTTATAATCAGAGACTATAGGATCATAAACTTAGAACTAAAATAAACATGAGAAGTTGCACTATGGAAGCTAGATGACAAAGTGGATAGAGGACTGGGCCTGGAGCAGGAAGACCTGAGTTCAAATGCAGCCTCAGAAGAGTATTAGCTATGTGACCCTGGGCAAATCAGTTAACCCTATTTGCCTCAATTTCCTTACCTATACAATGAGCTGGAGAAAGAATGGCAAAACGCTCCAGTATCTTTGACAAGAAAATCCCAAATGGGGTCATGAAGAACCGTATACAACTGAAAAATTACTGAACAAATTGATTATCCAATCAATTTCACTGTTATACTTTTCTGTTTTTATCCAATGTTAGATTTTTCTTTATATTTGCCACCTTGTAATGAAATTTGAGATGCTGTAACAACAATGTAACTTGTAGCTACTGTGGAGGTAGAAGGCCAATAACACAAGAACACAGGAGGGCTGCTAGCACAGATTCTTTGATCTGCTTTTCTAAAGGAAAGCAACTTTAAGGAGTTAATAATCTTACTTCAATTAAACATACATATATCATTCACTTAGTTCAGGGGGAAAACTCAGCACCCTGAACTTCAGAGCAAATACAAACAGAAATTACAAACGGAGGAAATAACACAAATCAACAGACAGGCTTCTAACTGTCTGACCATAGCAATATATATAAGCAAAATGCTAACCTCATAGTATATGTACTGTTTCCAATAAAGGACTCTTGATTCAATCAAAGAGTCTTGATTCAAACAAAGGCAAAACTCAATCAAAGTCACTTGATTGCCTAAATGCTGGGAAGCACTTCAAAAGAAAAAAAACAGCAAAAAGTTTGCTTACCATTACACAGGGTCACACAGCTAGTAAGTATGTGAGGTCAGATTGGTCTTCCTGACCTCAGGGCCCATATTCTATCCACTTTGCCACTTAGCAGCCTCAATATGATAGTCTTCCAAATATTTTAAGTAAATTTCTTGCACTCCCTTAAGTTTTCTCTTCTCCAGGTTAAACAACCATAGTTCCTTCAATAGAGTTCATACACCATAATCTCAAGGCTCCTCACATTTTGGTTAACCTCTTCTAAATACTCTCCAGATCGTCAATGTCATTCCTAAAACATTGTGACTAAAACCATGTACAAGATATTGTCTGACCAGAGGAAAGTACAATGGGAATGCCATTTCCCCAGTCTATGATACTCTTAACTCTTAATTTAAGCTAAGATTAAAAAATTACCATAATTAGCCTTGACATAACTATGAATAATGTTCCAGGAGTGCCAGTCTGCCCTTTGTGAGTTGGACATTACCACTGGTCCTCTACATCCCCTCAAAGAAAGTGGGCATTGCCAAAGGGTATGCCAGCATGCCCACCATGCTAACACCTATGGTATTGACTCTTTCAGTCCACTAAAATTCTCTGAATTTTTCAAGTTTCCTACTGTCCAGCCATACTTTCTCATGCTTGTGCAGTTAATCCTTCAGCTCAAATGTAAGACTCTACATTGTTCCTAGGCTGTTTCTTCTTTTTCAGCCCAACATTTTTAACCCATTTGACAAATACAGCCCAGATTTTATTTTAAGACCTCTTGTGAGAACTGACAAAGGATTGTTGCATTCCTTTTTTTTTAAAACAACTGAAATAGGAAGTATTTTGGTTGAGCTGAAATCTATCTCCATAAAAGAGGATGTGTATAATTCATGAGACTTCAGTATTAGGGGAGCTGAAGGGAATATACATATATATGTAGACAGAGGGCACAGGGTGAGTTGAATATGAAGGGATGATATCTAAAAAAATAAAATCAAATCAAGGGATGAGAGAGGAATATATTGAGAGACAGAGAAAGGGAGAGATAGAATGAGATAAATTATGTCACATAAAAATGGCAAGAAAAAGCAGTTCTGTTGGGAGGGAAGAGAAGGCAGGTGAGGTGGAATGAGTGAATCTTGCTCTCATTGGATTTGACCTGAGGAGAGAATAAGATACACACTCGATTAGGTATCTTACGCCACAAGAAAGAAGGAGGAAGGAGATAAAAAAGGGGGCACAGTAGAAGGGAGGGCAGATAGGGGGAGGAGGTAATCAAACACTTTCAAAAAGGGACAGGGTCAAGGGAGAAAAATGAATAAAGGGGGATAGGATAGGAAGGAGCAAAATATAATTAGTCTTTCACAACATGAGTATTATGGAAGGGTTTTGCATAATAATACACATGTGGCCTATGTTGAATTACTTGCCTTCTTAGGGAGGGTGGGTGTGGAGGGAAAAGGGGAGAGAATTTGGAACTCAAAGTTTTAAAAGCAGATGTTCAAAAAAAGTTTTTGCATGCAACTAGAAAATAAGATATACAGGCAATGGGGCATAGAAATCTATTTTGCCCTACAAGAAAGTAAGGGAAAAGGGGTTGGGGGGGGAGTGGAGTGACAGAAGGGAGGGATGACCGGGGAACAGGACAATCAGAATATATGCCATCTTGGAGTGGGGGGAAGGGTAGAAATGGGGAGAAAATTTGTAATTCAAACTCTTGTGGAACTCAATGCTGAAAACTAACATATAACTTTCAAACTCTGGTCTCAGTTCTGCCTTCTGGGCCAATGTGATTAAATCAAATCCACTGGACAAGATTCCTTAGAACAGTTCTAAAAGCACTGGACTGAGGGGCAATGAGGTGTAATGGAGAGAATTTGATTCAAGAGACCTGGGTTTTATCCAAGGCTCTGCTGCTTAAAGAGAACCTGGGCCAGTTGTTTAATTCTAGGCTACTCCTTTATAATGGGAATAAAAATAGTCCTTGCTTAGCTAGCCACAGAATCCACTCACCTAGCTCCATGAAGGGTTAGCTGTGACCAGAGGAAGCTAGAGTTCCTTGCCAATGACTTCAAAGCTTAGAATAGGGAAAGCACCAGTTTTCATTCACAATGGATCCAAAGTTCTATGCCCTGGGTTGAGTGGAAATCTCAAGTCTACCTGGATCCTTAGTCCATTCTCCTGTGCACTCCTAGGTTCAGAACCCTCCCCTCCAACAGAGTTTCTGCCCTTATGGTGGTGAATTGTGCTTTGAACTCTACTTTGCCTGCTGAAAAAGGAGTGTCAGTAGATAACTAAAAGCAAACTCAACCTATACATGCCTAAAACTCCTGGATCCGTATTGATCCTATAATCTTAGGAGATTTGTAGGATTTAGGAGAATATCAGGCTTGCGACCATTTGGGAGATGTTTCATGTTTATTATGCATTGTATTATCTAGTCATTATATGCTATTTATTTGCTTATTGGTTGGATGCTAACAGTAAACACTACATGCAGTATCTAATAATTCTTATCTTTTTCTGTCTAAAGCTGACACCATCATGTCAAAGTCACATGATTACTTCTCAGTAAAAGACAGAAAGCCCACATAGAAGAGAGGGTTGGCCAGTAAGTAGGGGTTCAGAGCTAAGTTCTGCAAATCCACACATCCCTAGACAACGAGTCTGTGCTGCCTCATAGAGTTGGGCAAAGCTGAGGAAAGAGGGTCACTGCATCTCTGGGAAGCATAGAAAGTATGAGCTTATCTGCCTTTTGTCCCTAGCCAAGTAGGTCAACTGTTGGGAGAACAAATGGAACTCCCCAGTGAATGGCTATCAGCACCATCTGGTGGTTAAATACAAAATAAGTATAATGTAATGGAAGGTGGCTTAATAACTGGGGTAATCAGGAGAGGCCTTGGAGAGGAATTTGAATTTGAGCTGAATCGTGGAAGGATTTTGGAGTTCTAAGAGGAATAGGTGATAAAGGAGATAATTCCAGGCAATTTAAGAGAATAGATGCAGTAGAGAATGTTGTGTCGATGGGGAGTAGTAAATAAGTAACACATTTGTTTGGAAACTATTGTATATGAGGCACGAAGGGGAATTGTATGAAATCAGTCTAGAGCCATAAGCTGACCTAAATTACAAAAGGCTTTAGATGCCAGAAGAGCTTGTATCTGATCTTAAAGGCAAGAAGGAACCACTGAAGCTTTAGGAGCCAGTGAGTGACATAGTCATACATACCCTTGATTTAAGAAAATCAATATGGCAGCTGAATGAAGACTCGAGGCAGTAAGACCAATGAGAAAACAACTACAATGATACAGGCAGGAGGCAATGCGGACCTAAACTAGGGTGGTACTTGTATGAGTTGAGAGGAAGGGATATATGGGAGATATTTTGTGGAGGTAGAATTGATAAGATTTGGCATTTTACAAGAGATATTGTGATCCTCAGTGCAGAAGGTCCTGCCACCACCCTTTGTATATAAGGTGTCCCAAAAGTCTTAGTTGCAGTTTTAAGCTATTAAGGCTTGTATATATACTGTATAGACACATATATGTCTATCATTTATGAGAATTGTACATATGCGTTCTATGTAAATTCAAGATTAATATTGTAAGTCCACAACTCTGAATTCTGAAATAAATGCCAAACTTGATTTTCTTATAGGGTAACCATAAAAAATGAACAATAATGGACACTTACATGCTAAACTTGCTTTCTCAGGCCTGAAATTGTTTCAGATTTCACAGAAAATAAGGTTAAAAAAAACCTTCATTACAGTGCTTCACTGTTATGTTTTCAGTAATACCCTAATGCAAGAGAAACCATGGAAATACATTATTGTAGCCTTATTACTTCTCTTTCTACTGGAATATTAAGCCCTTGAGAAAAAGAATGGAAACCAATTCTGTCATTTACAAGTTCATACATGAGTTATTATAATTAAACATTGTAACTTTTCCTAAAGGGTTTGCACATTCTTTAAGTGCTTGGGCTACTGAAATGAGCTTTTCTCCACAGTTTAACTGAAAGAGAACTCAAAACATTGCAGGTTTTTCTTAAAGAAGTATGTTTTCTCCTTCAAAGACATTTGATTTAGTTTCATGGCTACAACAAGACAGATTTTTCTGTTTTATTATGGCTGGTCAGAGCCTTGAGAGGATCACTATGAGTTCATCCTTACATCTGATCTTATTTTGGTCCCTGGGGCACCTAACTCCAAGATAGTAACTCTTATAAATAGATTTAAGATCTGTGGGCTGTCACCCATCACTTTATCATAGGCAATATCTCTGTTCTATAAGCATTTCTGCTCCTATTTTTCTTGCAAGGTCATATCCCCAGATTCTAAATCCTCAGCACAAAGTATCCATGCATGACGGGATTTAAGCTAAAACAATGTCCTTAACTTCCAAAATTAGTAGTTTTGGAATTTATGAGTATAAAAGAAACCTTTCAATTCAATTGAATAAGCATTTAGTAAGTGACCACTACTCTGTACACAGAATTGTGTTAGGTCCTGGGCTATAAATAAACAAAACCAGAAATCCTTGCCCTCAAGAGCTTACTTTTCTATTGAGAGATATAACAGTTACACAATTAGAGACAATACATTTTGACACGGTGTAGAGAATTAATAGCTAAGGGATTCAGGAAAGGTTTCCTATAGTAGGTGGCACCTGAGATAAGTTTTAAAGGAAACTAAAAATTCTACCAGAAGATGTGTGAGTGGGGAAAGAATTCCAGACGTAGGGGTACAGCTTGCTCAAAGGCATGGAATGAAAAGTTGAAGCACTGAATTTAGGGAGCAATGAGTAAGCTGGAACATAGAATATATGAAGGAGAATAATGTGAAAAAGTTGGAAAAGTCAACTGGGATGAGATTGTGAAAGGCTCTAAGTGATCTTCCAGTAACAGAATAGGAAGCCAGGTCATCACAGAATGTTACAGCTGGAAAGCACTTTAAAGAGTATCTCATCTCACTCCATCATTTTACTGATGATAAAAATGGAGTATCGTGGTGATGAAATGACTTTACCAAGGTCAGACAACAATTAGTAAAGACAGGCCAAGTGTCCAAAGCTTTTGACCATCAGCACATGGCTCAAAGGTTTGGTTTTTGCTTGTTCTCCTTACAAATGTGAGTCTCTAACTAGAGATGGCAACAGGTTTATTCATATGATTAATGACGTAGCTCCAGTATTCACACCAAATATACTTAATCACTTTATGTGCCAGAGTTTTAAATTTAAAGCTAGATGGGACCTTAGAAGTAATTTAGTTCATCATATTCATTTCATAGGTGGAGAAACTGAGGCCTAGAAAGGTAGAGTGACTTGTCCAAGGTAACACAAGTAATAAGTTGTAGAGTTAGATATAATAATGATGATGATGATGATTATGATGATAATGTTGATAAATATCTTATCATTTACATAGCACCTTATAGTTCACAAAATGTCTTACAAAAATTGTCTCATTTTATTCCCACAACAACATAGGAGGTAATAGGTTCTATTATTACCCCCATTTTAAAAATGTGGAGACCGAGGTCAAAAAAGTTTAGTGATTTGTCCAGATTTATGCAACTAGGAAGTGGGCTGAAAGCTCAGATTTGAAGCTTGTATTTTCTTGACTACAAGTTCAGTGCTCTCTCCACATAGCTGCCAAGGTCTCTGACTCCACAACTAACAATTTTTTTTTCCTTTGCACTATGCTGCCTTCCAGGTAATCTCTGAATCCTTGAAAATCATTCAGTACTTGGCTTATATCTCTTAATGCACTTTTACAATTTCTATCATAAGTATGTGAGTATACATCTTATCTCTCCTACTTATTATAAACAGTAAGAGAGAAGGGGCTATACCTCATTCTTCTATGTATTCCCCTATTGTACTTAGAATGGCATCTTACAATAAATATTTGTTAAATGAACATTTACAATGGAAAAAATATTTAGTTTCTTTACATAATCTTCAGAATCTAAAAGGTATAGGTGATCTAAAGATAAATTGATAAAAGGCAGAAAGGGGGTTGAGTGAGTAGCTGAAGGTTATGGGATAGCTTGGCTCCCTGCTATGATATTGTGTTTTACGTTCTTTGCTGTTATAATGAAGTGGACTTGCTGGTTTGGGGATATAATTGCTGCTATGTTGAATTGGAGTTATTGGTTTGGGGATTTGATCCTCTGGTGTCTGAATAAATGTTTTACTTCTCCTGCCTTCTATATGGAGAGTCTCTTATATTCTGCAGTATAGAACTATACAGGCATTTTCATGGTTAACATTGGTATTGTGATACTTGCCTTACTGATACACCTTGACCAAATCACTAAACCACTGTCTGCCTCAATTTCTTCATCTATAAAGTGGGGATAACAATAATACTTACTTCTCAGGGTTATTGTGGGGCAAAATGAGATTTGTAAAGTGCTTTGTAAACCTTAAAGCACTATAGGTGGTAGTTATAATTATGCCAAGGAAGGATTAGAGTTAATTCTGCTAGGAGCAGTGGTTAAAGTTTCAGAGGTGGGTTTCAGCTTGAGGTAATGGAAAACTTCCCAACAATTAGAGCTATACCAAATTGGATCATGCTGCCTCTGGAGGGAGTGGGTTTGCCCCTCACTAGAAATTTTCAGACAAATTAGGGATGGTTGTTGAGTATGGTAGAAACAAGATTCTCAGTCAATTAGAGTAAATGACCACTGAGATACCACTAACTGATTCTATAATTCTTTATTCTTTGCAATACCACACACACACACATGTGCACACACACACACACACACACACACTTCTATTTTCATATATAGTTTAAAGCAAAATGTTCTCTCAGCTGGCATTTTCTTATCTAGAATTCAACAAACCTACTTTTTACATTAATCAGAGGGGCATGTGGTGGCTTTAATATTACATTTAGATATTAAAAATCATCATTGTAATTTCTCCCACAGTGCCGCAGGCTGTCAGCTAAATTTGAATTGTGTATTATAACTGGAGTGCTAGCTCAGTTTTTCTAGTGGCTGCTGAATGCAGGTGCTATTAAAAAAAATCAGAGAACGTTTCAGTTACCCAAGAAGTAGTTCCCAGTTTTCTGTCAATTTTGATTTTGGGGTTGTTTTTTAATCTCTTCAAAAAGCCTGTGTTGTGCTCCTTGGCTACTCTTCACCAATCATCTTTCTTTCCCTTCCAGGCAGAAGCCAGACTGTCATTTCTTGACAGATCTAGAGCCTTAATCATCCTTGATATAGGTTATTATGATGGTATTTAAATTCAATTCTATCTGAATACACTGTAGGGAAGAATCTTCCTGTCCCCTTTAAAAGAATAAGACACTAAAAGAGTTGTATATAAAACCAAGCCTTCCTTTAAGAAGGTCAATGGTATGATATTGTCTGAGTGAGAGTTCTCTTCAGCAATTCAGATCACAGCCTGATAACCTGCATTAGCCCTGAAAAGTAAGTGAATTGGGCACCCAGCTAGTGAAAATGAGAGGTGAGATATAAGCTCAGCTTTTCCTGACTCCAGGCCCATCACTCCATGTACCTCACTGACTTTCTTCTCTTAAGTACCTGTGGTAAAATGACAGTCAGGAGAGTCTAATAAGACTTAATAATAGGGCTGTTTAGCTTTTATCTTTGTATCCAACCAGTTAGCACAGTGTCTGGCACATGCTAGATGCTTAATAAATGTTTATTGATTGACAGTTATTTGATACTATGAAGGATCTGCCTGGGCATATGCCTTCTCCCAGTCATTTTCCACTCTGAATTGCCACCTACTTTTCCCTTCCACCTCTATCTCTAAGACCATAATCAAATGAATAGTCCTTTGCTTTTGGAAAGAGTTTACCAATGGACTGTTCCATTATTCTACCAATAATTCTTGCAATTTCCCAAACCATAGTTCTCTTTCCTGGATGCCATTCACCTTTATGTATTTTCTCCCCTAATTAGAATATAATCTCCAAGAGGGGTAGGGATGACTCATTTTTGTATTTATATCCCCAGCACTTTCCCCAGTATTTGGCACACAGTAAGCTCTTTAAAAATGCATTTTGTTTTCATTCATAATTGAAAATTTTGTGAAGAGTAGAATTTCACTTTAACTTTGGAACTTTTGTTCATTCAGCAAGTGTCTGTTAAATTCCTCCTTTGTGCCAACACTGTGTTAACTACCAGGGGTACAAAGAAATAACTAAATACCACCTGTCCACAAGGAGCTTACACTAGAAAGGAAAAGGTGACTTAGACAAATATTATTAGGGGTCTTTATTTTATTACAAATTCATTTTGTTAAAAGGATTATTTGGCTGGATCAGCTGCAATTTTTATGGGAACTTTATGTTTTGTTTTGTTTTGCTTTTAATAATTATTAGTAAGTAAATCCTGGTTGACTTTAAATAACATAGTTTCCCTCCTCTTAAATCAGTCTTCTTTCTACTCATGGGGAAAATTTAAAAAAAAAAAATTTTAAAGCTAATTCAGCAGCTTTCAAAAATCAGGATGTAAAACTTGACTGCCCCCATCTAAATAGCCCCTGAGTCAATCTGCTTTGAGGAGACCTTGGAAATTTGTTTTCAGTTCAAAAGAATTTCTAATATAAATGTGCAGCAGGTTGGCCCACCTTTCTCTTCATTTAAAATTTTATTGCAGGTATTTCTCCAGGCAGCATACTTGTCTGAACGGGTAAATGAATGTTGATGGATCTCAGCTGATGCATTTTTGTAAGGAAGATGATTGTTTTTGATGAGAACACCTATTTTAATGCTGAGGATCTCTGCCTAAATAGAAAAAGGATAAAAACAAAATAGTATTGAAGTAAGACTGATTATAATTGCTATATTTTCTAACAGAAAAAATTACAAGGTTTTTTTTACATACTTTACTAAGAACTCTGTTGACCAAATAAGTCATTAATTTATGAGGTATTAAGTGCCTACTATGTGGCAGGAATTGTGTAGGCTCTGCAGATAAAAAGACAAAAGATACAAAGACACAGGGGCGTAAAATTAGTGCTAGAAGGGATTTTCCTTCCATTAAATCTAACCCCATCATTTTAGAAATAAGGAAACTGAAACTCATCAAGGTTATATGATTTACCCAGAGTCATATAGCTGGGCAATATTGATGTCCAATTGACATCCAATAGACAGTTGGAGATGGAAGACTGGAGTAGTGAGAGGTAGGGGTAGATTGAAGACAGACCTATGTATTATTTGCATTGAGATGATCATTGAATCCATAGGAGCTAATGAGGCCACTAAGTAAAATAATTTAGAAGGAAAAGAAGACCCAGGACAGAGCCTGAGTGGTGGAGGGATTGGAGGTCACAGTGACAATGAAGGAATAGTGTTTGAGGTTGCGAGGCAGAGAAAGAGATGGAATGGAAACAGATTGTGATCAGATAAAGGAATTTCAATTTTAACATGGAAATGGAAAACTTGTGAGTGATAGCAAAACCAGAATATGATATCTGTGTAGCTCAGGGGAGGTGAGAAATGAGTACATTTGAAAACTGTGAGGTAGAGCAGCTAGGTGGCAAAATGGATAGAGCAACGGATCTAGAGTCAAGAAGACCTGAGCTCAAATCCAGCCTCAGACACTTACTAGCAGTGTGACCCTGGGCAAGTCACATAACCCTGTTTGTCTCAGTTCCTCATCTATCCAATGAGTTGGAGAAGGAAATGGTGAATCACTCCAGAATCTTTGCCAAGAAAGCCCCACATGGGGTCATGAAGAGTTTGAAACAACCAAATAACTCATTTTACAGATGAGGAATCTGAGACCTTCTTGAACCCTTATATAAAATATATGCAGTACTTATGGAGGCAACTGATACTACATACAAAGTCAACACCCATTCCTTTTAAAATGATATACTCTTATTCATTCCATAAAAAACAATCTATTTCAAAATTTATCATATGGAAAATATATATTAATCATCAAAACAAACCTGAAAATAGCAATATTTCTGTCCAACATTCTTCATGTTTTTCATACCTCATTTTCTTCTCATTTCACGTGATGTGAGTTATAATGAGTTGTTGAAATCATCTCAATTATTTGGATCGCATTCTTTGATAAAGTTTCTATTACATCCCTTCTATTTCTTGTGTTAATTACTGTGTTTTTCCGTTAATGCTCTAATTCTCATGCCATTAATTATCTGAAATCTAATCATTCTTTTTCCTGCTGTTCTATATAAAGCAAGCAGCCTTTTTTTTCTTGTTAATGTCTTAGATTGCTTGACCCTCCCATTTTATTTTACTTCTTTCACAGAATCTCAACCACAAAATTATGATGATTTGAGTGCATTTCTCCTTTTTTGTTGCATGGGACACTGAGGCCCAGATTTCTGAGAGTATTAGTTTTCACACTATTAATGACAAGACTATTCAAATCATTCATTTGTAAAGGTCAGGGTTTCTAGTGTTGCTCAAATTAGTCTAATTACAGAAGGTCCAGATAGTTGGATTGACTCAATCAAGTAAGCAATAGTAAAAACTAAATGTGAACAGGCCCTGAACCAATGGAAGGAGTGAAGAAACTTGATCATTGGATGAAGACAGATAACTCCTCACAGGAAATGTCTTGTGTTTGGCTGAAAAAAATCAAACAAGCTTCTGGGTCTTTGTATAAGACAGCAAGCCAGTTAGAAATCAAGCTTTCTAGTAGCAGGTCAGTTGAATGGTGAAGGATCCTGTGGTGAAGGACCCCCTGAGAGGGAATTACCCTTGTGGGAGGAAAAGAGAGTTTCCTCCACTGCTACTGATTAACCAGGTCATGGTTATGAACTTGGAAAGATGAGAATATCTGAAATTGCAATCAGAGTTGGTAGAAGAGGCTAATGCCCACATCTGCCGTGGGAGCTGGGAGGTGAGAAAGAGCGAACATCACTAGATGGCCTCCTCAGGGAGTTTAGCCAAGAAAAGAAGAAGGCATGTAAGAAAAATATAGGATGAGTATAGGAATATAGGAAGTGAAGATAGATGGATTAAATTAAAGGATGGGATTTACTAGATTTACTAATGTTTCTAGATCAAACCATTCACAGAGATGGAATATGTTCAAGAGAAAGGATTTTGAGTCATTTTGGAATGTAGGTTTTCCACTTACTATCTATGTAAGCTTGGTTATTTAACCTCTGTGTGCATTAATTTTCTACTCTATGGATTGTGGAATATGGATAGTGGAATAGAATGTGAACTCCAAGATCCATTCCAACTTTAAATATGTGTAACGGGTGGCTGTTGAGAAGACATCAGCATGTTCAGTTAATACAGTTTCCCATGTGGAAAAGATGGGGGAATCTGTTGCCATAGAGGTATGACGGCATACCCTTTTTGAATGCAGCCCAATGTTGGCCATGCGGCAAATCAAAAAGGCTCCTCTTCATTATATAGCTAGCAGACTAAAACTAGTTACAGAATACCTACATAGGTCCCAAATCAGGAAACAAAGCACTTTCATTACATGCCATCATGCCTCTCTAGAAGCAGGGTCTCCATCCTCTTCCATGTGAATGATCGCATTATCTGAGCATACTGAGGTCTGCTCACTAGCCCTCTTTTATTTATTGAATGCGAGTTACCTCACTCAAAGTGAGAACCTGAAAAGACCTTAGCTTAAAAGGGCCAAGGTCTCCCACTGCATCCTGGGTCATCTCCAGTTGTCCTGATGAACATCAGGCCACTGGATCTAGATGGTTCTGGAGGAGAAAGTGAGGCTGGTGACCTTACACAGCCCTCTCTCACTCAAATCAAGTCAACTGCAAGTCATGTCATCATCTCCCTGATATCATTGTCCTCTGCAAAAACGAAGGACAAACACAACAAAGCCCTCTTTTATATTTATTATGCTATGATCCATTAATCTCAGAAGTTATCCAGTCCAACTTGCTCCTGAATAGGAATTCTCTCTATAGTATCTTTAAAAGTAGTAGTCACTCAGCCTCCACTTGTGGACCTTCAGTAATGGGGAATGTATTATTACTTCCTGAAGCAGTCTTTTAGGATACTTTTGAAATACTTTTAGACTCATTGTTAGGAAGCTTTTCTTTACATTAAATTAAAATTCCATGGCATCTCAAATTCAAAATGTCCAAAATAGAATTTATCTTTCCTCCTAAAATCACCCTTCTTCCTAAATTTTTTTTATTTCTGTAATGAGCACTATCATTCTTCCAGTCACCTAGTTTCCAACCTGGGAATCATCCTCAAGTGTTAATTCTCACAAATCCACCATGTCCAATCAGCTGCCAAATCTTGTCATTTGCACATCTTCATATCTCTGGGATCTGTCCTCTTCTCTCACTGTAGTTCAAGTTCTCATCCCTTCTCAACTGGACCACTGTAATAGTTCCTAATTGGTTTCTTGGCCTCTATTCTCTCCCCTCTCCAAAGTGTCCTCAACACAGTAACCAAACTGTGTTGGTCTGACCTGTCAACATAATTTTAAATGTAGTCCAGATGCGACCAAATCTTTAACCTGTGAGGAGTGCTCTCTATGCTGGAGTAAAGGCACAGTTTATATAACAAATAACAAATGGGAAGGGGGAGAAGGTGGATTACAAAACAATCATTTCCAGGGCCTGAGTGGTTTCCCAAGACAAGCCCATGAGTGCAGGACAATGCAGGTGTTCTGGAGTCCTGTGGGAACAGTATTGTTTCAGGTTTTGGGAGTTGTTACTTGGTGGAACACAGGACCAGAGTTCTGCAACAGGAACTCACTTAAGGTGCACAGGCAAAGGAATGTAGTGATTGTGAGAGTGTTGTCAAGGATTTGATTGATCACTTGAAGCTGCATTGTGAGTCTGTGACTCCCAAGCCAGAGTTTCCCGAGAAAAAGGCAGCTCTGAGAAATCTAAATTATTAGTATATTCATTACACGTATCATATCGATAAATATGAAAGTCATAATTCCCTTCACATACCATATCAGTCCCCCCCTCAGGAAGCTTTAATGTCTCTCCATCACCTTTGGGCTAAAATGCAAACATTTTTGCCCTTTAAAGAACACCACACTCTAATTCCAACTACCTTCCCTGGCATATTATAATTTAAAGGAGTACAAAATAAACATTACCTAAATGATGCCATGTTGTTGGATGAGCAGCCCATTGCATGACCAATTACATATATCTTATGTCTGTCTATCATATGTCTACTGCTAATGGACAATAAGCTGAACCCAGAAATGCATAGGAAGAAGAACATGAACTGCCTCATGTCTGAAAAATTATCCTGAACTTTTAATGATGACAAACTGCTTCCTGCCAACAGTGCCCATCTTTTTAACACCTATCAGGTCCTGAGGAAGTTATATGATCTAGTTGCTTATTTCTCAGGTAGCATAGTTGCATGTTAACAGTTTTAAAATAAAGATGATACCACTTATCCTCTAACATTGTTTTTTGTTTTTTAAATGATGAGTGAGCAAAGCTTCTATTATTTAGGCATTTTAGTTAAACCGTTTTTATTATACTGGCCTTTGTTGTCTGATTCTTGGTTCCCTATCCTTTTATATTTCCAACTTGCTTCAGAACTTTGAAATATCTGTGATTTCATCGGTGTGATTATGCCTTTTGCTGATGATGACTATACTCCCTCCATATTTTTTTAGTCTCCTTGAATCGCTTTTAGACAAAAATAAAATCAATGTCTGGAGGCCAATCTTATGAAGAAGCCTTTCTAAACTTACCTGGACTGGGCATTGTAAGACCTAAACACTGCCTGCTGCCTGTTTCACAAGCTTGTGGTCTTCTGGAATCAAGGGTGTGCTGGAGTCGGCTCAAACTGATTCATGAGAGCTGATTATTACCTTTTTAGTGTGAGCATCTACAGCTTGGAAATTGGCAAATGCTACAAATCAGGGTTGAATTTATTGTTTTGCTGATTGTCTAAACCTAGGGAAGTGATGGATAATATTGCAGATTAAACTTCAAAGTATTAAAAATTTATCAGCATAATTTGGCCTCACCTTTATATACCCAGGGTTACTTCTACAGCATAGTGAAACATGGGAATAAGACTTTAGTAGAATTAGAAGTTAGTAGTTTAATACAGGATTTATTTTTTTTAACCCAGGCCTAAATCTTAAATGTTCACTGTCATTCTGAATGAATGAAAAGGAATTTTTTAGAACCTATCATATTCCAGGCATCATATTAGTTGATAGGGATATAAATAAAAGTAAAACATGCTCTGCTCCCAAGGAGCTCACATTCCATATTTGGGAGTGGTACTCCTAGAAGGGAGTTTTGATCTGGGTGGTCAGAACAATGGTGACCATAGGACAGTTGACTGTCACATGCATTCTGGAAGAAGTATTCATTCTGATTCTTTTTTTTTTCTTTTTATTTATTCCTTTTTTTAAAAAAAAATCTCAAAATTATCATGTGACAAACTATGCTTCCTATGCAATTCTGGACTCAGCTCACTGCTCCAATTAGCGTTAGCTATGTGGCACAGCAGATAGCACACTGCGTCTAAGACCTCACTTCAAATCTGACCTCAGACAGTAACTAGTTGTGTGACTCTGGTCAAGTCGCTTAACCTCTGTTTGCTTCAATTTCTTCAATAGTAAAATGAGGATAACAGTAGAAGCATCTGCCTCCCAGACTTGTTATGAGGATCAAATGAGATAATGTACTTAGCATAGGGCTTGGAACATAGTAGCCACTGTGTAAATGCATATTTCTTTCCCTTCCCCTTTATTAAATTGAAATCTATTTAACGGAATGTCATTGCTGTATCTAGCTTTGTAGTATAGAACCTAGCACAGTAGTTTGCATATTTATTCAATTTGAATTGAATTTGAGTTGAACCATACACACAACTTAAAATTTCTCAACTTGGTAAAAGAGATAGCATCTCAATTGAGAAATATAGGACAACTGCTAATTAGGGGGAAAAACTCTATTAGTCAGAACACCCAAAATGATCTGAATACAATACATAAATATGATTAATATTTGCTGACCTTAAGATTCATGGTTTGACCATCTACATGGAAAAGACCAAATACATGAAGAATATCCATTTTCCAGATTATGACAGACAGCCTGAAGTTGTCCATTAGTATGTGTATTGTCTAGGATAGATAATACAAATGAACCATGAGTTAAGCCCAGAATTAATTAATCAAGAAGAGAAGAACAAAACTGGTTGTCTTTAAGAAATTACAAAGCTCCTTTAATGACTCCAAAGGCCCATCTTCTAAATACCAACATTTAATAGTTTTGTTGTCCAGCTACAAGACATAGCATACAAGTCTCCAGGGGAGCCTGAATATCACATGGGTCAGTGGAGAAACCTTTTGATGCATGTGAGCAGGCTGAAACATGGAACAAAGAGGCAAACATGAAAGAAGAATGGGAGATAAAAAATGTCATCAGGGAAATGTGTAATGGAAAAAAGAAGACAGGCTGGTCATACAACCCAGGGTTGACAATCCATAGACAGCTCAGATGCTCTACTGATCTTCTTGAGATTTCAAGAGAAAGTGAGGAAGCATTTCAAAATGTTGGGTGGATGCCCCATTATAAATTGATAGGAGAACATGGGTAAGAATGATACACGTTGGGCATTCATGCTTCATTGTTGGAAACATCCAGAGTGATGAGATCACAGATCTATTTGAGTAAGATAAATGAAGTTGTGATTTCTGTCTAGAATTCTCAATCAACATCTTTTGACCTCAAGCTATATCATGTTTATATAATATGTTCCTACAAAGAAATAAGTTAGCAAATGGAGGTTCTGAGTTTGTTTGCTTTTCTTTCTTTTCTCCAGATGTTGCCCATCTGATGTGGTTTGAAAGACTTTATGTCTGGCTTCAGTGTTTGGAGAAATACATCTTGTACCCAGCTATAATTTTGAATGCCCTCACTATTGATGCATTTTCTATTAGCAATTACAGGAGACTTGGTGGCCAGTAAGTAGATAATGGTTTAATCTCATAATAATTTAGATTGCAATTCTTTAAAATGACAATGATTTTTTTCTGAGTGCCTTAAAGGAGTTCAGCAGCCACGTCTGCTCTGCCTTAACATCAGCAAATTTGACAATGAAAGAATGGGAACCAGTGAGTGTTAGATTAATTCACTTTGCTGTTACTTAGGTGATCATTTTGAATGACCTGAGTCCAAGTGAAATTAGATCTGTTCTAAGTGATTTTACGAACAAATGTCAGTCAATATGAAGGTTGACCCAGAAATACTTAGCCCGTGAGTCCAAATAAGATGACAGAGACACGGTATTAGTCTAGACCACTTGAAATTCTGCTTAGGAGTTTATAAACTGTCTGCTATTATTCTATTTAGCAACTACTCTATTACTTTGTATTTGGGGGAGGGGGAAATTAATCACTATCGCTGCACTTCTTGCATTTATCAGGTTCAGTTTTATAATTAAAAAGATAAAGGCTTCATCTATTCCAGATGCTTGGGTTTTTTTTGCAAAGTATTAATAATGTACGATAGAGTTATCAGTTGTGCATACTCAAATTACTTTGGAGTTTCTAAATGAAAATCCAGCAGATAACTTGTAGACATAAGGATACTCTGACACAAGATGAAAGTTTCTCATCACTTGAACTATTAGCTCATATGAGAATGAAAATAATATTTCATAGTTTTTTTAAATAAATTTACTGCATGGCACAGGGCACTTTGCCTAAATAATACATGCCCCCCAAAAATAAAGCTATAAAATATTGGACTCATAATATGTAACTGCTATTCCTTCTGGAGTGGGAAAGAACCCTGGATTTGGCATCAAAAGATTTGGATTTGAATCTGAGTTTTGCTCTTTGCACTATTTGCAACCATGGAAAGATTGATCAGTTTCTCTGGACCTCAGTTTTCTCATCTTTAAAATGAAGGAGTTGGACTATATAAATTCTAAGGCCCCTTCCAGCTCCAAAGCTATGATCACATAAAATGTTTGACAAACTGGAAAGCCAAGGTTAATGGTATTTTATCACTAGGTTGTGCCTAGTGATATCTACACAGTTCATTTCTACAACAGGGGAACATTTAAACTATGATGTCCTTATAATAGTTCTGTTTTTATTGGGCATTGCATTACTGTTATAGTGCCTTTGGGCCAGATATCATTTTGTCCTGCCATCCCAAGATGCCTTGGCTATCCAAGGTAAAGCTTGAATAAGTAACAGCTCCAGGTTTTCATCTGTTGTGTCTTGGGTAAGAATCAATTAAGTATTTTAATGTTAGATTTCTTAATATATATCTACCTATTAAAATAATTCATTCAAACTAGGGCCCCAAAAGTTCGGGCCTGGAGTTGATGTTTCTCTGGGTTTTGCTTGGATGGTCCAAATTGTTACAAGATTCCTGAGACCCACGGGGCATCTTTGGTCCTGGAAGTCAGACCTCTCTTTCATAGAGATCTGTTTCTTCCTCCATGACTGCAGAGAGCATTCAGCTACTGTTCTCTTCACCACTAAAAGAAGAACCCCAGGTTTTCAGTAGTTCTTACTCTCTAGATTTCATATTTTGTTGCTGAAGGCAACAGAACAGAGAGAACTCACTACTTAGGGACTTAGAATTCGTGAAAGGAATGGAGCGATCCCACCATGTGCTATAGGTTCAATAGCGACTGCCTTCTGAAGCAGATCTTATTTTCCATATCTCTCCAAGTAGCTGAGAGTTATTTTTCACAAAGTCAAAATCCCAGCCCATACAGAATGTCACAGATATGCATCTCTATAACACAGTATAGTGGAAAGAGCCCTGGATTTGAGTCAGAACTTCTAGGTTCAAACTCTTTGCTACTTACTCTCTGTGCCACCTTGGGCAAGTAACTTACCCTCTCTAGGCCTCTGCTTCTCATCTGAAAAACTGAAGGGTTTGGCTGGGTGCCAGTCAATGTCCTGTGAAAAGAACACTGGACCAAGAGTCAGAGGAGCTTGGTTCAGAACCTACCTTTGATATTTACTTCTTGCATGGCCTTGGTCTAATCATTTAACTTCATTGTGTCTCAGTTTTCTCATATGCAAAATGAGGTAGTTGGACTAGATGGCCTCTAAGGTTCTAGATCTATTATCCTCTGAAATAATGGCCTCTATGGTCTCTTCCTGATCTAATATCTGTAACCCTCTCTGTCAGCTTACCAAGTAGAAAGCTACCTGGATCTTGGGCAGAGGCATTCTGAGGATGTGGTCCATAAAGCCTCAGAGCTAATGGGGGTTAAGAGGAGCAACTGCTGAAGATTTTAAAAATCTGTGAAAGATTTTGAAAACATTTTTTAAGGCTTATCCCATGAAACGAGAGGTAAACACCAAAGAGGAAGGGATAAATCCAAGAGGAGAAGCTCAGAAGCACAGATCCATTAAACCTTCAGGGTTACACAAGCCTTGGCCCTTTCTTTCTGTACCTTCCTAAAGAAATAAAGCCATTTGGTTTTTAGTGCACATACTTTTTTCAGGAAAAAAAAGCTAGCACCAATGTCCCAAGTGGGCTACTGGCTTAATGGCTATCTTAAAATGTGTGAACCCAAGCAAAGACAGACCTCTTAAGAATATACTCTTTCATCCTATTACTCAGTTCTAAGGTAGTCGCCTGTAGCCATCCAGTCTTACAGTATTTCACTTGTGATACTGTAGAAACTAGTTCTCCCTTGGAATAGCACAAGTAAAACAGGTTTCCTTTATAGACTATTAGTCCCCTTCAGGACAGTCTGGTTCCCTGTGGGAGGTAACTCCTGAGC
>CM053626.1:218821686-218843078 GCA_028646595.1 Phalanger gymnotis | reverse complement strand
TCTCTCTCTCTCTCTCTCTCTCTCTCTCTCTCTCTCTCTCTCTCTCTCTCTCTCTCTCTCTCTCTCTCTCTCTCTCTCTCTCTCTCTCTCTCTCTCTCTCTCTCTCTCTCTCTCTCTCTCTCTCTCTCTCTCTCTCTCTCTCTGCCTCTGTCTCTCCATCTCTCTGTCTCTCCATCTCTCTGTCTCTATCTCTGTCTCTCTGTCTCTGTCTCCATCTCTCTCTGTGTCTGTCTCTCTGTGTCTGTCTCTCTGTCTCTGTCTCTCTATCTCTCTGTCTCTATCTCTGTCTCTCTGTCTCTGTGTCTGTCTCTTTGTCTCTCTGTCTCTTTCTGTCTTTCTGTGTCTCTATCTCTGTCTCTCTCTGTCTCTATCTCCATCTCTTTCTGTGTCTGTCTCTCTGTCTCTCTCTGTCTCTGTCTCTCTGTGTGTCTATCTGTCTCTCAGTGAGTCTGTGAAACTTCACAATGTGAAGTTTTCTGTGAGCTCACTGCTGTTCCATGTCTGTCTTCTTTTACATGAGAAGCAAAATGAGGAATATATGCGCCCAAAGTGAATTGCCTGTGCTTACCTAGTTAGCCTTTGCATGACAATATCATTGATTATTTTTTTTCTTTCTTTCCTCCCTCTTCGACAGCTGTGATATTTTTCTGATAACAATAGCTGGCATGAAGCTGTTACGCACCTCCTTCTGTAATCCTGTTCATCACTTTGTTACCTTGAGCTTCACTGTCATCTTTTTCCAGTTTGACTGCAAAAATCTCTCAGAGAGTTTCCTCTTGGATTTCTTCATGGTATCTATTTTGTTTAGCAAGGCAAGTCAATGAACTTTTTTGACCATTATTTTCAAACAAAAATTTGCTATTATATTTAGTTTAAACTGGTTTTGCTTTACAGATATATGTAGGATGAAATTAGTTAATGCAATTAATTTTATGATATTATTATTTTGATTCCAGTAAAAATAGAATTTAAATATATTTCAAATTAGCTATTAGATTTATAATTTTAAATGTTCATTTATATGTTTGCTACTTTCAAACAATTAACCAATCTATAAACATTTATTAAGCACCTACTATATGCCACACACTGAGATAAGCACTTTTGGAAATTTCCAGAAATACTTCCCTATTGGCATTCATATCACAGTACTTGAGTTTTAAGGTTGATTAGGTAAAGGATTTTAGAGTTCATACAGGCTGTAGGTCACACCACCTGACCATGAGATCAGTCCTTTGGCCCTAACACTTAGTGATCTCCAAAACACTTCCAAGTAATGTTACTTCTTTAACTCATTTCAGGCCAAGTTTTCATTCATTAAAGGTCATATACAAAACAAAAAGTGCAATCAAAACATATGAAAAATCAAAATATCCAATGTCTCCCAATGCAGTGTAAGATCCATTTGCTTTTTAGCTGTTACATCACATATCATATATACTATTGACTAAAAGGCCCAGATCATTTGCAGTCATGCTGCTTTCTAACTAACCTTTCCAATCTTGTACTTATAAAATGTATTTTTTGAATCAAAGTGACAGATTTTATATTTATACTTATTTTATATTTATTCTTATTTAATTTCATCTTACTAGATCTGGCCCAACATTTAACCCCATCAGGCTCTTTTTTAATCCTGACCTGTTGTGCAATAGGGGTATCATCCTTCCTAGGTTTTTGATATCTGCAGATCTTGTCAACATGCCATCTATACTCTTTAACAAGTCATTAATAAAAATATTCAAAAGTACAGGACCAAGCAGGTTCCTGGGAAACTTCTAAGTTGACATTAATGTCTTTACTTTGTGCAGTGATTCAAACAGTTTCCAATCCATCTAACTATCCTATCATCTCCATTTGATCCACAACTCTCCATCACGTCCAGATGAATAGAATGAGAAACTTTTTCAGCAGCTTCATAAAAATCGAGTCTAACTACATCTACATTGTTCATTTGATCTACTGTGTTAGTCTAGTAATCCTGTCAAAAGAGGAAGAGTGGTTATTCTGGTGTAACTTATTCACCATGAAACCACTTTGCCTCTTGGTGATGACTGCTTCCTTTTAGATAGTCACAAACTATCCCTTTAATAATACTCTCTAGAATTTTGCCAGGTATCAAAGACAAACTAACTGGCCTGTAGTTTACACAACCCATCTTTTCCTCTCTGCCTAGAGGCAGCTAAGTGGCCCCATGGATAGAGCACTAGGTATGAAGTTAGGAAGTCCCGAGTTTAAATCCAGCCTTAGATGCTTACAAACTATGTAACCTTGGACAAGTCATTTAATCACTGTCTCAGTTTCTTCAATAATCATGTGGGAATCATAATAGCACCCACCTCCTGGAGTTGTTATGAGGATCAAATAAGGTAATATTTATAAAGCACACATCACAGTGCCTGGCACATAGTAGGAGCTTAATAAATATTTGTTTCCTTCCTTCCCTCCTCTTTTCTTTCACTTCTTCCTTCCTTCCTCCTTTCCTTTTTTCTTTCCCTCCTTCCATTTATAAATAAATATCAGGACAACATTTGCCTTTTAGTAGTCCAAAAATTTTAAAAGATTACTAATGATATCTCAGCAATAACATTTACCAGTTCTGTCAGTGGTTCCCCTGAGCCTGTAACTTGAATTCATATGAAGAAACTAGGTGCTCCCTTACTATTTCTCAACTCCTATTGTGTTTCAACTCCCTCTTAGATGTTTTTGTCTCATCCTTTACAATCCAAAGGTCCTGGTTCTCGGCAGTGAACACAGAAACAAAATGAGTTAAACAGCTCTCTACATGTTCTCCACCTCTCCAACCTCTCTTATCGTTGACCAATTTACCCTTAGCAACAGTCTATCCCTTTTATTTTTCTTAATAATAATGACTAAAATAATTGATCTTTATGTCTCTCTTTTAAGTTTGAAAAGGATATTAACATACACTATTCCATTTTAACCTCCCAAAACACACTTCTGTTTTTACAAGTATTGTTATCCTTATCCTTAGATGATAAAATGTGCTCGAAGTGTTTAAATGACTTTGACACAGTTCTATAGCTAGTAAGTATCAAAGAAAGATCTTAAATCCAGCTCTTCCCAACTACATATGTTACTCTATCCACTATACAACACTGCCTCTTTTCCCTAGTTTAGATTTAAAAAACCAAACCAAATCAAACTTTTTGTTATCCTTAGTTTTCCTTTCCAGCCTCAGTTCACTCTAAACTTTAGTTTTTCTGAGGCTATTCTTATAGGTCCATGGCATTCTTTTGAACTCGTCTTGTATAACATGACCTTGCTTCTATTTTCTGCACCTGCCATTTTTAACCTAAGCTGGTTGGTGAATTCCATGTGTAACTATATCTATCTCTTGAAACAGCTCTTCTTTTTTCTTCTCTTTGAAATTGGAGTTGACTTGAATTCCATTTCTCTTGGTAGCTTCAGAATTTCATACTTCGGTGCTTCTAGTCCTAGTCCAACTTATTCTGCCTATTTTTCCTATGAATACTTGGAAAACTGATTTCCCCAAATCTAGAGAACATGTCAGGCTTTGCCCAGTTTTCCTCTTCCCTATCACAAATTCTAGAATGGAATAATTACTGTACACCCAAGGTATGCATTTTTCTACCATATGATAACTAGTTTTTTCTTACTGGTGATAATATAATCCAAAATTGATCTTCCCCATGTTGGTTTTTCTACTTTTTGAAGAACTGTCATTATTAGGGATGGTCAGGAAATTATTAACTGCTCTGCTTTGGGGAGAGATAAAGGGAGAGAGTGGGAGAGGGAGAGAGAGAAAGAGAAAGAGAGAGAGAGGGGAAGAGAGAGAAAGATGGCTCTAGCAAATATACAGATAATTGAAGTCTCCCATCACTTTTATTGCATCCCTTTCATTCCAGACTTGTGATCTATTTTCCAAACTGTTCATCTATCTCTTTTTTCTGCCCAGGTGGTCTGTAGCACACATTGATGATAGCATTTCTGATATTGCCACTGTAGTTCTTCACCTATCTTCCCCATATTTTCCCCACTCCCCTTCCTGGATTTCTGCACATGAGTATATTTTTTTTAGTATACGATGATACTTCACCCCTTCCCTTTTTTAGTTATTCTTTTTTTTAATAAGGCAGACCCTTCTTAGGCAATATTCTTGTATGGATCTCATCCCACTGAGTGAGCAATATCTGTGAAATCAAGTTTACATATTTGTATTAGGAGCTATAGGTCACATTGCTTGTTACCCACACTTTGTATACTTTATATTGGTATCTAAGACTGGTTTTTATTGCTACCTTATTTCTTGGATTTCATTTACTGTATATTACCAGGTGCCATCTCTATTGCCATTCTTCTTCCTATAATTTAGTTACTTTCTATGGTGTCTAACATGGGGTATGTGTAAGATATGTGCGTATGTATGTGTTTAATCATGTATACATGTACACAAGTATGTCTCTCTGTCTCTCTATGATCTACATATATATTTATATGCATATGCAATATATATGTATATATGTACACATACATATTCTCCCTCCCTCCTTTCATTTTAAAGTTATTTTGATTAGATTTGCAAGATTCTAAGGAAATAGATTTTTATCAGCCATGTTAGGTATACTCCATCCTTCTCAAAGAACCTATCATTTATTATATTTTAAGCCATGGTCGGGAAATCCAAATCCCTTTAGCAGGAAGTATCTTCTTAACCTGATTTTCATTTCCCAGGTCTGCCTTTCCTGAAGCAACAATGGTGAAATCACCACCGGTGTCTGTAAGGTCATCAGCTTAAGATTTCATTATATTTAGCAAAGCTTTTATATTTCTTCTGGCAATATCATTTTAGGCTATGTTTTACTATCCAGTTTACCAACGCATCTAAGACATGTAGCCTAGAAAGATTTCTGTGATTTTTCATCTGGTGAACAAAACACTGCCTCACTGCTTTAGCAGCTAAGTGGTACAGTCCATAGAACACTGGACTTGGAATCAGGAGGATTCACCTTCATGAATTCAAATCTGGCCTCAGATGCTTACTAGTTTTGTGATCCTGGGCAAATCACTTAACCCTATTTGCCTCAGTTTTCTCATCTGTAAAAATGAGCTGGAGAAGGAAAAGGCAAACCATTCCATTATCTTTGCCAAGAAAACCCCAAATGGGGTCACAAAGAAACTGAAAAGGACTGAATGATAACAATACCCCATCAAAAGGGGCATTAATCTGTAATTAAATAAACACTTCTATTTATTTCTTCTTTTGACCTATGCTGGACAATCCCTTACCTGAGTAACCACACCATCATTACTTGGAGGAAAAATAGCTGTTTTCTCTCCAGGCTGTCCAGCTCCCTCTTTTTCAAGAAGAAAATCGAATCTCAATGATCCAGCTCTTCTGTCCCCTTGGTATGATATTCTTCCACTTTCTAACCTCTCAATATGAAACAGGAGCTATGTGTTCAGTTATTTTTTTTATTTCTTTGAATTTACGTGGAAACTTTTTGGTAGTTTTTTGTTTATTTATTGTTTTTTAAGGAACACTTCATTTTCCCTAATAACTTAGAGAATTGAGGGGTATTTCTTAAACTCTTTTACCTTAATTTCTAGGAATGAAAGACCAACCTGCACTTTAAGAATAGATTACAGTCACTTGGGCCATGGCAAAAAAAAGCCTTTTAATTCTATTCTAGGCTATTGCAAAATTTTGCCTCCTCTTCATACTTGCTGGAAATAAGATCTTCAGTCCTTTGTATTAAATTATAAACTCCATAGGGCCTTGCTGTTTTTCATCTTTATATCCCAACACATAACACATTGCTTTACACCTAGTAAGTTCATAATAAATATTGAATTATTGAATTCCCTGTGAATTTCCTTTATCTCAGATAGCAACATAACATCTTGTTGTGTTCTTTGAAGCACTTTTAAATTTTCATTGCAACTTATTTATTGATGCTGTATCAGAAAAGCAGGCTAATCTGGGATTACTTAAGAACATCATTGGTGCTTGTCTAATAGCAAAAGAGAATGTCATTCATTACACCTCTCTCCATAAGGGTGCATACCTGCTAAAGAACATTACTTTGCTATTTGAGTACTAGGCTGGGGTACTTGGGGAAAAGCTTGGATGTGGTGTAATTATAATGAACAATCTTGAGCCTAGATAAGGGATGAGGAAATATACTTCTTTCATTTGAGAGGTGATGGATTGCGAGTTTTGAACATGGCATATGCTGTCTAAAGTGGTTTTGCTTAACTGCTTTTCTCTGTCAAAAGGGAAGGCTCATGCAGGGCGTAAGTGGAGAGGGCCATTTCCTGAAATGAATATGATGTCCAAACAAAAGGCATCAGTAAAATTTTTAAAAGGAAGAGGGATGACCTTAGATGAAGAGTCACATGTCTCGTAGTAATCATAGAAATTCAACCACGTTAAAAGCCAGGCTTTTAGGTGCCTCTGCATAGACACAGGGATAGGTTTGATTCACTAGTTATTTGACCCCTTCATTTTTCCTCTTTCATCACAGCCTTGTAGTCTCAGGGCAGGCTATGGTTAATTATTCAGCTATTTCTCTTATGGTTATAGGATGGGGAAGGATTCAAGGAAGAGTCATATTTTTCTTTATTTTTTAATTTTTACATTCATTTTAAAATTTTTAGTTCCATATTTTCTCCCTCCTACTAGATCCTCCCCCATATTGAGAAGGCAAGCAATATATCTGTTATATATGTGAAATCATGCAAAACATATTAAGAGTTCTATTTTATCTTCATTTCTACAAGGATATTTAGCTCCTTCCAAAAAAAAAGAAGAGAGAGTGAGTCAACAAGCATTTATTAAGCACCTACTCTGTGTCATTCTGTGCTGAGCACTAGTATATCTAGTTGTGTCTAAGACGGATCCCTCTATCCGGGCCTTTGATGACATTCCCTCCAATATTCTCATCGCCTCCCTCTCAGATATCTTTGCGTTCTCCCTCTCTCCTGGATTCCATTGCCTAAAAATATGCTCAGGTCTCTCAGTCCTAAAAAAGAAGTCTTTCCTCACAAAATCCTCTGAATTAGGTAGTATTAATATTATTGCTATCAATTTAAAAATGAAGAAACAAACTAAGAGGCAGAAAGTTTATGTGATCTCTAGGGGAGAGACAGAGAGGCTTGGTCCTGGCACTTTGAGATCTACCGCTTCCCTCATTCTATCTGCCAAAGGTGAGTTTTCTTGGACAATGAAAATATATAGGTTTAAAGATGGGGGAAACATTAGAAAGATATTCTCATTTTACAAATTAGGAAAGTGAGACCCAGGATCTTGGTTAAGTGGATTTCCAGAGGTCCCAAAAAGGCAGAGTCCTGACTCACTAACCAAAACAAAACAAAGAAAAAACTGAGGAGGCAATGTCAGAAGGCTCCTTCCATCGGAGGAAATTAAAGGAACACTTAGTGGTATAAAAATGGAAATACAGCTAAGCCCCTAGAGAGAATTTTTTTAAGTGGTAAGTACCCCCAAAGCACTATGTTGAGTACAAAAAAAGAGCAAAAAAGGGGGGTAAAATGACAGCATAGTACCTACACTCAGAAAGGTTATAATCTACTAGAAGGGATAAGACAAATCAATATGATACAATATAAAATATGATTTATATGCATGTCTATGATGCAAAGTGCTATAACAAAGAGTATGTTTGCAAGCAAAGAGCTCACTGCAACTAAATCCCATCCATTCATCATGCCTCTTACTTGGCTTCCCTACCCCATCAGATTTCCCATAGTGCTATCCTGTTTGTTTTGTCTTTAACTGATATTATCTTCAAAATCTCTAGAAACTTCAGATAGTGTTTATGAAAGTAACTCCTAGCAATAATTAGTATAAGGAAGAAATCATTTGATTTTCTGGGTTGACTGGGAAGTAGCCCAACCCGAGTTCTCAACATGTCTTAACTTCTCATTTTCTCATTGACTGACTTAGGCTCATCATCCAGCCCTTCTCCCTTTCCTTTTCCTCATGTGATCAATGGAGACAGTTATTGTTATGCTACCATCTCTGCTCACAGAGTTGTTGCAAGATTAATGAAGAAACATTTAGGAAGACATAAGTTCCCTAGAAGAAAGGGACTATACAGATAGAATGCATTATTATTAAAGTAAGTTTCCCTTAATCTCTCTTATTCTTTGACTGGATCAAGAAGGGATAAAGGGAAGGAAGATGTTAGAGATGCTCTGCACGGTAACATCAGGGTCTTAAGGGGAAGGGATGAACTAGATGGTTTCCAGAGGCCCCTTTGAGTTCTTTTATTCCACATATAGCTCACTGAAAATTCCCAGTGAGGCAGGGAAGATGAATGTGTACTATTCTCTTCAGACTGTGACAACTAGTGAACCATTTGAGATTATGAGTTCTGGGGCCACACCACATTGGGATAGATTTAGTATAAATCACCCCCTTGATGAGAGGGACTGACTGATAGCTCATTAGTGAGCTGGAGCTCTTCTGAGCTCCTTAACCTTGCCCAGAGGAAAAGAGTGGCCCTCTTATACATCCCATGGTGGTGCTGCAACATGGAAAAGGCAATCACATCTGCTCCCTCTCAGTGCATGGTCTGGAGGAAAATAACATTTTCTCTTTGCCCCTACTCCCCTCTCTCCTTTGGAAAGCTCATGAGATGAATTTGTACATTTTTAGGTGAATTAGACCATCCCGCTGTTTGTGTTATTGCTTTTCTTTGTTCTGTTTTGTCTTTCCTCGAAGAGGATAAAATCAGAGAAGGAGGGAAATAAAGAGAAACTAGACAATTCCAAGCCCTCTCACTCCCTACTCCAAAACTCTCATGCAAACTCTAACTTTGTGACTGTAGCAACAGCTCTTCGTTAATAGTGGAATCATACAGCAGCTATTTAACCTTGTGTAATATTAATGGCATATAAGATCTTCTCCACTCATTAACAGGTCTTATGTAGAGCCCATTGGGGGAGGAGCTTATTTAGGGGAGGTTTGCTTGTAAGAAGGCTTCCACACCTTTTGGTACTAAGCTAATCAGGCACTGAGTCACAAGGATTGTGATGCCTTCTGACTCTGAGCCTATCAGCCAAAAGTATATACAGTTGGTACTTTGCTTTGTGGGTTCTCTTATGAGAAGGATCTTTTGATTTCCTGGTTGAGACTGAGTAGTCATATGTTCAGAGGCCACTGACACTCAGGTGTCCGTGCTGTCTTGATCCAGTGGTGTATGCAAAGTATATAGCAATATTGCTTTGATTGAGGAGGCTGGAGCTCCGTCTGTTGGTCTTTGTGCTAATTTGTCTGTATCTTCTCTGACATTCAGGGCACTGACCTTTCCCCTGAACCAGTGAATGTAATTAAAAAGTAGGATTGTTAACCCCTTTTTGAGCAATCTTTCCTAGAAAAGCAGATCAAAGAACCTGTGCCATCCTGCATATGCTAGGGTGCTTGCTGTTACACCTGGTGAAGTAAGATATTAGATTTAGCTTAATAGAGCAGCTAGGGTGGGCAGTGGATAGAGTATTGGTCCTTGAGTGAGGAAGTTATTGTTGTTGTCATTCAGTTATTTTCAGTTATGTCCAAATTTTCAGGGCCCCATTTAGGATTTCCTTGGCAAAGATACTGGAGTGGTTTGCCATTTCTTTCTCTGGCTCACTTTACAGATAAGGAAACTGAGACCCAGAAAGATGAGATGACTGGTGTCCATGGCCATACAGAGAGTCTGGACGTGAACTTGGGAACTGGGTGTAAATTACTAATTTTTTAGACAATGTGTGATATAATGGGAAAGAGTCTGGATTTGGAGTCTTTAAATCTTAAATTTGGATCCGAAAGGAGCTTTGGCAGCCACAAAATCCCACAAACCCATTTTACAGATGAGGCTACTGATGTCCCAAAGAATTCTGTGATTGGTTCAGGGTCAAACAAATAAAAGATTGGCAGAACCAGGAATCAGATACCTTGGTTCTCTCTAGCCACATTCAGCACTATTAGAGGAATAAACAAATAAAATCTTCAGGATATAAGCTCATGAGTTCCTGTATAAACTATTTATTTAGTGCTGCCACCTTTGAATTGAAAACACATGAGTTGTTATTTCTGTTACAAGAGCTGAGTTCTGAGAGACCCATTGTTCTGGTGGCAGGAAGATCTGGACCTGAGTCCAGTTCCCTAAACTGGCAGTCACTTCTCTGCTCTCCCAGTTTCCAGATGATAATACTGCCCCTGCCTGCTGACTTTGATTAATATATCTAATTGTACTGTAGGTACCGAATGCTAATAATGAGGATATTGCTGTATCATCCCTTGGGTTAGATAACTCTGGTGATTATACCCTTTGCACTTTTATTTTATTTTTAGTGTACTTTTCCTCAGCAGTTGAAAAATGTGGCTGTTGGCTTTATTGATCTTTTTCAGAATCCTGAAATCGTCAGTAAGGTCATCTCAAAGTTTCCTCTCTACCAGAGAAGTCTAAGCCCCATTATAACTTCAATCCTTAAGGCTTGGTATGATCTTTATTACCCTATGGTATCTTATCTTCAAGGTAATGACATCTTCTCAGAAGTTGAGTTTAAAATTGCTTTCAACTTTCTATAGGAAGCCTCTCTGGTGAACACACTGGGAGCCAGATTGTCATCTGGGAACACAAGTGAGAGAGAAAAGAACAGAAACCCAGGGAGTTAAGGAGCACGGAGGAAAAGCCATCAAAAGAGTGGAACAGTTAGAAGGAGAGGGCAGAAGAAAATGAGGGAGGATGTACTTCAGTAATTGCTTCAAGAATTTAGTCTCTCAGAGGTTCCATAAAGAAAGAAAAATTGATTCACCATCTTACATGCTAAAATGTATAGTACTGCACTCAGTTAACAAGTGTTTACTGAAGGTCTACTAGGTCTATTTTTCTATGCTAGGTATTGAGATAAACACAGAAGTTATGTGGAGCTACACTTCTATCCTCCAGAAGTTTATTATAATATATACTTGAGAAAAGAAGACACGCACACCTGAAATAGTCGAGTAACAAATGTGATACAGTGGTAGTTGCAATCTGCATTAGAAGATTCACAACATGCAATTTCTTCTGCTCATTCATCCTTGGCTTTTAGTGAGCTCTGTTTATGAAGATGAAGCTGTGGAGCATGGGAAGTGGGCCATCAGAGCCTCAGTAGATAAGGAGCACAGACTCCTTATGCAATAAAAATACCTTTTTCCCTCTGCATCCTACTAATTAGAAATGCATTTAGGTTAGCAAATTCATTTTAAAAAGCCGCCATTGCCCTCTTAAGCCTCACTCACACTTTAGTGTCAATTACTCTAATCAGATCAATATCTCCCAGAGACCTATAATCAAAAAGTAAGTAGAAGTTTTGATTGGGCTGGCTGGTAGGAGGAAAGATCTTGAATTAGAGGGGCAGCTTGGGAGAAGTGGTAGACTTTGGACAGCCAGAGGGCAGTGAGAAGGTACTGTGCCTTTAGGGGTGGGGTTGTGAGTTATAGGTAGGAAATAGGAGGTCAAAGATGGGAAAGTTAGAAAGAGAATAAAGAAATTGTCATATTTACCCATGATCCTTAGAATATTTAACAACTGGTGTGATGCTGAAAACCTTTGGATTGCTGAAACCTAAATTAAAATGATAGGAAGAGATCGAAACTCTCTCAGCCTTTCCTCCTCTTCTCAAAGCTAGTATGATGCATAATCCAGTTCATCCCAGTGTCTCCCTTTCACTCAGTGTAGGGAAGAGAAGGAATTTTTGGTTGAATCTCACCTCCTTGGTCTTCCTCTTAGTGATTAATATAGCCAAGTACAGCGTTCAAGGGATTTTACTATTCTAATAGGAAGTCCAAGGGACTTCCTCTTTTACTAATTTTTGAAGATTTCCCTTCCTGAGTGCCAAGGCGTTGTGGTATTGGGCAAATGGTACAGATAGTAAGTATGTATAGAAATTCAGAGAAAAGAAGATCAAGATGGGCTCCAGCTACTTAGAGCTAGCCTGGGTTTTAGCTTTTCAAAGGATTAGGGCTTTATACTGAGATGTCTGTCCATAGTCTGCTGGAAAATACCTGATTTAATTGGGTGAGAGCCTTGATTTCTTGTGGGAAAAAGAAAAATTGTATAACAAATGCTTAAGTAATCCCAGGAACAAACATTGCTGCCTTGTATCTATATAGCACCTGTCTGCAAGATACTAAATTCATATCACAAGCTTTCAACTCAATTCTCTAACTAATAAATTGGTGGCAAGAAATTTCATCCTCAGATTTATCCTGATGGAACACTCCTGCCTAAAGAGACAACTTGGGAGACAGAGGTTCTGCTTATCAGCTGAAATCTCAGGAGTAAATTTAAACACTGCCTAAGAAATAACAGTGTCTAATAGATAAAAGTTTTCCTTGAAGTCAGGAAGACCTAGACTCAAGTCTTGCTTCTGATACATATGCTATGCGTGTGACCATGGACAAAGCATTTCACTTCTTAGCACCCAACCAAATCTCTGAGACTACAAGTGCTAATCAGCATTTCTGGAAGTAGTTTCTACGTAGGTGTCCTATGAACCAGTGGAACCATACAAAAACAAAAACAAAAAATCTATGTGGGCCACAGTGCTATGTATACTGCAGAGCAAATAAACAGATAGAAACTCAATCCCTTGCACAGTGGAATGAATGTTGGATTTGGATTTAAAGGACTTGAGTTTGAATCCTGGCTCAGCCACTGTCACCTGTATTACCTTGGGTAAAGTCATTTAGTCTCTCAGGGGCCTCAATCTCCCTATCTCTAAAATAAGGCAGGAGGACTACTAAGTCCTTTCTAACTCTAAATCTATGATGCTGTGGACATCATAGGGCCCATCATTGGGCAGCTAAGCCTGGAGTTGGGTAGACCCATCTTCCTGAGTTCAGATACAGCTTCAAACCCTTAGTAGCTGTGGGACCCTAGGCAAGTCACTTAATCTTGTTTGCTTCAGTTTCCTCATCTGTAAAATGAACTGGAGAAAGAAATGGAAAACTAGTCCAGCGTCTTTGGCAAGAAAACCCCGAATGGGGTCATGAAGAGTCATACACAACTGAAAAACGACTCAACAGCAGCAACAAAATGAGCAGAGAGTGAGGAGACTGGGTGGTCCAGCGGATAGAGCACTGGGTCTGGAGTGAGCAAGTCCCAGGTTGGAATCTGACCTCAGATACCAGTTGTGTGACCTTGGGCAAGCCACTTAACCCCTGTTTGCTTTAGTTTCCTCAGCTGTAAAATAGGAATAATAATAGCACCTACCTCCCAGGGTTAAATTTTGCAGATCAAATGGGATAATATTTATAAAGCACTTGGTACCCACACTGGGATATAGTAGACAATATGCAAATGCTAGCTAAAGTTATCATTCTCGTTGTTATTAAAAATACTTAGCACAGTCCCAGGAAAATAGTAGGTACTATAAAAATGATATTTTTTATTATTATAACTAGATGGAACCTAAAAGGAAACTGAGATTCAGAGGTCACAGAGGTAGTTCCTGGCAAGTGTCAGGCTAGAAAACAGATCTCCTGATACCCAGTCCGATAGTATTTCTATTATATTATGAATTACATCCCTATGTAGCAGAGAGGTGACTAGGCCTGGGGTCAAGAAGAGCTGAATTCAAATCTTGCCTTAGACACTTGATAACTATGCAACCCTAGACAAGTCACAACCTCTGCCTTTCTCAGTTTCCTCATCTGTAAAATTTGGATAATAATAGTACTTCACCTCCCAGAGTTTTGAGGAAGATAAAAATGAGATAGTACTTGTGAAACACCTTGTAAACCTTAATGCAATATATAAATGTTAGCAATTAGTAAAAGGAAAAGGAGGAGGAGGAGGAGGAGGAAGTGGCCTTAGTATTTGTGAAGGCTTTTTGTGTAATAATTGATGCTAAATTGGATATACTTATGTGGTGATAGAATTTGAAAAGACCACACCAAAGACGAACTGGAAATTGTTTTTCATTATTTCATGTGTTTCATGGTAAACACTACTCATATGAATGGAGAGAAGGAAACTTTCTGTTCATATGTATCCAATTCACCAAACATTTATGAAGTGCTTACGGTGCTTAAGGCGCCATGCTGGGGGTTGAGGCACAAAGACGAAATTGTATTGTCCCTGCTGTGAGGGACCTCACAGTCTACACAAACAAGTTTCCTAAAAGGGAGAGTAAGATGAGAGTATAGCAGAGGCTAAAATGATGTATAGGGATGATTCTGTGGAATACGTGCCCAGAGTTTTCCATGAAACTCCCAGGGACTCCAAGGACGTGTTTTTTTTTCATTTCTTAGAATTTCCAGAAGTTTCCAAAGGAGTTCTAGGTAAAATAACTGTTATAGGCCCATTCAGCCTCCCTTCCAGTACAAAACAGAAGTTCAGAAAATATGAAATGAGAAATTTGAGGCGGATAAGGATCACCTTCTACTGGTGGAGTGGGGAAGAGAAATAAGGAAACGTTCATTGAAAAGGTAGAATCTGAGATGGCCTTTGGAAGAAAATAAAGACTTCCACGGTGGGAAATGTGTAAGGAGAGCATTCCAAGCATGGGAGAACATGAATGGTAAGAGCATGCCAAGAGATTAGAGAAGGCCAGCATTTCAGTTTAACTGGAATGGCAGCTGGGCATGCCGGACCTGGAATCAGGAAGACTCTTCTTCCTGAGTTCAGATCCAATCTCAGACACTTACTAGTTGTGTGATCCTGGGCAAGTTATTTGCCCCGTTTGCCTCAGTTTCCTCATCTGTAAAATGGACTGGAGAAGGAAATGGCAAACTACTCTAGCATCTCTGCCAGGAAAACCCCAGTGGGGTCATGAAGAGTCAGACATGACCAAAATGACTGAATAACAACAAAATATATAAAGGGTAAAAGAGTGATAGTATTTTGAAAAGGTACGTTGGGGTTAGATTGTGGAAAACCTCAAATGTTAGACTAAAGGTGATGTAAATGTTGACCAAATAAAGCTTTGAGGATCTTCATCCCAAGTCTCTTCAGTAAGGTGCTGCAGAGCCAAGTTGCATTTCCCTGACTGCGGAGAATGATCCAGATCCCATCTCTGATAATTACTACCTTGGAAAGGCCAGTTAACCTCTGGACCTCTTTCTTTATTTGTCAGGGAATTGGCCTCTTTAGCTGACCTCAGAAATGCCTCCCATCTTCAGACCTATGAATATGTAACTCCAACTCCATTAGATTTGGAGACTGGAACCTTGGAGGGATAAGTTTAGCAGACTGGTGTGGACTATCGTGAGGAATGAGTGGGTAGTGAGAAAGTAGAGGCTTCAGATCTATACACGTTATTTTTTATAGAAGTTTGACAGTGCCGAAGAGAAAACAGAGAGCGAAATGTTGATTTGTGAGGTATCAGGATGAAGGGAAGGTGTTTTGTTTTTGTTTTTAGAGTAAGGAAAACCTATATTTATAGTTCTAAAAATATTTGCTGTACACACACATATATGCATATATATGTATGTATTTTTTAAGGTTTACAAAATGTTTTAAAAATGTTAATTATCTCACTTGATCCTCACAACAATCCTGGGAGGTAGGCGCTATTATCATCTCCATTTTACAAAGGAGGAAACTGAGGCAGACACCAGGTAAGTGACATCCAAAGCCAAAAAGCCAATGAATGTTTGAGTCAGAATTCAAACTCAGGTCTTCCTCACTCTAGGTCCAGTACTCTCAGTCAGTCGTTTTCAGTCCTGTCTGACTCTTTGTGACCCCATTGGGTTTTCCTTGGCAAAAATACTGGAGTAGTTTGCTATTTCCTTCTCCAGCTCATTTTACAGATGAAGAAACTGAGGCAGACAGGGTTAAGCGGCTTGCCCAGGGTCACCCAGCTAGTCAGTGTCTGAGACCAGATTTGAACTTAGGAAGATGAGTCGTCATGACTCCAGACCTGAAACTCTATCCACTGCACCACCTAACTGCTAGGAAAGGCATTAAGGGGCAGTCAACAAGAAAGGCTGAGAGGAAATGAGAGAAAATAGGAGATCAATGCCAATGGACCTAGGTCTTGGTGTAGACGGGAGGCTGTGGATTGAAGGGTACAAACGGAGACTTAGCCGAGACTTGAGGGATAGATTAAAAAATAGACATTCGAAGTATTCAGTTATGGTACTGAAGTTCATTATGGAGATTAGGTAAGGATATGTAGATTTGGAGATCACTTGCAAGGAGATAATCGTTAAACCCTGGAGAGCTAATGAAATCACCAAGGGAGAAAGTGCAGAAGAAACAGGCCAGAGCCTTGAGGGCCACTCACATAAAGAACGAAGTGGATGGGAGATGAACCTGAATAGGATTAATCAGACAAAAAGAAAAGAAACTGGAGACAGCAATGTCACAGACTTGAGTGTGTCCAGGAGGAGGGGGTGACTCCCACTGTAAAAAGCTAGAAAGAAGCTGAATAGGATAAGGACTGACAAAAAGGCAGTTTTACCATTTCATAGACTATGGTAAGGGAGCACTTTAAGAGAACACTTTTAGGGCAGGACTGGGTAAGATGCTAAGTCATATAGGATGGAGAAATAACTAAGTGATGAGGACATAGAATTAGTTTAAATCAGGGGTGCTGAGCCTGAAGTCTGTGAACTTATTAAAACAAAATCTTAATAACTATTTCACCATAACTAGTTTCATTTGTAATCTTATATGCTTTATTTTATGCATTTAATAACATTAAACTGAGAAGAGGTCTGCTGAAGGGGTGTATAACACAAAAAAAAAGGCTAAGAATCCCTGGTTTAAATAGATGGCTCCAGGAACTTGGAAGTGAAAGGGTGATAATAGTGGGAGGATAGGGCCAAATGAAGGTTTTTTAAGCACTGGAAAGACCTGGGATGAAGCCATTAGGTAGAAGCAAAGGTTGAAGATTAGAGAAATGGAGAGAAAGATTGATAGGGCAAGCTCCTGGAAGAGGTGGGAGGGGAGGGGATCCAAGGCATAAGAAGAGGTGTTGGCTTTGAAGAGAAAAGAATTATCTCTTCCTTAGGGACTGGAGCAAAGGAGAGTATCAAAGAATATATAGCAACTCTGAGATGTAGAGTAAGGGAAATGAGAGATCTCACGACAGAGGACCTTAATTTTCTTAATAGAGAAGAAGGCGAATCCATCTGCTGAAAGAATGGAAGCGAGGTGGCTTGAGAGACTTGAGGAGAGAGAAGAAGGTTTGGAATGGCTGCTATGTGGAGTGTGATTTTGAGTCAGGGAAAAGGAAAGTTTTGTCATGAAGTAGTGAGGACCCAGTTAAAGTTAAATTGCATGAATTTGTAAGCCCAATTGGTATAGTAGAGTTGTGTGACTTCTGGTTGCATTCAGTAGCACAGAAGTAGGAGCAGAGAAAGAGGATGTGGGGGATGGAGGAGTAGAATGTGGTCCATGTTTGAGGATTGGATAGACATGAAAAGTGGTTGGACAAGAGGGTGATTCAAGGGCAGAAGACAGTAAATTGATCAGTTATGAGGTGCAGATTATGAAGAGAAGGGAATGAGGCCACAGCGATGCATCATGATGAATTGCAGAGGGGGAGAGGGAGGATGGATGGACTGAAGATTACGCTGAGGACAAAAGTTAAGGGTATTGAGGAAGAGGGAGGGATGGGGGAATAGAAGATTACAGAGAAAAGAACTTCATAGTTGATGATGATGATGAAGATGATCATGATGATAGCATTTACATAAACACTTTATGGTTTGCAAAATGCTTAACAAATATCTCATTTTATCTTCACAACAACTCCGAGAGATGGGTGCTATTATTATCTACATTTTAGAGAGACAGACAAAGATTAAGTGACTTGCCCAAAGTCAAACAGCTAGTGTGTGAGGCAAGGTTTTAATCCAAGCCTGCCTAACTCCATGACCAGCACTCTATCCATTGTGCCACCTACCTGCCCAAGATCCTAGAGGTGACTTAGTAGTGGTGATGATGAGGTCCACTCAGTGACCGCTATTGTGGGTGATGGAGATAGAATGAATAGGTGGGTGAAGGAAATGGAGGAGGTCAATGAATTGTGGGGGCTGAGTCAGAATTGTAGGGAGATATCAGCATGTATTTTGAAGCCCACAAATATGAGGGCAACTTGGAGAGGAAGATTGAGACAGATGCTGATTTTCTTTTTAGAAAGTATAAAGTAATTTAGTGGAACAAGGATCATCTGGATATGGTAGTAAAGGTAGATGAAATAACTAATCCTCAAGAAAGGAGAGGTTGCCATGTGATGGCAGCAGATGGTAGGTCTGGAAGTAGCATTGGGAAAGAAGGCATCATATGACTTCTCATCGTATTAGCATTGCATTATTAGTAGTAAATTAATCAGTAAATATTTGTTAAGCATCTGCAATGTGCCAGGCACTGTGCAAAGTGCTAGAGATACAAAAAGAGACAAAGGACAGTTCCTTCCTTCAAGGAGCTTACAATCTAATAGAGGAGAGAATATGCAAACAAAGCAAGATATATAAAAGATAAATAAGAATTAGTAATAATAACTAACATTATTATTGAATAAATAATAGTTGCTAGCATTAATTTAAGACTTGCAAAACACTTTGCCTGTATTAACTCATTCGACCCTCAACATTACCCCTTGCATTAGGTGCTATTTTTATCTCCATTTTACAGATGATAAAACAAAAGCTGAGAGAGATTTAGTGACTTGCTTAGGAACGCACAAGGTTCCTAACCTTTTTTGTGCCATGGACCCCTTTAGCAGTTTTCTCCTTCTAAGAGTAATGTTTTTAAATGTATAAAATAAAATAAATGGGTTTTACACAGGAAGTCAATTATATTGAAATAAAGATGTAACTTCCCCCCCCCACTCAAGTTAACAGACAACACACACACACCCAGTCTAGCAGAAATATTCAAACTGTACCACTTATTATTATTTTTCTTAATCAATAAACACTTATTAAGTATCTACTAATGTGTTAAGCATTATGCTAAATACTGGGTGTACAAAAAGTGGCAAAAGAGTCACTGTCATTTACTACCTAACATCTTAGGTATTTACAAACGATTATCTTGAAAAACATGTGCTCATTTTTGCCAACAATTAAAAGCCAAATTCATTAATCTGTAATATTTGCTGGCTACTCCCCTTCCAAAAAAGGAACTATGAAGCAGTCATTTTTAGTTTCCCATGACTATTATATAGGGCAAGTAATTAGCTCCTAAGACCCCAGTGACTCATAAACTTTCTCCTTGAATTTACTGTTGTAACCTGGCAAAACACTTCCTCCCTCCCCCCCCCCCACTCCATCCCTTCTCTTCCACCCCATTCTGTTTCCTGTTGTGGTAAATCTTTTTTTTTTAAACAACAAGTACATTAAAGAGTTATGCGCTATAGTCAAGGAACAGGGCAAAGAAGTATGGAGAAAAAAGGTATATCCTGTCCTGCAGAGTGGTAGGGAGCCCAGTCCTAAGAAGAAAGACGGTGGCAGGGATAGAAACCAGCAGGAGATCACAGCAAGCAAAATTCTAGAGTTTGTTGGTAGAAGGAAAAGAAAAAAGGTATCAGATGAGGGTCAAAGTGGGTTCATGCGATCACAGCATATATCAATTTTGCAGTCCCCCAAAGACTGTGAGGTCCTTGAAATCAAAAGCCATATCTTTTTTATTTCTTTTCTACCTCATCGCCCCCTCCCCCTAAGCAACTAGAACAGAGCTGAGTTCCTAATAATTGCCTGATAAATATTGTTGATTTGATTTGAAAATCTCAAGAGAGGAAAAATTAGGTTTTGCTTAAAGGAAGATTCTAACTTGATTTGGTAGTTGGGTCATTCTTTTTTAAAAAAAAAAATCTATTTTGCAGAGTTGATTCACAGTGGGAAAGCTGAGAGTGGAAGGGAAGGTTTTGCATTTAGATGCTTGGGTCACATAGCTGTCTTTTCATGGTGCATGTTTTGATTTCTTTGGCTTCCTGTAAATCTTGTTTTGCCGCCTCATTGCTGTCCTGCTGTCCCTTGCACAGCTGGAGACTAGCTTAAGACCAACAGAGGTTGTTCCTCAACTATGAATGTATTGCTGTCTGCTCTGCAGGAGACTAAGTCTTTCCTTACAAGGTACAGGAGGGTAAACCGAAATCTGTTTTCAGGTGTACAGATATCCTGGTGGTGATGAGATGATATCACTCAATTAGGCCAGCCCTGTGCAGCTGTGGGTTATGACACATCTTACTTCTACCCACTATTTTCCATTCTTCCATAGCACATGCCAGAAGAATGAACCTCCTTTAATGTAAACTGTGCAAAGTTGTAATGCTGTAGTATTTCTGAGAAGAGGACTTAAGGAAATATTCATGGCTCCTGCCTCCTAGGGAATTTATGTAAATTCTCTTTTCAGATGTTAAGTCTGCTGTGCAGAAATCCTCCTCCTCTACTCTGCCTTTACTTAGCTTCTAATGCCTGATGTAGCATATTCTTTCATCCCAGTGGCCCAAGAGTTATATGCTCATGTTTGTGACTATTAAACATCAATATGTTTAAATTCTCAGTAGAAGGGAAAAACGTTCAGGTTATATTTCTATAGACGCATATCCTAGTGTCTCCCAAATCTCAGTATGACCCAGGGGTAGGGTCCTGCAGGTTCCTTGATTAAATTAATCAATTAATTAATATTCCACCCCGATTACATTAATATGTCAGTATGAATAGGGCATCTAGGTAGTGCAGTGTGGACAGAGCATAGGACTTAGGGTCAGGAAGACTGGAGCTCAAATCCAGCCTCAGACACATACTAGCTATATCCCCCTGAGCAAGTGATTTAATTTGCCTCAGCCTCAGTTTCCTCATTTGTAAAATGAGGATAATAATAACACAGAAAAAGGAAACAAGCATTTATTAAGTACCTACTATGTGTCAGGCACCATGCTAAGCTCTTTACAAATATTATCTCATTTGATCCTTGAAGCAATGTTCACAGGTAGGTGTTAATTATTATCTTCCTTCCGCAGCTGAAAAAACTAAGGCTAGGACAGGTTAAGTGACTTGCCCAGGATAACGCAGCAAGTGCCTGCGGTTGGATTTGAACTCAGATTTTTCTGACTCGAAACCCAGTGCTTTCTCCAATATACCACCTAGCTACTTAACAAAGCTGTTGTGTGGATCAAATAACTTAACGTGTAAAAGTGTATTGCAAACCTTAAAGCGCTCTAAAAATGGTAGTTATTATTATATGGAATAAGGTTAATAATTGATGTTGTTGTGTTTGTCCTTTGTTTTCGAAGAGGACCATGGCATCAGGGAAATGATGACACAACTTGCAGTTGACTTCGATTGGAGTGAGGGAGGGCTGTGCAAGGTCACCAGCCTCACTTTCTCTCTCCTCCAGAGCCATCTGGGTCCAGTGAGCAGATATTCATCAGGATGATTGGAGATGACCCAGGATGCAATG
>CM053626.1:218732252-218821586 GCA_028646595.1 Phalanger gymnotis | reverse complement strand
GGAAGGAAGGAAGGAAGGAAGGAAGGAAGGAAGGAAGGAAGGAAGGAAGGAAGGAAGGAAGGAAGGAAGGAAGGAAGGAGACAAAGGAAGGAAGGAGATGAAGGGAGGAAAGAAATCTAGCCAGTAAACCTCAAGTTAAGTGGGCAGCTTCTGGCCATCAAAATTTACCTTCCTTTGGAGAGGAGAAAGAGAAGGATAGGGAGAGGACAAACTGAATTCCCCAACTAGCTGGGTCCCCATTCAGGCAGCTCAGTCTACTCACAGGTTGTGTTTGTCCTTTGTTTTCAAAGAGGACCATGACAAAATGGGTTCCTTACAACCACCCTAAGAATTAGGTAGTACAGATATTTTTATCCTACTTCTGCACAAGAGGAGAATGAGGTTCCAAAAAGTTAGGTGACTTGCCTAAGGTCACACAGCTGGTAAATGTTGCAGCCAAAAGGTGGACCCTTGCCTTCTGATTTCAAGTTTGCATTTCCTTCTGGCACATCTCAGCATCTTCACTTAGGAGTTTTCACATTGTTTCTGGAGCAGGCGGGTATGCACTTAAGATACATTCCAAATCTCTCAGTGTGGAGGCTAAGAGAAGGTGACTTGCCCCAGAATTCTTAAAACTGACCTTCTATTCTAACTCACTTTAGTACACCCTGATAGCCCTTCATCTAGATAGCAATTAATATGGGGGCTGAAGCAAATCCTCCAGAAAACTTCCCAGGTAAGATGCATCAACTTGATAATGAACCAGGTTAGGATGTTCCTTGTTGTAATTATGTTGGGAAGTAATAAACAGTTAATACTATAGCATTTTGGATGCTTTATTGAATGCATGTATGCTGGGATAGTCTATAGGATCTGATAAAGTTTGCCTACATATTGCAGAAGCAACCACAAAGACCAGATGACTTCCTTTACCAAAGGTTTAGCCTGAGTGTAGGACCATGGATTTTCCCCACATTTTTTCACATTTGTTCTTGGCTTTTTTGGTGGGGGGAGGGGGTGGCATAATAAACTCTGATACTTCTGCTATGTGTGAAAAAAAAATGCCCTTAGTGGGAATGGAATGCATTCCACTAATAATAATAATAAACATAATAAATGACATTTATATCACATTTTAAAATTTATGAAGCACTTTAAACATATTATCTCATTTGAGCTAACAAAGATTTATTGAGATGATACTATGGGCAAGACACTGGCTACCTGCAGGCAATATAAAGATGAAAATGACATTCCCTGTCCTCAAAGAAATTCTAATGTATTCCTGAGGAGTTATGGATGTTCAGAGAAAAGGACATAATAACATCTCATTTATTCAGAGGTCACTTTTCTATCTACTGTCTAGCTAGATGGAGCACATCTAGGAACTATGAAGTAAAGAAAAAGAGAAGTGGTTTTCTGTGCAGCCAATGCAGAACAGCCACACAACTATACCTCTGCAGGACTCCTAGCTCAATTCTTATTTATTCTCACTTTACACATAGTTTTAACAACCTAGGTCTGGGGTAGAGATCCTGCAGCCTTAAGGCCACATGCGGCCCTCTAGGTCCTCAAGTGTGGCCTTTTGTCTGAATCTAAACTTCATAGAACAAATCCCCTTAATAAAAGGATTTGTTCTGTAAAAAATCCTCAGACTCAGTCAAAAGGCTATATCCAAGGACGAAGGCCCACGTGGCCTCAAGGTTGCAGGTTCCCCACCCCTGACTAGGTCATATAAAAAGGAATTTCTATTTGTCATACAAACTTTTCCCCTCCCAAACTCTTCTAAAATATATGTGTTAATAGAGTTTAATAGTTTCATGCTCAATCTTCTTTGTCTGTTCTACTATTATATATGAACATGCTTGTTTTAATTCAGGGATTTTTAACCTGGAGGCTGTGAAGTTTTTTAAAAAATATATTTTGATAAATGTATTTCAGTATCATTTGTCTCCTTTGTAATTTTATGTATTTTATAAATTTAAAATTATTTTTCTGTGAAGAGGTCCATAGGCGTCATAAGACTGGCAAGGAAAAAAAAAAGTTAAGAATCCCTTTTAGTTGGTGTTTTTAAAGTCATAAAAATATTTTAAAAGCAAGATGCATATACCTCCATATTCTAGGATTCTAATTTGTGTTACAAAGATTTCTATGAATGGGGTTAAAATAAAAGTTTTGACACAGAAATAAGCCAAATATCTGGAAAATTCACTTATTGGAACATCTCATGGCTTATGGTTGCCAGATAAACGTAACTGTAAACCAAGGGGAGCACAGAGGTTATGCAGAAGGGTGGGGCAGGAGGGAATTATAAGAAAATCAAAGAGAGAAAGAAAGCTGCCTCATGGCTACATTTGTTAATGTTATTTGATTTTCCTGCATGCTAAAATGGTATATGGGTCAAAGCAGTGGGATACTTTGGTGATAGAAGCCATATGGAGAGATTGATAGGCCTTGTAATGTTACATGGAAAGAGAATCTCTCTCTCTCTGCACCAAAGCCGTCATCTAACCAACAGAAATCATGGTAAAGAGCCTTTGGGAAGAGAATGGGTCTGGAGTAGGAGATGTAGAAAATCTATACTCGATAAACAGAAAATGGAGAGAGATGGGGGTGAGGAGGAGTAATGAAATGGAGAAAGAACGATTTTGTAAGAAATAAAGAGAATAAAAGGTAGAAGGAAGTTTGGGCCTCTGTGTGTGTATGTGTGTGTGTGACAGAAATTTTAGTCACCACTTCACTATAGTAGGTAATTGGACAGGTAGCTGAAAATACGTTCTTTAATTATTTTCATATCTTCTATTTCCCTTAAGATTTTTCCCTCCATTACCCAGCTTCAAAGAATTTGCAGGTGAAGTCCAACCTTCTGAAATTCCCTAATTCATCTCCTGACGTCTTTTCTGGGCAAGGACCACATTAATTTCCAGATGCTCAAGAGTTGGGGTACTTCGTGCCTCATCATCTCTTGGTATATTAGACAATTTCAATACGTAGTGGTGACTTAGTGTGCATGGATGGATACACTAATTAGCGATTCAAAAGTATGAACTCACCTAATATTTTCTGGTTGTCATGTTCTCCAAGAGGTCTGAACCTGTCTTACTGCATAAGATCTGCTAATCAAAGAACCAGGAATTGCTAAATTTCCCTTCATTAACACCATGCTAATTTGCCTAAGTAGTCCTACCCCTGCTGGGTGCTCTTATCACTGCATTATCCAGTCCTTTGTATTTTCCCTCTTAGTTTTAATTTTTTTTTTCCAAACTGCACTTCACAAATAACTTTTAAAAATTGGAATTCCTTTCTTCCTCCTCTTTTCTTCTCCATCTCCTTCAACCATCCCCCTTTCCCTCAAGTCATCTCCATATCCCTGAATGTTTGATGTCATGGGATTATAGATTTAGAGCTAGAAGACACTTTTGAGGTCATTTAGTCCAAATCTCTCCCCTCCCATTTTACAGATAAGGAAACTGAGGCTCGGAGGATTAAGCAACTTGCCCAGCTATTTCAGGGAGGATTTAAAATTAGATCCTTTAACTTCAGATCCAGTGTTCTTTCTGACATGCCAACTGCCTTGTTCATGGCCTGCAGCAACCAGCTGAGCTTCATATAGCCACTAGCACAAGGGAGCTTTCTCAAAAGCAGGAGGAAAACCAGGACTTGGCAAATGAGATTTTCCATCTTCTTCCTGCAAAGTGGAGCCCCATTTCACCTTTTATCTTCATTGAAGCCTAGACAGCTACTTTTTGAAACCTACACCATTGTCTTTGTTGGGATAAGCCTCAAACATGTTCTTAGCTAAACTCTTGGGGCTTTTGAGTCTACCTGCTACCAGCTGTCAGAATTCTTATAAGAATCCCACTTCTCATTTCCAGTATTATTCTAAGCCTGACATGCTCTCAGGCCTCCAGAATTACATCATTAGTTGCTTTTGCTTATTGAAATTCTGGCAATGAATCAGTTGTATCCTTTTAGCCTGCCACTGTTTACTTGACTCTTTCATTCTCCTCTTCTTTGAGCCCCACTTAAGAGTATTTCATATTGAATGGTATATTTAACGAGACTATGCCTGTTTCCACAAAGGCTGATGTTCCAAAATAGTCCTACCTCAGCTGAGAGTTTCATAAGCTACTGTTTTATTTGCTTGTTAAATGTCCCTCTACTCCAAATAACCCCAACTTTGCCATAAACAGTCAGAAAGTACCTTGGAACTCTTCCTTTGTCCTTTGCTTCTAGTCCTCAGTTGACCCTCTCGGCTCTCACTCTGTTCATCCCCCCTACTAATAACTTTTAGTTCTCAGCTATCTCATGCCTCCCCCCACCCCTCAGTTCTCATCACTCCCTCTTCTCAGTACCAAGTTGCCTCTCTGGGACTTGGCACAGACTCTCCAAGCCCTTTTAGCTGAATCTTTGGGAAGCAGACTAAAGGACCCTTCCTGTTGCTTAGCCTAGCAACAGGGAATAAAAGTGAGATCTAGCAGCATACTACTCTGGGAGACCAAAAGCAAAAGTCTTGCATAAGAAAAGAAGGCCAATATGGGACCTAAACCACATAGCCTGGAAATGCTGCATTCCAAGAGATTCTCCCTGCCCCAACTGCTGCCTGAAAGTCTTCTCTTCCAACTCCTCGAATATTCCTAGTGCACTTTGGATCTTTCATTGATGCTTAAATCATAGAGTAATTATCTATATACACATTGCATACTTCCACTAAACTGTAAGCTTCTTGAAGGCAGGGGAAGTGACATTTTTCATCTTTGTACATCCGTTGCCTAACACAGTGCTTAATACATTTGCTGATGTTGTGAGAATATTTTGAGGTCTTTCAGAAAAATGGCACCACATGAATTCAATTTCTTTATGTCTCATTTAGAGCACAAGTTAAAATGCATTAGTAAGCAAATGCAATATTTAACTGGGACATCTCAGTGCTCATGGGAAAGCTTCCTTTAAGATGTTTTGCATATTTATACAAAGCATGTCGACTGTGTATATAACCATAAGTCTTATCTATGTATCTATGTCTAACTTGAAAAGATGTTTTAAAAATAGGTTACTTTGAAATATGGGGAACTGGAGGCATTCTTAGAGACTATCTAAAATGATGATTCTAATGCAGTTTTCTTTATTCTCATTCTAATGCTTTCTACAGGGAAAAAAAGTGCCTTGTGCTTTTGGTTAGGGTGGAGAGAAATGTAGAGGCACAAATATGGTGACATATTCAGTCCAAATGTTCATATGGACTATTTGTGCCTAACCTGTGGTAGAGCCTTCTGAGCTTGTATTGGTCCAATCAGCCACAGTCAGACACACTGTACCTTGACTTTAACATGGCGATGTCATTTTGGTCCTCTGTGAGAACAAAGGACAACAACCAGAGTTGGGAGGGAAGGTTCGGACCTGTGATTTCATCCATGTGGGGAGCTCTGTTTATGAAAACTCCCTTCATCATTGCAGATTGGCAACTTATGGTCATTGACCTTTACTGGGCCTCTGTGAGGTTAGAGGACAGGTTCATAGCTTGTCATAAATTTAGCATGTTTCCAACTCTGTGACTGGTCCTCTATCCCTATACCATGTTGCCTATCACCTTCCACATAAATGTTGCATAAATTCAAGGAGAATTTCAACTCCTTAAAGGGCAAAGGCTTTTTTTTTTTCATTTTTTCATTTGGATTCCTCTAGTACTAAGCGCAGTGCCTAGCAAATAGTAGGTGCTCAATAAATGTGTGTTGATTGACTACTCAATACGTTTGTTTGAGTTGAAAATACCAGATGTGTACAACTCTTACTTGTTCCTCTTTGCGTGTCATAATCATACTCTAACTTGTGATTTTTATTGTGTTTTAATAGGGCTGGAATTTAAGAGCTTGGGAGGCAAACATTAAGAGTGAGACATGCATCATAAAAACAGAGTCCTCAAACTGTCTAAGGAGAGGAAAATAAAAGCTGTATAAAATCTGTTCATAGCTGATCCAAATGAATTTTCTATTTAAAGTATGACAACAGAATGTTATAATGGCTGGTGGCAGTGTTTACTATAAAGGTGTCGCTATTTCCATCACATCTTGTGTTCTTGGGTTTTAAATGTGTCATTTCTGCAAACACAACTGTTCTGAAACAAGGGAGAGCTTCTGTAGATCTATCTCTGCGGTGATTATATTTGTGGGCTTTGGGATTAAGAAATCCTTTTTGCTGCCCACCATTTCTTCCTTCTTATACCTGTGTTCACATAAAGGAAGAACATGTTTTTAAAGAGGATAGTCTGATGTCACAGTTTAAAGTCCTCAGCTTACTACAGTAAGCTTCTTCTATGTGCTGTGACGTGGGGGTACAAAAGCAAAAATGAAAAGTCCCTGGGCCCCAGGAGCTTTTATTCTACTGGGGGAAAGGCAGCAAGTTTACAGATAATTAAACACAAAATGTGGGGTGGGGGGGGCCAGGGAGAAGGAACGAGTGTCTATTTAAAAGCCTACTATATGCCATACACTATGCTAAGCTTTTTACAGATATAATCTCATTTCATTTTTATAACGACTCTGGGAGGTAGGTACTATTATTGCCCACATTTTACAGTTAAGGAAACTGAGGCAAACAGAGGTTAAGTGACTTGTCCAGGATCACACAGCTAGGCTCAGTGCTCTACCTGCTGCACCACCTAGCTAGGTAACATACCAGATAAATAGAAAGTATCTTTGGGGGATTTGGAGGAGATCTAACAGCTTGAATCAGCCAAAGGCTTTTGCAGGAGGAGGAAACTGATTTGAGCTTCAAATGGAGCTAGAAATTCCAAGAGGTGGTGATGAGCAGGGGGTAGAGAGACTGTCCGCCGAGATTGGGAGACTGAATGGCATTAATAGAAACAGCAAGCAGCACCATTTGGTTGGAATGTAGAGTGTGAGAAGGGGGTGTCTGGGGAGGAGGCGATAATGTGTCAGTCTGGAAAGGTAGCATGTAGCCAGGTTTTAAGGGGCTGTAAGTGCCAACAAAGGAATTTGTATTTTATCCCAGAGGCAATAGAAAGTCATGGAAGCATTTTGAGAAGGAGCATGTCACGGTAAGACTTAGTCTCGTGACTGTGCTACAAGTTTGTGAGAGCGATATCCTCCTGGCATATTGATTTATTTGAAGTTGTATACTATAGATGTAAGATTATGGATTAGGCTATAGATGCCCATATAAAGAGCAATGTTTTTTATAAATTGGGAATTTTGAGAAAGTAACTTCTCAGATTGATCTGGTAATTGGTTTTTAGTGCAATTTGCAAAGCAAAAGAGAACACATTTGGTGAAATGGTTTGAGTTGTTGCTCTTCTTCAAAATGTCTATCAAATCCACTGATTATCAGTAAATAAGCATTTATTAAGCACCTACTATGTGCCAGGCACTATGTATGTGCATACAAAAGTCTCTGCCTTCAAGACCTACATTCTGCTAGGATTTACTATGTAACATTTATGTGTAAGGCAAGAGGTAGCAAAGCAGGGTAGAGAGAAGGCCAACCTCAGAGTCAGAAAGACCTGTGTATATATAATTCCTGCTTCTTATATACTCTGGCTGTGTGACCATGGACAAGTCATTTAACCTGGTTATGTCACCCAATCCTTTTTTTCATGAGTAATATTAATAATTAGTAATATAAGCAGAAGCCTTTGCTACAAGGACATATCATGGCACAGAGGTCACGAGGAATATGGAGACTTGTGGGCATGAGGTCTTTAAGACTATTCTAATGGAGTACCATCTCTGGTAGTCCCTACCAACCTATTCCAACTCAGAATACAGGTAGAGGGTTGGACTCTGTGTCAGTTGTCCAAGGACCTGTATCAGATCCAAGGACCTGACTTTGTAGCCAGATACGGAAAAGCTCCTGAGTACATGTTGGCTTCCAGGTGATGGATTTTTTTTCAGTCACAGCAACTTATACTAAGGCACAGTAGGATTGCAATCTACATCAAGAGAGAAATCATCCATACTGGTGAAATTATTAATGGTCACGAGTTACTTATGGGTCTCTGTTCAGAAAGTGTCAGAAACAGAGCAGAGAAGCAGAGAACAAACATTTGTATGGTGCCTACCTACATTCCAGGCACTGCGCAAAGCACTTTACAAATATTATCTCATTTAATCTTCACAACAACCCTGGGAGATGGCTGCTTTTATTGCACCCATTTTACAGTCGAGGAAACTGAGATCATCAGAGGTTAAGTGACTTGCCCAGGGTCACAAAGCTAATAAATGTCTGAGGCCAGATTTGAACTCAAGTCTTTCTGACTCTAGATTCAGTGCTCTATCCATTCAGCAACCTAGCTGCTTCATCTTTCTAAAATTATTCTTGAGAGTTGATTATAAGCTAACGATTTGGTTATTTTTTATACCTAATTACATGATGAGCGTGCTTCATGGCATTGTGGATATTGTGCCAATCTCAGAGCCTAGAAGGCCTGAATTCAAGACCTGTCCCTAAGACCTGTCCCTCATGTGTACTGGCTGGATGACCATGGGCAGCCAAATAAACCTGCATTGCCTCCAGGTAGCTATCCAAGACTCTGAGCTACAGAGAGTGGGTGATCTGCATTGATGGAGGACATTTCCCCACAGACAGCTTCCTAGTGAAATCAAAGGTTTGGATTAAAACAAAACAAAACAAAACAAAAAACATGTATTTAATACAATGCTATCCTTATAAACTATGCCATTAGAACTCATTTTAGTACTGTAATGGAGCTCTCCCAGTGTAACTACCACAGCCATTCTGCAAATAATGGTTTTTCTGACTGGACAAAAAGCCCTCCTGAAACCCTCTTGTTAAAAAAAAGGGGATGCCCAGGTCAAGTAGTCCCACATCGCACAGTATGTGAGTCATGTTGTCATCATCATTATTAATCACTGCATCTCAGTACCCTCCCTTGCATAGACCCCTTCCTCCTAAGGCATCGTTCTATGAATTTAAACTTCTCAGGATTTTGGGGGTTTTTTGTTTAAAAAAATAGCTTGAACTCTCTAGAAGATAAACAAAGAAAGTCTCAAATTCAGTGCCACTTTTTAAAGGTTAAAACCTTGTGGAGGGCTAATGTGGACTAGGTTTAGGACTATAGCAAAGCATGTAATAACCAGGCCCAAGGGCATCTGTTCCTTGTGTTAGAAGATGCTCTTGCTGAGCATAGTGACAGATTTCTCAGATGTGACAGGTGAGCACTTAGCCCATAGCCTTTTTAATGGTGAGCCCACTGGTGACGTCTTTGATTTGTTTTGCTGCAATCCAAATTTGTTTGACATGTTATTATTTGCAGGCCGCTTCTCAAGTATTCAGCACACCCCTGAAACCTGTAATCAATAAGAATAATAAGAAAAGTATGATAATAATTGATTGCATTTATACAGTGCTATAAAGGTTGCAAAGTGCCATGTTATCGCATTTGGATGAGAATGACCAGCTGAAGGAAGTGGGCCTATATAGCATGTAGCCTTGGGGGGACAGGAGACATTACAATTGTGTCATGTATTTGAAGAGCTGCCACATGCAGGAGGCATTTGACTGGTTCAATTTGGATACAGAATAAGAGTACAAGTTACAAAATAAGTAGAAATTACAAAAAAAATTAAATTTAAGCTCAATGAAAGGGAAAACTTCCTCTCAATTAGAGATGCCTAGAAGGAGAATGGGCTGCCCTGAGAGATCCTTGTTTTCCCTTTCTTTCTTCATATAACAAAGCACAAGATGGCCATTCTACTTCTTGGGTATGCAACGTTAGGGATTCGTTTCATGCATAGTTGCGCCAAGATGGCCACCAGGATTCTTTCCGATGCTTAAATTCTGTGATTCTTGATCCCTTCACTCCAGGCTAGTCTGTCCTTACAGTATACCAGAAGACCATAGCTATGAAAATGGCAACACCATGATTCAAACAGTAAGAGCTTAATAAATGTTTATTGATGACTGACTGACTGACCGGCTATGCCATATCGAATTGTTGTGTTGTGGGAAGAATCTTGAAATGGAATTCCAAAGAATCTGATTCTAGTCATTTCTTGGCCACTGACTCGGTAGATAGTCTTGAATTTCTTCATTTCAAAACTGAGGGGGTGGGGTGGACTCATACATTTCTGTAACTCAAGAGTTCTGCATTTCTGATATATTCAGGTAGACTTCAATTATGTGTTATAAAATATTATTTCTCTTCCTCTTCTGGCTTGCAACCACAGCTTGATGTATTGACTACTTTGATAATGTCCAATCTTTAAAAATGATAAGTAACATATAGTACTTTAAAATTTGCAAGCTCTTTGGATGTGTTCCTTCCTTTAATTCTCACAACAAGCCTGTGAAATAAGTGCAGCCTATTTCACTGATAAGGAAACTGAAGCTTAGAAAAACTAAGTGACTTGCCCAGGGTCACATGGTCGGTAAATGTCTGAGGTAGGATTCAAATTCAAGTCATTTGAATCCCAGCATTCTATCCAGTGACCCACCTAAAGACATCCCTTACCTAGAAAAACTGTATTGGGGGCCATATGTAGAGGTAAATAAAAATGAGAAGAATTAGATTTCAGAAAACCTGGTTTCTGCTATGACTATGGGCATAATACAGACTGTTCTGTGTTAATCTCTTTGTTGGGGTAACTTTATTGTTTTTAAACAAGGCATAGTCAGTATTTTGTTCCTTCTATCCCTAAAGGACAAACCAAGGCAAAGACTGAGTGATTGACCTGAGATATCAAGGTACCTCAGGGCTTAACTACAATTAGAGCAGGAGATTCCCCATGCTCAGTCCCCTCAATGTCTGATTGCTGTTGCTGCTTATGTTTAAATACAAGTTGCCGTGCTAAGCAAAAAAATAATTATAATAGATTCATTTAATCATAATGCAGCAAAGTTTAACTTGTTAGAACCTTAAACTTGCAGATGAGGCGTTCCCTGGGGCGGCTTGTCTGATTGTAGCTGTTATGCCTGACCTACTTATTGGTGTTCTCTGAAGGTAGCTTAAAACCCTCCCAGGATACTCTATACATTAAAAACCCAATGATGGAAACATTTAAAAACCCATGACTCATTTTAACGACCTTTGGGGGCTATATGTTTTATAAAACAAACTTTAACTTTATGGTTTCTGACTTCAGTTTTCATCTAAACATGAGTCATCTTGACTAAAGTTTGTCCTCGACACTTAGAGAACATGTTAACAGCAGAATAACAGTAGGTGTTTATTGTATCTCTAGAGATGAATCACAAAGGCCTGTGGTAAAGTATTGTTTAGGCCTGGATGAACAGGTTAATATTATATGACCTCACATCTCCTGACTTGTCTACATATCTTGTTTCTACATATCTAATCTTAACCCCTCTGGCTTTCAGCTTAGTTTTCCACTCTACTGATAAATGGTGATGGGGAAGAGAATAACATTTTTAAAGGATCTTATTTGCTTAATAAATGTAGCATCAGAGTGGCAGTCAGGAGTTTTATAGAATCATGGAATCTAAGAGTTGGAAAGAATCAGTCCATATCTGTATAGGAATCTCTTCTCCCAGATCTGCAAACATTGCTTTCACTTAAGGACTGCTAGAGAGGGGGCCACTTACTATCTCATCAAACATTCTAGTCTATGATACCTCTAATTATAGCACTAATGGGTGATACTACTGAAGTCACTTACTGAATCTTTTTTCTGCTCCATCCTCCCTTCTAGAAGGGGCAGAACAGAATCATACCTAGATCCAGTCTGCCCTTTCTAGTCCTTACCTCCCTTTCCTTTCTCCTATATCAGTCATGAGATGTAGTTAGGCATACCCCATTACAAAAGTTAGCTGACTCTTAGCCTATAAGCAATGTAATGACCCTCAGGCCCATGAGGCCCCTTTCCCTGCTATTTTGTGGACTTCATACTAGATGGAAAGTTATTAGTGCAATCAAAATATCTCATAGCCCCCAGATAGGAAAATCCTTAACATTTAGACAGAAGTTCAGATCTCTGACCTAATTTAGTTTTTGTGTATTTCTAGTTAATTGATGCGCCCTTTTTTGTTTTAGGCAAACTGAAGGTATAGGAAATGTGTAGATAAAAGAAGCAAGCTGTGTTTGTTACAATGTGTTATTCGACAGGCCTATATAGTAGAGGGAAAGTTGAAAAAGGATCAGACTTTGAGGAAGAGCTTTGTTCAGTTTTTGAAGAGATCAATAAAACCAATAGCTCCCATCCAAGTCATCTGTTCCAAACCCCTTGCAAGTCCCTATGGCCCATTGTGATCTATCTCTCTCTTCTATTTTGCAACTCAGACCTCCTTTCATCTTCTCCTCTTCACTTCTTTCAGTTTTTGCCCCTGTGTCACCAATTCTTTCTAGTTTGGTTCATTCACTCCTTGTGTCTCAGTCTGCTTCTCAGGACTGCATGTATTTCTTTAAGAATTCCTGGGCATTCAGACACTTACTCTCTGTGTGACCCTGGGCAAGTCACTTAACCCTGATTGCCTTCAGGGAAAAAAAAAGAACTCCTGGACATGACTCAAGCCCACCTTTGGACTTAAAAATTATCATAGCCCCAAATCCCTTTGAGGGCTGAGAACCAATTCTTATGCCTCTGGACTACAATTCTCAGGATTCTCTTCTTTTCCCAAACACTCATTACATAAATGTTTTCTTTAGATAGACTCAAAATCTGCCACTTATCTACTTGTGCCCATTTTTGGCTTGTCTTCTGGGGCCAACTAGAATGAATCCAATGCTTCAGCCACATGGCAGTGTTATGAATACTTGAAAGACATTTATAATGACTGTTGTACCACCCCCAAGGGCTTGAGAGCCTATGAATCTGGGTTCTGTATCCAGAATTGTCTGCATTTGAATGCATAGTCTCACATAAATCACTTACCACTCAGTGTGAAACAGAAAGGACAGGTATACATCATGTAAACCTTGGAGGAATGGGATTTTTAGCTAATGTAACATAAGACACCAGAAAGAGGTCAAGTGAATCTTTAACCTCTTACCCCTTATCCTAATCCAGAGTAGCTTCAGAATACCAAAATTGACCCCAGAATTAAATCAGAAGTGTCCTATGGAGACATTTAATGGCAACACTGTGAAACTAGTCAGCAAAAGCATAATGTTTAGGAGACTTTTTAAAATAAAAATGTTCACATCTCCTTTTCTTCTTCCACTCTCTCTTTTCATTTTCTCTCCATCTCTAGGACTAGTGTCTCCCTCCTCTCATCTTTTTTCTCTTCCCTTTTTTTCTTCTCCTAATCATGTCACCAAGAACCTTTTATAAGTCTAGGCTTATAATTTCCTAGGGAGTTGTCTGTGACAATGTTATATTTATATTAATCCTATGCCTGTCTCTTGGAGAAAGGACCTTTTTTGGACTCTTGTAATTTTTGCCTACTATATTCTATTTCTTGCTATAACAGAAGCCTTCTACTGGTTTGGGTTTACTGATATGTTCTAGTCTTTAGTCACAAATTTGGGTCCTTCACTGAAGTTCCTACACGCAGCTTATAGGTCTGAGTAAGTCAGGTTAGTGTAAGGTGATGATTTGGGAGAAGGTGCTAACCAACTCCACTTTATCCCATCTGCCTTCCCCTAAGAAATGCTGGAGTCCCCAAACCAAAAAGTTGGCTTTTCAAACAACAGTGGCATCATCCCTCTTCCTGAAACCTTTCTTTTTTGTTATAAATTTAACAAACTCCAACAAATATGAGCATTTCAATATTCAAAGAAGAGCAGAAAAAGAGAATTTATATGCAAAACTGTATGGATCTTTTACATAGTTTTTAAAAGTGTATATTAAAATTAACACAACAATTGACCAAACTGCTCTGTTTGCCCATTTTCCCTTCCAAACTGTCTGCTCCTTCTATGTATTTTTAAAGTTTTCATTGAAACCCTTTTGTTTCTTCACTTATTTTTTTAATATTTCTTCATTGGTCCTATTTCCCATTGCCTGAGGTACTTTCATTGTTATAAGTATTTATGGTAGGGGAGCTATCCACTCAAAATCCTATGCACAGCTATGATCACTGAAAGCTTACTGTGGTATGTGGCAGAAGCAAATGAAATTTTCAAGGTTTTTTTTTCATAAGTGGTATTTTGTTTTCTCATATACCAGCAAGTCTGAGAATGAAAACACAACCTGTCATTTACCTTTCCTATCATTGATGAACAGAGCCTGCGAAGCTTCTGACTGTAGCCAGAAGTGACAAGAGTATAGTTTCCCATTCTAGATTGATAATCCATTACTACAAAGCAGGTCTCAACAACCAGCATCCTTCACTGCTCTGTTACTCTCCTGTGACAGACTTTATGCTAAATGTTCCAGCCTGTACCGCCGAGCATCTGGTAGGGATTCGGTCAGATTCTCTACAAGGTTATCCATTCTTGGCCCCATCTCTCCTCCTCTTTCTCCCTCTCACCTGTTTTTTTTTTCTCCTTTGTGTTGGCTTGCCCAGCAAATATCACACCTCCTATGTTCTACCCTGATTTTCTAAAATACTTTGCAATTCGTGACTCAGTGGTCTGGGTTTTGGTTTCCTTGGCAAGAGCAGCTGGAGTTATGAAAGGAAATTAACACAGAAATCTCAACAGCTTCTGTGATGATTAAGTTGCGTATGGATTTAGCTCTAAAAGGCTTCATTTGAAAGGAGGAAGTTCTGCCTCCAGAAACGTCTGTTCACCAGCTGTGACTGCTCCCCCTCCCCTGCCCCATAGCAGCAGAGAGATATGGCAGAGCTGGGGCTTGCAGCAAGCATGGGAACAAGTCCTACATGAGGTAGGGGTGATCCTGATCAGTCTATCATCCTATTTCAAACTGTCATTAAATAATTAAATCAAGTACAAGAGAAAGGAGAAAGGAAGGAGAGAGCTAAGACTCAGCAGGGACGAAGGTCATCATTTTATTACACCTCACTAACAATGAATTGTTCATTCTTCTTCCTCTTCTACATCTCCCACAATCCCTAATTTCCTTCAAGGCTCAGCTCAAGGGCCATCTCCCACATGAGACCTTTCCTGGTTCCCCCCGTTCCTAATCCCTTCCTGTCCCCCCTTCACCTTGTACCTATTTTGTATTACCTATAGATGCATCAACAAGTATTTAATAAACACTTAACTATAAGCCAAGCACTGAGGCAGTGCTACAAGCACAAAGAAATCTCTGATCACCATGAACTTACATTCTAACAGAGGAGATGGGTCCTTAGAAAGCATAGGAAGAAGCTCCATCCCACCACCGTATTTTCATTTCACATACTCAGGAGCTGCATTGAGATATCTTAGTTTATAAGTTGAAATCAATGATTAGCTGTGATGTCCCACTCTTAGTGACCCCATTTGGGGTTTTCTTGGCAAAGATACTGGAGTCGTTTGCCATTTCCTTCTCCAGCTCATTTTAGAGATGAGGAAACTGAAACAAACAGGGTTAAGTGACTTGCCCAGGGTCACACAGCTAGTAAGTGTCTGAGGCTGGATTTGAACTCTGCTCTCCCTGACTCCAGGCCTGACACTCTATCCAATGTGCCACCTAGCTGCCCTCATAAAACATAGTTTTATAAATATAACTAATGTATAGTTTAAAATAATTCACTAAATGTAGTTTAAAAATTCATGTATACTCACAAAGTGGTTAAATACAAGTATCGTCTTAAAATCATTGAGGGCAGGGACTATTTTTGCTTTTGCTTTTGTATCTCCAGCGCCTCCACAATGCCTAGCACATTTCAGTCATTTTCAGTTATGTCCATGACTGAAAATGTGACCCCATTTGGGGGTTTTCTTGGTGCTAGAGTGGTTTGTCATGTCCTTCTCCAGCTCATTTTACAGATAAAGAAACTGAGGCAAACAGCATTAAGTGACTTGCCACACAGCCACACATCTAGTAAGCATCTGATGCTGGATTTGAACTCAGGACTTCCTAACTTCATACTCAGTGCTCTATCCACTGTATCACCTAGCTGCCCTGCCATCTATATGCCTGGCACACAGTGGATGCTTAATAATTGCTTATTAATTGATGGATTGACTTATTTGAAATCATAGTAATGTTTCTACCAACCATTTGTTATTGTCTCATTACTGGTATTGATGGGCTTCTTTTTCTTCCTTTGTTTTCAGCTTGGAGACCTGCTTCACAAGTTACAGTTTGTCATGACCTACGTGGCTCCCTGGCAGCTTGCTTGGGGTTCATCCTTTCATGTGTTCGCTCAGCTCTTTGCAATACCCCGTATCCTTTTTGCTTCTGTCAGCCTCCCTCATGGAATCGAAAGGGTACCACTCTCACCAAACTCCATCCACCAAGAGGTTGTAAAGGTTTTGATGCCCCTTTTAATGAGGACATTGGCAGGGAGAGGGGACGACAATGACACAGTGGATTCTTGCCAGATTGCTTGGCCTTAAAGATATTGCTTAGTTCCGAACCATTCTACATTCTTAATGCTTGCTTAGGAGGTATTCTTCTCTTGCCTCCATCCCACCACCGTATTTTCATTTCACATACTCAGGAGCTGCATTGAGATATCTTAGTTTATAAGTTGAAATCAATGATTTGGCATTTTATTCCTGGCCCAGTTATCTTAGTTAAGAAACATTAAGTAACATAAATCATACCACTTTTATTAATAGTTGGTGGCAAACTTGAAAAATGCTGGTATACATGGTTAAGATGGAAATTTGTTTTGCACAACTTCATATGCATAATAGATATTCTATTGTTTGCTTCTCAATGGGCGGGGGAGAGACTAAAGGAAGTGAGAGAATCTGGAACTCAAAATAGAAAAAAAATTGAATCTTAAAAAAAATTTTAAAACATTTTAAAAACCTTAGGAGAAAAAAAGAAAAGAAAAATATTCCCATAGGTCATTGAATATTGCATTATAACATAGCATAAGAGAAAGTGAGGCATAGTAAAGAAGGCTAGTCTTGGAGGCATGAAGATGAATGTTGAAGACCTGCTGTCACTGACACTGATTAGCTAATCTGACTATGGTAAAGTCACTTAATATTGTACTGCCCCAGACAGCTCTTTAAGACTATGAATTTCAAAGTTACTAATGTTCGTTGGCAGAAGGAATTTCTACACCAGGAGTTCTCTATGCTAATGAAACCACAGATTAAGGAGCAATCTTTATTCAGTTATTCTAAGATTAAAAAGAGCATCTTTTTATTTTATCATAGATGTCTCTAGCCAGTTGCCACTTGACATCATTAAATTTTGTCCTTGCTTAACCCTTCTAGAGTGGTTCAATGGAAAAAGTGGTGGATTTGGAGTCTGAGGACCTCGGTTTAAATTTTAGCTCAGCTACTTGCTAGCCGTGTGACTCTGGGCAAATCATGTAACATCTCTGGGCCCCTCAGTTATCTCTTCTATAAAATGAGCAGGCTGGTGCTGATAGATTGTGTAACTTTCCCCTCGATATTTGTGATCTTATAGTTAATTTAGCTTGTTTATTTTTCCTTAAATATTTGACTTTTCTCCATTTCTAAATAGCCTACTTTGATTTAGATTGTTAACTGGGTCTTCTTTAGTCAAATGAAAGATGTACTTGAGTTTGCTCTGAAACTTTGTTTTCTCTCTAAGGATTTCTTCTCCCAGTTAATATGTTCTTTTGGACAACACTGTTCACACATCTGTGCTATTGGTTCAATTTGATAGCATTTTTAATGAATCAAGGTGCTACATAGTACCCTGCTAGTCATTTTAATGAGCCCTGTGTGAGTGTTCAGAGTAAAGAAGGCTCCATGATCTGAACTTTGTACACACTGATGGAAGCATACTCTGGGTAATCACTAAGTGATAATATATTCTAGGAAGTCATCATTTGGAGGAACATGCTTTTCTACAATGTCATGTGTATCACAAATCATAGCAGGAGCCAGTCTCACATTGCTTATTGTTTCCTGGACCTATTTTTAGACTTTCGATTGATATTTTTAAAAAAAAACAACTTTTTCAAGGTTATTTGGCAGAAAAAGCTGACAAAGGGGGAAAAAAAGAAATTGCAAACATGTAGATTCTGAATTTTCCCTTCTAGTGCATTCATTTGGTGCCTTCCAAAGAGCTTTAATTTCCCTAAGCAGATCCCTCCAAAGGGAAGATAGAAAGGTGAGCAAATGTGGTAATTTATAGAGCTATATTTTAAGTGTGTATGAGGTTCAGTATCTCGAATTTAAAGTGTGTTTATTAAATGCAAATCATGACATTAATGCATATTTATGGTAGGGAATTTGCACTGTGAATTTAAAACTCGAAGTTATGGCTCCCACTTTCCCCATAATTTTGGCCTCTTGTACATATACAGCCTTTTCTATTGATGTTAAGACATTCTAAGTGAGTTCAGTAATACTAATTATTGGATGTGGCTAGACAGCTAAATTGAGGATCATTCTGGGAACCTTAATCTTGAATTACCTGCCCAGCCTCCATGTTCAGTTTTCAAGCCTAAGCACATTAGTATAAAGTTTTGCATTTAATTCTCCCCCTTCAATAAAGAACACAAGTAACCCTCTACTGGAATGCATGCAGCATATATTTAAGCCCAAGGTCTTTTGCGCTTATGGAGAGTAAGTAATTGAATACATCAGAGATGTACGTTTTATTAGGCATTTGGTAATTCTATTTTAAAACACTCATTCCATTGCTACGCTTTGTCCTCTAAAAATACAATGACCAATTAGCGACATCTGTTTCCTCTACCCTATTAAAATGTCATGCTTTAGAATTTACTGTGCAAATTCTGAGTACGGTATTTGAACTTCAGCCTATAGGAAATCCTCTCTCATGTTACTCCCACAAATTAACCACAGAGGGCCCCCTGCCCAAGCATGGGTCAGGGTAGAAACTTGCTCCCCGGAGTCTACCACCGTATTTCACATAGCAAGAATTTTTATGTTATGTTGAGCTAACTAGATATAAGCTGTTGGATTCTCAAATGTCATCTGCAGATAGTGACTGTTTTTGAAATGCTAGTCATTTCATCACTCTCTTTAGGGAGACTGGGGACATGATCTTGCCAAAGAGAAGGGACTCATTTCTTCATTTTGGGGAGCAATAAACCGTACACTGACTCTCAGGCCATTACTGTACTGTTTATAAATTGCTGTGTCCCCCACTAATACACTGCCTCTCTCCATCAACTCCTGAACTTTTAACCTCCAAAAGAAGATGAACATGCTCAGCCCTTGAATGTGTGAAGGCACCATACAAAACCATTCTCTTTTAATAACTGTAGGAACTTGCAGGGTTGTCTCTGTTAAATATTTATATTAAGAGAGTCACCTTACTGCTTTGAATGTGAGGTTGGGTTTCTAATGAAAGCCTGTTCTATAACAGTGATTTTTCTTGTTCTCTCCCTAACTAGTTCCCCATACCCCACTGCCATTTCAATTTTAAATGTCTATCACTTGGATCTGCAATTTTTCAAAGATGTCCATGTCTATAGACTTACCTCTTACCAAGACAAACTAAAAGGTAATTTTGAAGAGCTTGCATCTCTTTGAAGGAATTCTCATTTCCTAGATACACTACGGGGGTCATGATTATATTCTTTAATACTTACACAGATAATTTTGTATTTCTTTATTGTTCCCTCCTAAGCAAAATAGGAGTCTTATCCAAGAAGCTATACTATGAGTTCAACCTTTCTTTCAACAGTGAAACTTAAAAAAGACTACTATGTATATTTATATATGTTTATATTTATATATGTATGTGTGTGTGTATGTATATCCTGTTAAGTTTTCTGTCTATATATGACCTGAGTTTTAGTTTTTATTGCCATGCTGAACTTTGTTATATCATTAGTAGTTTAATATTGCCTCCTTTTTACTTCTAGACTTAATTCCTGGATAATTAATTATATAATTATAATATATTAATTATACATAAACTATCATCTTTGAATGAGGGAACAAGCGCATTTAATGGTTTCTACATTCTGGGGGGCTGTAGGACTGCTTTTTATGACACCTCATCCAGCCCCTTCTTGCTTTGGTCTAGCTTTCACCTAAGTTCCTTGTCGCATCCATCACCATTATACTTGAACTCTACCGTTTTTTCTCTGTAGTCCCTTCTTGGTACTGCACAACCCCCCTATCCCAGATAAGAGCCGTAATTGATTAGGTGCTTCTTTGGGGAAGTTGCTCTGATATCCTCAGCTTTTCCACATCTTGAAAGACAGAGCAGATGAAGAGAAATCTGAGGAGTAACCTCCTAACTGACTGGAACAGCATAAAAGGAGATTGCAGAAAAGATTAAGATTATTACTCATCAAGAAGAAAAAAATAGATTTAAATAATGCTATAAGGTACTTAGCTAATATAGAAGAAAACTTCCTGATCATGGAGTGATTCAGCACTAGAACAGGATTATCAAGAGAGGCTGTGGAATTTGATTACCTTAAGATGTCCAGAAATAGGATAAATATTCATCCATTTGGAATAATTTAGACAAACAGCCAAAGCAGGAGAAAAATAATGGATGAGATGGCCCTCAAGTCTATAACTACATTGTTGTTATTTGTCCTTTGTCCTTGAAAAGGACCATGACATCAGGAAAGCAATGTCATGACCTGCAAGTGAATTGGATTTAAGTGAGGGAGGGCTGCAAAAAGTCACCAGCTTCACTTTCTCCTCCGGAGCCATCTGGGTCCAGTGGCAAGATATTGTTCAGGATGACTGGAGATGGCTAGGATGCATTTGGAGACTTTGGCCTTTTTAAGCTAAGGTCTTTCCCAGGTCTCAGGTTTACGGAGGCAAATCCCATTCAGTGATTAAGGCTAGGTAAGAAATGAGACAAAGAATGGCCTCTTTTACCTAGTCAAAAAAAAATCAATCTGAGAGGGGAAGACTCTCAGGGATTCTGGCCAAAACAAAAACAATTGCTATTTATATTCACTGTGAGTCATTAGGGCCCAAATAATAACCCATGGGGCTTGGACTTGGACCTATTGTTGGCCAATCTTTGAGAGCCAGAGTGAATTGGGTTTAAGGTATGGTCTTTAAGAAGGAAATTTAGCCTATAAACCCAAAGATATTTTGCTTGGTTTCAGATTTATATTCCTTTGGTCAGAGTTCCCACAGTTAAAGGTATGATTCCCTATGTGAACAAGAAAGGAGGGAGAGGAGGGAGAAGGAGAAGAAGGAAGGAAAGAAGGAAGAAGCAAGCTGTATTGCCCAACTGGAAAATCGAGTATGTGGGAAAAGATTTGATAGCTGCTGCTGGTTATGGTGGTGTTGGTGGTAGCATGCTCATATCTTGTTTTCCAGAGACATATGAAGCAACCTTTGGCCACATATCCTATGCCAGTGAAATATGGGAATGTTCATTAAAAGATCCTGAAATCGGAGTCAGTTTGAAGAGAGAACATGGCAGCCTTCTACTTCCAGAAATCCACTCTAGATTCCACTGTAGAATCTTGTGCACTCTAATTGCCTAAGAGATAGCTGATTATCTTGGATTTATAAGGATTTAACTAATTTGGCATTTTCTGGGACATCTGCTCCTTGTGATTACATTACCCACTGCCTTCTGTCCCACTCAGCATTCTTTTCACCTTTTGATCTTTCTAGCACTATATCTGCCACCTTGACAGCGACTGGTCAAAAGGGTACAGGCAGGGACAACAAGAGATAAAGCTATAGTGAGAGTGGTGAGCAAAGTCAGGTCAATTTGAGATGAAATGGGGCCCAGGAAATACTTTTTCCTCAGGTACCCTCAAAACTATAGTTTCATTGGTATGGAGAAATCCCCAAACCTGGAGAGGTTAAATAAATGATTTTCCCACTGCCCCACAGTAAGTGTGTATTAGAGGCAAAATTTGCACTCAGTACGTCCTACCTCCAAAGCTGGCTCTCCATCCACTACACCAAAGTTGCTTCTGCCCACATGTTAAAGTTCTCAAAGGCTATGGTAAAGTTCTGCTCTTTTCAAGTTCCTGATTGAGCATCTCTGAATAACAATAATAAACCAGGAACTGTGAAGAACTTTAGTGCTGAAATTAACAAAGCAGATGAAATGTTGTGAGTTAGAGTCAGAGGTATTCTAGGACCATCTTTTAGAGGCTTGTGAGAGTAGATTGTTAAATTTTCAGTGTGAGCATTTACACCCTGGAAACCTGAAAATGCCACCAAATGACTTGATTTGTATAGTTTTGTTAATGATCTATAATTAAGAAAGTGATAAAGAAAATTTTAATAAGGCATGTTAAACTTAAAATCATGATATGCATACTTTTTTTTCCCCTACAGATATGTTCATTAAATATTTATCAGCCTACTACCACTTCTTGTTGTTCAGACATTTCAGTCATGCCTAATTCTTCATGACCCTATTTGGAATTTTCTCAGCAAAGATACTGGAGCGGCTTGCCATTTGCTTCTCCAGTTCATTTTACAGATGAGGAAATTGAGGTAAACAGGGTTAAGTGACATGCCCAGAATCACAGAGCTAGTAAGTGTCTGAGGCCAGATTTAAACTCAGAAAGATGAGTCTTCCTGCCTCCAGGCCCAGCACTCTATCCACTGTGGCACCTAGCTACCCCATACCACTACTTAGAATACATGAATTCCTGACCAATAAAACAGGCCTGATTATATTAAGATTCTGAATGGAAGCACTGGAACTTGATACAAACTAAATAATGAATATTATACAAATAATACTAATGGAAAAAATCTATTTTTTAAACAAGGATACTGACACTACAAGACAATGGTGTTCATTTATTTTGAAAAGTATAATTTACTTTTAATTATTTATAATGCTCCTTCGTACTTTAGTAAATGTATCAGAGTATATTTTGTAAAACTGATGATGCCTTGGTAATAAGATACAACTTCTTTTCAGTCCTCAGATTCTAAATCTTTGCTGAGAAGCAGGGTGAGACTTGGGATTTTTATGAGGATTATTGGTCTTACATGTCAGGGAAATGAGAATTAGCAGGGTACTACTGAAAGTTTTATATCCCTATCTGCATAAATATTTAGAAAAAAGGATTTGTTTATGTCTTTCTTTCTTTTTTCTTTTTCCTCCCTTGAGTTGGAAAGTATTTGAGGAGGTGGTGGGGAGATTGCAGGTCAGAACTTACCCAAAGGAAAGTTTAATAGAAAAGTAATGAAATAATTTCTTTTTACCTTAACTTGACATCTTCAGACTCTGCCATGCTTTTCTTCCAAACTGTTGCTACTTCCATCTTTTCAACTCCATTGAGTCCATTCCTGGGGAGCGTCATTTTCATCACTTCTTATGCCAGACCTGTCAAATTTTGGGAGAAGAACTACAAGTAAGACCTTCATACAGATTCTATGTTATTTTTCTGCCTCTTTTAATACTGCGAGTACTTAACATTGTGCCTGGCATGTAGGAGGTGCTTGATAAATGCTTACTGACTGACTCATTAACTACTACATGGGGAAGTAACCTTCAGAGGCCTCCAAACAAAGGTCTGTACTCGGTAATTTTATCAAATTGATTGGTGAACTTGTCGAATTGATCAGGGGCTTCCCTAGCTCAACCCCTCATACATGAAGAAAATTGTCTAATGATGGCTATTTTCCCTTTGTGACTGAGGAGTCTTTCTGGTTTCACAATGCTTGCTGATGTGGGACGTAGCCAAGAACTTGTCCATTGAAGTGTGTGGTTTTTTTTCCAGTCGGTGTTTTTGCCCAACGGTATTGTTTAGCTTCTTTTATAAGGGTTATGAACCCCTGTATATTCTGTGAGAGTAACTAATGTATTGGAATTCATGAGGCTTCGACGTGCTGACGTAGTTTTATGTTTCTTCAATGTTGAAGCAATTAGGAACTCTCATTGCCAAATATTGACAGGTGGCCTGGGAGAGGTTCTCATAAGTCAGCTTTTTGTGTCATTAGCTGTCCTGAGTGTTCGTTTAGAATAATTCTTTCTTGGTAGATTTGCATTTATGTATCTCTTCTGAAAAGATGAAGAATATGAGAGAAATGATTATTGGGGAGATTCAGATTTCCCCCTTTTCTTAATCTTCATTTCAAGACATCAGTCTTTGAAGGTTGAACTAACCTCCTCTATCTAGTCCCCACCCAAGTGGGGCAGTCATTGTGTTCTGCTCAGTCTTGGATGGAGCATAAATTCTTTGAATAGATTACCCTTGGCTGGGGGTGGGGGGATGGAGTGGGACTTAGAAATGGATGACATAATCAAAGTTCAGGTCCAGCTCCTCATTGTAATATTCATTCTCTCATTAATCATTAACCAAACCAGAGTTGATTGCCATCCTTTTGAATACTCCTCTTCCAAAAGAACATACAAGCTATGACCCCTCCCCACACTCCCTCCCCCTCCTCCCCCCACCCTTGCCATGATTGTCTTTGGTCTAAGAGACAGATGGCCAAATGACCATCCTTTTATTAAAATGCTGGCATTATTAATAAAATGATTAAAATACCCAGAAATAATGTCTCTCAAAACTTTTTAAATGTCATAACCTCTCCTCTGCCTCCACATAAACATATATAGACTTCCTACACTGAAACAGAGCAGCTTTTTGCAGGAGATAGATTTATCGTGGAAGAGAATATCTTATGCTTCACTTAACATAGGGAGCTCAACAGGAGTTTTGTGTTTGCTATTTAATAATAATAATGAAGTCATATCTTATAAAAAGAGCACTGAAAATCATAGAGGAGGCCAACTTTCCCATATATAATCTAACAAATATCTAAAAAGGCACCAGACATGGCAATGGTGAAGAAGACAAAAGAGAAGCATCAGTCAGCCCTTCCATGCACAAGAAGACAGCCAGAACCCTGCAAGCCCTTGGAGGGGGGCTGTCACAAGGACGGTAGAAGGCAGCACAAGTTTTGGTAACTGGCAAAAAGTCCACAGATATTCTGAGCCCCCACAATTAGTTCCTTTCCTCTGAGAGCACCTTCCATTTACTCTTTATATGTCTTCAATATACAATCTCTTTGCATGTTGTGTCCCTTATTAAAATGTGAGCTTCTTGAAGACAGGAATCATGCTTTTTTGTTCTTTTGTATCCTCTGGACTTATTATTGTGCCTGGCACATAATAGCATTTAATAAATATTTGTGGACTAACTGAGCCAGAATGGAATGAATCCTATCCTCTCATAAGATCTGAAGCATGTGGGTCCTCCAAGTAAGCATGTGCTGGAAAAGACAGAAATTATCATGAGCTATGGTACTAGAGGTCTGAAGCCAGTGGAATCTTGGCCCTAACATATCAGAGTTACAGTGGGAGTCATATTCAAGATGGTAGGACAATGAATGCTTCAGCACACTTACAGCCACAGCAGGAGACAGATCTAACTCAATGTCTAGATACATGTTGTAGGATCCCTTATAGAAAGTCTGAGCCCAGAATAATCCCAATATCTGATTGAAATCTGTTAGGGTCACAGTAGGGAGCAGAATCAACTCCTGATTAGGGGTTGTACAAGCATAAGGAGACTGGAAAAGCCCAAAGCCCATATCTTCTTTGGGTCACCAAGAAAGAAACTGAAGTCATGGCTTCCATCAGAGGGTGGAGCCTAATCACAGACTACAATGGCATCCAGACTACATAAGGGGCAAGACAAAACAGGCCCTGCCCATCCAGGCAAATGGCATGTGAAAGCGAATATGGATAAACCAAGAAATAATTATTCTAAATAAACCCCTACAATAGCTAATGACACAAAAAGCTGACTTATGAAACAATCTTTCCCAGGTTACCTGTCACTGCTATACTTCCCACTGATTATCAGCCAGTAACACCAGTTACCTGTAAGTGAAGTATTTACAAACAGTTGGTACATAATATTTTCCCTCCAAAGCCTGATTCATAGTCTCACATGAGTACACAGCGTCCAGGGTATGAGTGGGATTAAATTTAGGGTATATTAACAATGAGGCAAACTTGGAGAGAACCTGTGGGGTCAAAGGATAAATTATCAGCTCCTGGTTATTAGAGGTCCTTTCCTGAGTCCATAGACAGAATTCTTTTCAGGTTCAAGGGGTTACATACTTTAAGGCTGCTTCCACCATTGAGATGCTTTCCTCATGCACCTTTCTATGTTTATGTGTCCTCTGTCTTTGTCTCTGCTCTTGGTTGGATATGTTTGTCTCCTATTAGTCCAGTTTTTCTGACGCCATGATCAAAAGTAGGGAAAAGAGTATAACACTCTCTGTGCGTTCACTTCTCCCACCTCTTGTTACCCTCTGGTATAGTTGCAAGAGTCTATCTCCTCTTTGTGCTCCTGAGCCTGAAAGCTCCCAAAGCTTGATTGCTTCTCTGTCAGTTTGGGTTACTGCTGAAATTCCTACCCTATTTAAACCTTCCCAGAGGCATGGTCAGCTTGCTTGGTTAGCCAATCAAATTAGTCCTTTCATGACCCAAATAGGTCATACCTTATGAGGGATCAAAGTAATATACATTTAAAACTTCCTCATGTCCTTGTCCTTATTATATTATATTACGTGGTGTGGGGAAAGAGGGGAATGTGGAAACTTATCCCTGACATTTCTCTTTTACCATCTCCTTCTTCTTTGTAAAGAAGGGCAAAGAGAGATAAAAGTAAAAAGAGTATAAGATAGAAGGAAACACACAATTAATAATCATCACCATGCATGTGAATGGGATGAAAATATTATAAGAGAGAGGGAGGAAGCTTCAAAAGGCTTAAGAACTCTGATCCATGTAAAGACTGATTACAACTCCAGAAAAATGATGAAGCATGCTTCCCACCTTTGGAAAGAGGTGATGGACTAGAGGTTCAGAATGAGGCATAGATTTTCAGACATGGCCAATATGTACCTTTGTTTGGCACGGTTACACTTATCTTTACAGGAGCTTTTATTATGTATTTGTTTTTGATGAGTTAAAGGGTGCAGTGGAGGTGGAGGGTTAGTGATAACGATACCATATAAAGAAGCAGAGAAAGAGAAGAGCATTAATGAAGCATTTTTAAAATACACAGAAAAAAAGGAGATTCAGAAGGGGACCCAGACAAGAAGGATACTGCTGTTATATCTGTCATATCACATTTAATATGAACTTTACAAACAAGTTGTACTTACTACAGATTCATGGTTTCATCTATAAGCATAAGGAATTTTTCTTGTTTGTTGATATTTGTCAAGTATACAATTTTTTTTAAGTTACAAGAGGAAAAGAAAAGAAAAGAAAGATTTGGTGTCAAAAGACCGATGTTTGAATCCCAGCTTTCTACTCCTTTCTGTGGGCATGACTTTGGACCAATCTCTTAAGTTTTCTCAGGGTTGGACCAAAAAAAATTATTGTTAAGGTCCTTTAAATTCTCACAGAATCTCAGAGTTCTAAGGGCTCTCAGAGGTTACATATTCCAACCTAGACCTGAACAGGAATCCTTCCTGTGACATCCTCAGTCACTGTCAATCTTCCCTCTTCTTGATGAACATCAATCCGGGATAACTCATTAGCCCTCAAGGCCTCTACTTCCACTTCTGGGCAGTTCTAATTGTTAAGAAGTTTTGGGTTTGGGGTTTTTTTGCTTGTTTGTTTTTTGTTTTTCTCTTTATGAAGCCCAAGTCTGCTTCTCAGAAACTTTCACCTATTGTAGCTGGTCTGCCCTTGGGAGTCAAGTAGAATAAGACAAACTCTGATTCAAATGACAGCTTCATAATGCTTGAAGGTGCTTCAACTTCTTTATTTTCCAAGCTAAGCATCCTTGAGCATTGACTGATGTTCAAATTGACATGATTTCTTATTTCCTCAATAGCATGATTGCCCATTACTGGATATGGGCCAGTTTGTCAATGCCCCTTCTTCAGATGCCCTTAAAACAGTCCTCCAGATGTGCTCTGATCAGGAGACAATCTCTTTGTCACCATGCCTCTGTTAGCACAGGCTGTTATTTTATTAGTGTTTCTTTAGGGCTATTGATTAGATATAGATTATTTGTTCAGTCTCTTAATATGTGTCCCACACTCTGTGATCCCATTTGGGTTTTTCTTGTCAAAGCACTAGAGTGGTTTGCCATTTCCCTCACCAGCTCATTCTGCAGATGAAGAAACTGAGGCAAATAGGGTTAAGCGACTTGCACAGGTCATACCTCACAAGTGTCTGGGGCCAGATTTGAACTCAGGAAGATGAGTTTTCCTGACTGCAGGCTCAGCACTCTAGCCACTATGCCACCTAGCTGTCCCTTACTAAGTATACAATCCATTAAAACAGTGCTGTCTTAGTAAATGTTTAACAACTGGCTTTCCAAAAATGCATGTTATATTTTAAAGTTTAATCTTCATTGTTACTATTCTATCCATCACTTCTTAAAAATCTAGATGAATGGTATCAAACTCAAGTCAAAAGGGGCCACTAAACTATACATGGGCAGACCATGTATTGATTTAGAAAACTAGATATTAATTTTTTGTGTTTTCTTGCATTTTGATTTATTCTGCTAAATATTTTTCGGTTACATTTTAATCTGGGTTAGGCCACACTTGAGAATGTTGTGTATCACATAAATCCTTTGGGCTGAGTGTTTGATACCTGTGGTGTAGATAATCAACCATACAATAAATCAAGCCCTGATTTGTACCATTTGCTGATTTCCAAAGTATAAATACTCCTACCAAAAATTCAACTGTCAGTCTTGAGAGCCAGTAAAAGATAGTTCCAGAACATCCCCATAAAACTTCCACATCTTTTTCACATAGACTATTGTCCAGCTGTAACTCCTCTATCTTATATTTATGTGATTGCTTCCTTGAAGTACGGTTATGATATTTGTCATTTCTTTCAGGAAACAGAGCCAAGGGAAATAGTTTGTCTGGACTTGGTGTTTTGAATGTGTTGAGATCAGATCGTCTCAAACTATCTTCTAAAATCTTTTATGTTTGGCACTGTGACATTTAAAACATACTTTCTATATACATATTATTTCTTTGTATCATTGTAACAGGAAAAGTACGGAGTTGTTATGATCCCTGTTTTTCAATTAAGAGAATGAGCTCAAGAGAGACTATTGGCAGAGTTGCTTTTGAACTCAGATCTAATATTCTGTGGTACTTTGGTTCTATAATTGAAGTCCAGTGTCCTGCACTCTACCACCCTGCCTTTTTCCCAGCCATATTCCAATACAGCAACTGAAAGTGATAGGCACATAGTTAGGGAAAGATGAGAAAGAAGAAACAGATAGAGTTCAGCAACCTAAAAAAAAATCATTCTGATGATCCATGATTACTAAAACTTTCTAAGCATTGTTAGAACTAGTGGAAATTCTGGGGAAGAAAAACAACTTGATAAGCCGGTTTTAACAGGACCTTAGTGCAAAGGGATAATTAATAGCTCATGTGTCTACAATAGCAGGAGACCGGGTCCATAGCTTATTTTGTTTTAGCCCCATCAGCCATGGTAGCTGTGATAGCACATGTAAATCCTGTTCTTCTTTGGATGGTTGATATGTCTGCATTTTGGAAAGCTCTGACACTTAACAATGTGCCCATTATATATCCCATAAGTCAAAGATGAGTTAAGAGGTCTGTGTTTTCATGCTCCTCCCTCTGGAAGGTTTATGTTAACATAAAACACAAGTCATTTATAATGTTTCTTTGCTTGAAAGCAGCTGTTCCAGACATTCATTTCTGTCATCATATGTCAAACATTATTAATTCATGATGTCCCAATGACACTATATTAAGAGGAGCCCTCTATAATGATATTGTCAATGGCAAGAAAACTCCGAGCTGAGATAATATCAAGATCAAAGGAATGAATAATGTTTGTATTCCAACATATTTAACCACTGTGGAACAGCAGAACAGTGAAAATAGTGATGAGTTTGCAATTAGAGGACCTGGATTCCAATCCAATGTCTATAACTTGCTAGCCATGTGGCCTTGAGTAAATCATTTAATCCCTCTGGCCTTCAGTTTCCTCATTTGTAAAATGAGGGAGTTGGTATGTAGCTTCTGTGGTTGCTTTCAGCTTTAAATCTATGATCTTGCACATCTTCATCCACTGCCAGAAGATAGTGCCATACCTAGGCTGTAATAATTTCTGATACCAAAGTAGTCTTTACTTCTTATTCAGTCATTTTTAGTAATTTCTGAATCTTCACGAACCCATTTGGGGTTTTCTTGGCAAAAAAATTAGTAAAGAGGCTTGCCATTTACTTCTCCAGCTCATGTGACAGATGAGGAGACTAAAGCAAAAGAGATAAATGACTTTCCCAGGGTCACACAGCTAATAAGTGTCTGAGCCAGATTTGAACTTTGAGATGAGATGAGTCTGCTTGATTCCAGGCCCTGCATTCTATCCACTGCATCACCTACCTGACTTTCTTACTTAAGTATCCTTTTATTTTGCTTTCTTCACCAAAATATTAATAAAATTTGTGAAGCCAAACAATAGAGAACAGACATCCACATTGGCTTAATTTTAAAATACCTTAAGAGAAAATCATTTTAGAGGACTTCCTGGAACTCTGAAAATCATTTGTATGGGCAACACAACGGGACTGTGAAGATGGTGATGGGAAAAGCTCCAATTTTTCCCAGTTCTACTCTAGAAATAATGGAAAACAGGGGCAAATGAAGAAGAGAGTAAATGAACCCAAAAAGAAATTCCAGCAAAGTAATCCTTATCCTCAAAAAAACCACGGCAATAAAGGATCATGATATAAGCCCTGAATCTGAGCCAGAACTAAGGGCTCTCTCCTCCTTTTCACAGCCCCATCATAAACTAACTGTGTGTGAGGGCAAAATGCAGAGAATAAGATGTCTACCTCAGGTTCCCATCCAGGAAACCTTCATCCCTACTTCTTCCAACCAGTCGAGAACTATATCAGGAGAAGGGCTTGGGTTTCAGTGACCCTATCCAAAACAGGAGTAGGCAGAGCCTGACCCAAGAAAAGGCCAAGCCCAGGATTGGGGTCCCATAAACCACTGGATTCCAGTTTTGCACCTCATCTAGGAATCTCAGGACAGAGCAAGGCATAGAGACTTGTAATTTAGGTCATGCTGTTCTATTTATTATGATTATTCATTCCAGCTGTGAGCACTGAATATCTTTCAATTTACTTAAGTCATGTTTTATATTTTCCACAAACATTTTATGGTCTTATCTATACAGGTCTTGAGAATGCCTTGCTAGTATGAGTAGCAGACATTTTATGCATTTTATTTTGTAGTTATTTTGAATGGGACTTGCCTTTCTGTTATTTCCCCTTGGGTTTTTCTTTTGCTCTGTAATAATATTTTTGATTTTTTTGAACTTTTATTTATTCTGCCATCTTATTGAAGTCATTGATGGTCTCAGGTAGTATTTTTTTCTGAGTTTTTAGGGTCTCTAAATAAGACATCATTTATATCAACAAACAGGGTGTTCTCTCCTCTTTACCTTCTATAAGCCTTTAATTTATTTCTCTTGTCTTAGTTTAATTGCTAGTATTTATATAACTAGGTTAAATAAGAGTAGGGAAGAGGGGCACCTTTTCTTCACTCCTATATTTATTTGGAAAGCTTCTCCATTTCATGTAATGCTAGTTTTTAGTTTTGGGTAGATAGCTTTTTTCATATTAAAAGGGTCCATTTATTCCTCTGTTTCATACAATTTTATTTTTTTTTCAAAATAAAGATAGAAGGCACATCACCAATCATTGATAAATATTGATGCAAAAATATAGAATAATATACATTTATATTTAATACCAGAGATGCAAGGATGGTACAACATTGAAAAAACTATAACACAACTTACCATAAACAAAAGTGACAAAAATTATGTAACATAAAAAGCCTTTGGTAAAATATAGCACTCACTTATGCTAAAAAAAAAAAAGATTAAAACAAAAGAATAAGCAGAAATTTTCTTTTTATTATAGTGTTATATCATGTGTTAATAATCCATATTAGAATAAAGACTATCATGTTTTAATGTGACAATATGGATATAAAACCAAGAAAGAGAAGCCTTTTTACTATAAGTAAAATGAAAGGGAAAATAAGAATATTTCTTGTCATTGATATTATTTGCAAGGTTCTAGAAATACCAGCTATAACAGTGCAACTTTGCTTTAAATTAAATTGAAGAGGAATGCATACACAAAGAATATAAAAAATGATCTGCAGATGATGTGATAGTTTACTCAAAGAATTCTAGAGATTCAATAGAAAAATTAAATAAATGCTAAGTTCAGTAAGTACCAACATATAAAATAAGCCCATGAAATTATCAACTTTTCTGGGTATTACAAAAACCAGTCAGAGGAGATAAAAAATGAATTGGTGGGCTCATTATGCCACCTATACAGTAGCCCTGATCAAAACTTTTTGGTACTAGTTAAAAATAGAGAAATTAAATAGAATAGGTAAGCAGTAAAGGAATCACAGTGGTCTGATGTTTGATAGACCTAAGGATAGCAATCACTTGGGTAAAGATTTTGCTATTCAATGAAACTTATGGAAAAACTGGAAAATGGTCTGACAAAAATGAATTTTAGTATTGTAACGTAATACATTAAACCTTAAATGAATACATGGCCTAAATATAAACAAAAAAATCATAAATATATTAGAGGAAAATAGAAGGAAGCACCTTACACATCTGTGACTAGTGCTAAATTCTTTTTTATTTTTTAATTTTCTTTTTTTCTTTTTAAAATTAATTAATTTACTTTTAGTTTTCAACATTCACTTCCATAAGTTTTAAATTTTCTCTGCCTCTCTCCCCCTTCCCCAAATGGCATGCCATCTGATATAAGTTCTACATATACATTCGTATTAAACATATTTTCAAATTAGTCATGTTATAAATACTTAACTAAACAAAGAATAGAAGTGATCACAGAAAAGTAAACAAGTAATTTTGACTGTATAAAATTGAAAATGCTTTGCACAAACAATCAATACAACTAGAATGAGAAGTCCTTAATTAGGAAAAAAATATCTTTGTAGCAAATTGATAAAGTTCTTGTATCTAAAATATGTAGGGAAATGATACAAAAACAAGAACTATTCTACAAAATATGAAAGGACTTCAAAAAGCATTTTCTTTCCAAATGAGAAATACTATCAACAACCATGAACATTCTAAATCAACCAGTCAATGACTTCTGTATAGCCTCTATCACTATCGATCACCCTCTTCTTGATAAGATCTTCTTTCTATTTTCCATGACACCATTGTCTCCTGCTTCTCCTGTTACCAATCCATGAACATTACTTCTCATTATCTTTTGATGGCTCTTTATTCGGGTCATATTCTCTAACCATGAGTGTCCTAAAGGACTCTGTCCTGGACCCTTTTCTATTCTCCTTTATACTATTTCACTTGGTGATCTTATCAGCTCTCACGTATTCAATTATCTCTATCAATTTATTCTATGCTGATGATTCTCAAACCTACTTATTTGACCCAGACTTCCAGTTTCTCATTTCCAGCTGCCTATTAGATTTCTTGAGCTGGATGTCCTGTAAAAACTTCAAATTCAACATGTCCAAAGCTGAACTCATTATCTTTCCCTGCAAACTCTCCTCTCTTCTAGACATCCTTATTACTGTCAAGGGCACCACAATCCTTCCCAGTCATCTAGGCTCAGAACCTAAGTGTCATCCTTTACTCCTCACTCTCTCTTACCACCCATATCTAATCTGTTGCCAAAGCCTGTCAATATTACCTTCTTAAGATGTCTTATATATACCTCTTTATCTCCTCTGACCTTGCCACCACCCTGGTACAAGCCCTCATCGCTTCATGCTTGTGCTATTGTGGTAGCCTGCTGGTGGATATGCCCGCCATACATCTCTCTCCTCTCTAGTCCATTCTTCACCATTTTTCAGCTGCCAAAGTAAGATTACTTCCTACAGCACAGGTCTACCCATGTCACTCTCACTCAGTGAAGTCCAGAAGTTCCCTATCAGCTCCAGGATCAAATATAAAATGTTCTGTTTTGCATTCATAATGTGGCGTTCCCCCTACCTTTCTGGTATTCTTATGTCTACATCTCACTACAATACAGGGATGCTGTCCTTGCCATTCCTTAAACAAGACTCTACATCTCTCAACTCCCAGCATTTTCAAAGTCTGTTCACCATGCTTGGAATGCTCTTGCTCTTTACCTGTATCTCCTGGCTTCCTTTAGGCTCTAACTAAAATCTTACCTTCTACATGAAACCTTTCCCAATTCCTCTTAATTATTGTTAATTATTATTTATTACTTCCCTTTTATCCTGTATATAGCTTCTTTGAACATAGTGGTTTGAATGTTGTCTCCCCCATTAGATTGTGACCTCCTTGAGAGCAGACTGTTTTTTTTTTTACTTTTCTTTGTATCCCCAGCATTTTGCACAATGCATAACATATAGTAAGCCCTCAAATATTTATCAGTTGACTGACTGAAAGGCTTCCCTTCAAATGGCATTGCCCTCCACTCAAAACATTCCCTGGGCTCCTAATTCCTTTCTTTAAAAATTCAAGTTCCTAACAGGAAAAGAACCATATGCTGAGAAACTCTGAACAGAAAGAAGTCATACAAATTGGCACACAATTATTGTGCTACAGTGAAAAGGGAATACAGTCCTTCATCCACAGTAGTTATATGCTGTCCTTAGGCTACAAATATGTTAATTTTCTGCCAAAATCAGTAGGATGTGAGCCATGAGCTGCCTTTTCAATCAATAAATCAATGAGCATCTACTAACCATCTTCCATGTGCCAGCACCATGCTAGGCACTGGAGACACAGAAACTAAAATGAAATACTTCCAGTCTTCAAGAAGGTTATATTCTACTGAGTTAGGCATATGTATACATATAAGTACATACAAAATGCAAATATGAGCAAAATATATACAAAATAAATGAATAATTAATAAGAGAAATGCAAATTAAAATAACTCTGATGTTTTACAGCACATCACAACCAGAAGAATAGCAAAGATGACAAAAATACAAAAAATGGCAAATGTTGTAGCAGATGTGGGAAGATATGCATACTAATGTACTGACTGTTAATTTAGCTACAAATTGGTCCAACTGTTCATGAAAATAGTTTGGAATTCTACCCCCCCAGATGGCACTAAACTGAACATATCTTTGACCTAGTGATACCACCAATATATAGATGGAGATAAAGATACAAATGCTTATATATTTACATATATACATATATAATACATGCATACACACATATATATGCACATACACATACATATATAAAATTATAGCAGCATTTTTATAGTAGCTAAGGACCAAATATAAAATACGTATCAATTGATTAACAAAGTTTGGTTGGACTTTAAGAAACGGCAAATATGAAGAGTGAAGAAACTTGGAAAAACTTATTTGAACTGATGCGGCAGAACCAGATTACAAGTTACAAGATGACAAGAACAACATAAAAGAAAACTAACATCTAATCACTGCAGTGAGCAATAATGACTGCAGTAAATAGATGGTGAATGGTGCAGCAGAGGTATAGAATAAGGTATACGTTTTCAGATATGCCCAATGTGTTGATTCATTTTGCTTTTTTACAAAGGAGAGATATATGAGGCAATGTCACTGGTGAACACCAATGATGTTAAAAACAAAAAGATTAATAAAACTTTTTTAAAAAGAGAAAGTGTAATAGAAGTAGTGCTAGTGATACTTCCTAATACTTTAAAATATATAGAAAAGGAATGTGCAAAGTCTTTTGTAGAGAATCTGCAGTGAAAGTGAATTAATTGTCTTCTATTCAGGACAACTAGCAATCAATCTTTCTCAAGTGAAAGAGTTTTAGACTAACAAATATATACTGGATAATCTGGGAAGCTTACAGAGAAATAGAGAAAAGGAACGACCAGGGTGCTTCATAGGGCTTCATCAGAACACCCCAAAAGCATATGAATCATGACTTTCTGTGGTTATTTTAGCTCACCTCTAGATTAACTACCTTTTCATATGGTATTTTATTTCCAAATTATGGGTTTTCTTTTCCTTAGATTAGGTACTCTAAAGACAGGATGCATTTTGGTTTTTGCATCTTATCTAATTACAGTCTGATAATGCCATATGCTTTCCAGCCGCCACCATGGCTCTGCCCCCCTATTTTATCGATTGCTTTTGTTTTTATTGGCTCTCTCTGATATCCCTATACCATCTGAGTTTTCCTTCAGTTATTTTTTGGGGGGAGAAATCATAATACAATACCCAGAACCACAATCTGCTGTCACCTACTGTTACAGTATCAGACGGGAGAATCATGTCATGCATCTGTTTAAAGGCTTAGAAGAGAGATGGTTGGAGGCTGGGAGTTATTGGAGGGGATGTAAGAGGCCAGGAGTTAGTGGAAGCAGGAAATCTCATTTGGCTTATTTGAAAGTGTTTCCTGTTTCTTTGAAACCTGTTCTATGTCTTGCTTTTGCTTTCTTGGTTGCAAATACTAATGATTTCTAGTATCACTACTCCAATGTCTGCAAGTTTTGTATCTCATTATCATCTTATATTTTTGCTATATGTGAGCAGAAGGATAGTACACTGTTTTCTTGTGACTTTTTTTTTCCTGGTTACTTCCTTGCTTGAAAAGGGCCTGCGAAAGACATTCTCATTTGCAGCAGTTAATGGGCTATAATAAACTGCCACCAGAAATCTGGGGATTTCATTTACAATCCTTTCTCCTGGCTCTCCTCTTTACTTTTCAATTCTACTCTTTTGTCACTGTGCGCCTTGCTTTCTAGTCCAAGGCCTGTATCGGTTTTTGCAGGTCTCTAGGGGATAACTATACATTGTAACTAAACTAGTGAACTGTCTCCAAGGATTTTCTAATTAAATCACCAGTTACCTTGTAACTATATCCATTCTCTTCTCCTCTTTTCCCAGGCCTATGTGCCTTGAATTCTTCTTTCTTTCCTCTCTGGTACCCATGTTTCTGTACTGCAATTCTACACCTTCAGGTGTACCACCCTTCTGTTGGTCAAGCTTTCATAATAATACCTTGTTTATTATTTCATAATTATACCTTATTCTTAGATACAGTTTTGCAGCTTGCAAATCATTTTCTTCCCAACAATAAGGTGTGTGGGGAGATAGTGCAAAGACTATTATTCCTATTAAATATTAAAGCTTAGAAAAATTATGACTTGCCCCCAAACATCTGAAATTAAATATTAGAACCAGGATTTCAGCCTGGACCTTTGGACACAAGTCCAGTGCTTTTTCAGCTGCATTGTTATCTATACCAGGGGTGGGGAACATGTGGCCTTGAGGCCACATGTGGCCTTCTAGGTGCTCGGGTACAACCTTTTGACTGATCCCAAGTTTTACAAAACAAATCCTTTTATTAAGGGGATTTGCTCTATGAAGTTCTATGAAATTCACTGCATTAGAATGGGCAAGCAGTTATTAAGCATTTACTATATGCTAAGCACTCTGCTAAGTCTAAATCATACAAATAGAAAACTGAGACCATTCCTCTTTTCGGAGAGCTCACAATCAGGAGAAGTTAGGGGACTATACTATAGAACTGATGGCAAGGCCCATGGATCCTGAGGGTGTACTGCTGGCAAGGGATTTGGGTTGGTGAGGTTTAGGATAGAGATGTTGGAGGATGAAGATGTCTCATGTCATTCAAGTGGATTCTGCCCAATTAACAAGCTTTTATCAAGCCCCTACTTTGGGTCAGTCACTGTATTAGAGCCTGTGATAGAAAAACAGAAATGATACAGTCCCTATTTTCATGTCACAGCCAAATTGCACATGTCACATGTATTTCCATTGCCCTTTGGGTAACCTGAAAGGGTAATTCTTCAGACATTGTGTTGTTCCATGGTTCCATGGTGTCACTGGGAAAATATATATTCAGAGAAGCTCAACATCCTTTACATAACTACATACCTAATCTTCATGGGAGTTGTGAAATAGGTACAGGAAGATATTGTTCTTGTTGTGTAGGAATCATAATAAAGGTAGAATATACTCTTGATGCTTTTATCAATGACTTGGATGGAGTAATAGATTTTATACTGCTTTGATTTGCAGATAATATGAAATTAGAAGATATGGCAAATACAAGAGAGGACTGAATTAAGATTAAAACACTCTCAACAGGCTCGACCTAAATCAATAAGATTAAAATTTAATGGGGATAGGCTTAGAAAAAATCCTGCATTTACATTAAAAAATAAATTGTACTCGTACAGGGAATGTTTGGGATCTTAAAAGCAAATATTTTTTAAATTATCTGGCAATTTTGATTTTCATAAGCTTTATATGAGCTGCCTATGATGTTGCCACTAAGAAATCTACCCCAATTTTAGTTAGCATTAGCAGAAGTATGGTATCATGATTGCAGAAGTAACTATTGGACTCTGTTCTGATTAGACCACCTCTGAAATATTGTGCTCAAATATGGACTTAAGGAACTCTGAGAAACTAGAGTAAAATTAGAAGAGGGCAAAAAGAGTATTGTGAGAGATTTGGAAACCCTCTCACATGAAGGTTTATTGAAGGAAGTTTGAGATGTTTAGCCTTGGGGAAAGAAGAAGACTTAACAGTTATGTTTGGATATCTGAAGAGCTATAATTGGGAAGAAGGAATAAACTTGGATTGTGCTACTCCAGAGGCCAGAACTAGAACCAATGAGTAGAAGTTAGACAATCTTCATGATCCCTTCCAAAGCTCTGATTCCATAATTATAACTATGAATCCAAGCTTATAGAGGGGTGGGGCACAAGGGGAGGACCTTGTATTAATATATATTGAGACAGAACTAAGATAACATACCAAAAAATTCCAATCAGCAAGTCAGATAAGATGATGGAGTCATAATTTTTTTCTTTCTTGAGAAGATACTGAAGATTATACTTAGATGACATAGTGTGTCATTTTTAAACCTAACAAATGAAGCGAGGGATTAATCAGCAAAATTTAGTAATTACCTGAAACAGACAGAAAGGGGCACAGCATATTCTTCAGACATGCTCTTTAAGTTACCTCATAATGGACCTGGATGTATTCTGAATAAGAGGTCAGAAATGACATTTTAAAATATTTTGTTGCTTACTTTGAATCATTTTTAAGAGAAAAATTTCCATGAACTTCCCACATCAAATATCATAAAACTATTCTAGTCCTCAAGTGTTGGGTAAAACACACTGGGTGGTCTCTGTGTCATCATTTTCATTAAGATCAAGTATGGCTTAAATCAGTATTAAGAGAAACCTTTGAAAGGGAGGAGAAAAGGAAATTTCATTAAGATAGCAAGCAGTTTGCCACTTCCTCAACAACTTCCTCACCAATCTTTACCACTCACAATAGAGACCACACGCTAGAGGAATTCCCATCCTCTTCCCTCCCCCATTCTCCAGTTTCAAGAACCATGAACAATCATCTAATCAACTCTGGAATTATTCCTGGATGCACCATGTCAATCTATTTCCTTATGGATTCACTCACCATCCTGGTATCCAAAGTGCTACTCTCTGGCCACCATCCCCCATTGTTTCTTCCATTAGAATTTAAGTTCCTTGAAGACAAGGCCTGGCTTTGCTTTTTGCACTTTTATCTACATCACTTACCACATTGCTTAGTACATAGTAAATGCATGCTTTTTAATTTATTCATACAAGGATGGAGGCAGCTAACAATAGCTTATAATTATATTACTGGTATATGTGTGTGTGTGTGCATTTGTGTGTGTGTGGGCACATATATATATGTAGCCAAATTTTACATGGCTGGGGTAAGGATTGTAAAAGCACTATACATACATACATACATATATATTTATATATACAAATACATACATCTGTGTATGTATGTATGGTCTCGTTCAATCTTCAAAACAACTCTGGAGATAGGCATTATTTTTATACTCATTTTAAAGATGAAGAAAGAAAGGCTGAGAGAGATTAAGTGATTTGCCTAGGGTCACAGAATTAGGGCATAAGGAAAGATTTGAACTCAGGTTTTCCTTACTCCAAATCTAGCACTCAATCTGCTAAGTCACCTAGCTGCCTTACTTAATGCGGACTATCCAAAACTACAGCTCTCTAGTGGTCAGGTTGATTTGTTTTACCCAAGGAATATCTGCTAGTCCTCCAAAGAGGAATTCAGTAGACTTTTCACATCATAGCAACTTGCTCAGTGTGCTTCCAACTGTCTGATTGAAATTTTTAGTGTTTGAAGGTATGACTTAGACCAAAAGCCTATTAAATTCAGACTTTGGTTCCAACTCCCAGTCTCTTCTAGTCAGTGCCTGACATATAGCAGGCATTTAAATGTTTGTTGCCTTTTTGATTCACAATTAAATTTCAAGTCAAAAAAATTTTTTTCAGTTCTTTAGGGCTTCTTCTACTTGAAAATAGCCATCATGCTAAGCGCCTCCCTTCCACACCAAGGCTACTCTTTTCCAGGTTTAAAAACCCCATGTCCTTTAAATAATTCTTCTGAACTTGAGCTTTTTTGCCATCTTGTTCACTTTCCTTTCATCTTAAACCTCAACCTCACTCCTTCCATCTTCCTCACTGAGTTATGGCATCCTTCCCTATAAATTCCTTCTTTTACCACTCTATAGCAACACTTTCTCTCATAAGCACAGACTCATCTCATGATGGAAGAACCATAATGTTCCTTCTTCTCCATTGTCACTTTCAGACATTCCTTGGACCTGCACTAAAAAGCCTATACTTCTCTGAATTTCATGCTATCCAAATTTATCACCCAACCCAAATATTTGTGATTATTATCTACAGATCTCCCAGAATATTCTTCTTCCTTCCTAAACGAGTTGAGTTACTCCTTTTTAGGAGCCCTTTGCTCCTCTCCTCTCCACCTCCTTTCCTCATACCAGTAAACTTCAGCACACAAATACCCTAACATCCATAGTGCCTCAGACTACTCAATTCCCACGAGTCCACTCTACCTTACCTACAAAGAGCTGGTAACACTCGACCTTGTCATCACTCACAAGTATTTCACTTCTGTATTTATGAACTCCAAAATTCCTTTATCTGATATAATCATTTACATTCCATATATCTCAATGCCTTATAACCTCAAACACTGCTCTTTGTCCTCATCATGACCCTTTCCCATTCTTCCCCTCAATTCTTTCCCAGGCCATCACTGGAAATTGCATTGGCTATACTCTCCTCACTTTCCCATCTCAATCTGTTAGTAAGACAATGAAAATCTATTCTATCCCCAACTCTTGATCTCCTTGTCCCCTCCCCTTGGCCTACCCTCAGTCATGCCTTGCCAAGTCCCAAGCCTGGGTTCCCTTCATCACCTATTCCTATTCACATGCTGCCAAATGGAGCTAGCGATAATCACACAATCTTGCTGACTGAACCCCCTATACATTTATGCTATGTAATTTCAACTAAATCCTCTCTGTAGCAAGACAATTATTCTGTTTCTCCCTAATTGGTTCATTATGCCACTTCCCACAGTGTCTGTTCTCTCTTCAATCCAATCACATACCCTTTTCTTCCCTCTCAACTAACTTCCTATTTCATGGGGAGGGGGAATAAAAACAAAATCTATTTTCAGAGACTTCCTTTTTCCCCTCTTCCTTATTTCATATCACTCTGGCTCCTGACTCCCCTCTTTCCTCTTTCACTCCACTATCAGATGAAGGCAAAGTGCTCTACATACACTCTGGATTCCATCTCCTCTGAGCTTCTCCAGCAAATTGCCACTGCAACCATTCTTATCATTATCATCAATGTCTACCTCTGTGCATTTCTTCCCTGAGACTTATAAACAAGCCACTCTCCTCTCTATAGACTGATATCTACAACCCATCCTTCCATTTCCACCTCTCTTGGTCTTTTCTCAGCAATCTGGTTTCTAACTTCATTATTCAACTAAAACAGCCCTCTGCAAAGCTACTGATGATCTCTTAATTGCCAAATCTAATGGCCTTTTCTCAAACCTTATCCTCGTTGATCTTTCTGCAGCATTTGACACCATCCTTCACCTCTTTCTTTACATCTTAAAGTTTTCATGACCCTGCTTTATCTTGGTTCTTCTCCTATCTATCTAACCTTTCCTTCTCATTCATCTTTGCCCACTCTTCATTGCGTTATACCCACTAACCATGTGTGTTCCTCCAAAGCTCTATCCTTGGAACCATCTTTTCTTCACTTTATACCTTCTCTCTTTGTAAGCTTATCAGCACCCATTGGTTAAATTATAATAGCTATGCAGATGATTCCCAGATGAATACATCAAACTCTGGTCTGTCTGCTGAGCCATAGTCACATATCCCCAACTACCTCTTAGACAGCATAAATTGGTTGTCCCATGGGCTTCAAACTCAATATGTCCAAAACACCTCATTATCCTACCCCCTACAACCTAAACCCTCTCCTCTTCCTAATTTTCTTATTACTTTATAGGGCATTCTTCCCAATTGGTCAGATTTGTAATCTTGGTGTAATCCTCAACTCTTCACTCTCACTTCATATAGCCAATCCATTGCCAAAGTTTACTATTTATACCTTCACAGCATTCACTTATATCCATTAATACATCCACAACCCTAGTTCAGACCCTTATCACCTCTCATGTAGTCTACTGTAATAGTCTATGAACTGATCAAACTGCCTCAAATCTCTCTGGACTCTCACCCATCCTCCAGTCAGTTATCAAGATGATGTTTCTAAAGTGTTGATCTGACCATGTCATATCCTGGCTTAAGGAGCTCCACTGGCTTCATGTTACCTCCAAAACTGAGTGTAAAGTCTTTGGTTTGGAATTTAAAGCTCATCATAGCTTGGAGGTTTCTGATTTTCCAGCCTTCCTCCACCTTACTCTCCCTTACATGTATTTGGAGATCCCCCTACAATGGCTTACTGGAAGTTCCTCAGACATGACACTCTATTTCCCAGTTCCATGCCTTGCTACTTGCTGTCCTTCATGCCTGGAATTCTCTGCTCTCTCGAATGTGTCTCTAGATGTCCCTTGTTTCCTTAAAGACTTAGCTCAAATCCCATCCCAAGCTTCTGATGCCTTCCTCTTTCAGAAGACTTTTATACACTCTCCATAGAACTTGTATATCCCTAGTTATTTACATGTTGGCTCACCCCTTAGAATGTTTGCTCCATGAAAGCAGAGACTGTGGGGTATTTTTGTTTGTTTATACTTTTACTTTCCTTTTATCTCCAATGTTTACTATAGTGCTTGGCACAAAGGATGTGTTTAATATATGCTTATTGATTGACATTCGTTTTAATATTTGCCAATGTACCAGTGGTCTTCTTACAATGTGGCACTCAGAACTAGACACAATTTTGTCTATGTGTTCTGACTAATTCTCTAGGACTGTCGCTTTTTGCTAGATAATGTGCCTCTCTTAATGTAACCTAAGACCACATTATCTTTTGTCAGTTATTTGCAATTGATAAAAATTTAATTAAATCAGTTACTTAGGAGACATTATGTTCAAAGCCTAAATTCCCTTTTGGAGCTATGCTTTTCCTAAATATGTTCAAGAAATTTCTATGATCTCTCTTATAATATGATTTATAAGGTCCTTTCCAGTTCTCACCACCTGTGAGTCAATGAGTGATAATTCCATGGGCCTCTGTTGCAAAAGCACAAAGAATGAGAGTGAAATCCAAAAAGAAAGGAAAACAGTGGAGAAAAAAACACAAAATAGGAGGTTAAAGAGGCAATGTGAAGGTTCCAAGATGGTGGTTGGTTCATAAAATCTGAAAGTTGGAAAGAACATGGGGGGAAAAAAGGGGGAGAGAGAGAGAAAGAGAGAGGGAGAGACAAAGAGAGAGAGAACTGAGCTTTTATTAAGTGCTTACTATGTGCTAAACACTGTACTGAGTGCTAGGGTACAAATACAAGCAAAAAAGACAGTCCTTGCCCTCAAGGAGCTTACATTCTAATGAGGAATGACAATACATAAAGTGGAGGTGGAAAACAGGGTGAGGGTGAAGTGGGGTACACTGCAGTGTAATGTGAAATGTTCCAGGAAATGGCATAGGGAAGCATGGGCTCCTACAAGATAAGGCACAAACTTATCTATCAGAGCCAAGAGATGTAGCAGTGGTGCTGAGGCTACCTGTGGGGAGGAAATGCAGGTGATAAATAGGGAAGTCATAGTGTGGAGTAAGACAGAAGTGGCCAGCTAAGTCCTAACTCAATATTAAGGGATAAGGATAGAGACTATATCTGTAATTCCACTGGTATAGGGAACTCCTAGTGAGAAAACTCCTTCAACTAATGCTGTTTTGTACATTTTCTGCAATTTATAATCTTAAAGATTAACTTTTGCCAGGGTTATACAGCCAATAAGAGTCAGAGATAGGATTTGAACCCACATCTACCTGGCTGCAAGACCAATTGTCTATCCACTGCATCATGCTGCCTCGAACTATATCAACTTCTCAACTAATTATAGTTTTGTGCCAATATATTAGTAAAGTTTACTGGTGCACTCAACCCATTTCTTATTATCCTGGGTTCATTAGCAAATGGGCCCACAGTACCATTGTGAACTGCAGCACCCATACTCCTCTATACCCATTTCATCATGGGGAGAGGGGAGGTAATTGTCCCCCAAATCAAATACGAATTTTTTTGTCCAGCTTTGCTACAACTTTCTGTGTGACTTTGGGTCACTTTCCTTCTCCTAAGTTCCCTGCCTCAGATTTCGGCAGTTGTAAAACTTGGCTGTGTACTCAGTGACTATTATACCTTAAAAACCAAATGATAAATTTGGTTCTTTTCCTGCTGTGGAGCTGATGGATGAGGATACTCACACACATGTATCCAAGGGCAAGACTTGACACTTCAGGTGTGATGATGACTTATTATGCAAATGTATTCCAGAAGGATGCCGCTTTTGAAGAAACCCCCACACGTTAAGCTTCTCACATGGCGCTGGTTTTAGCTCATTATTCATGAGGCTGCCGTGAATAATTTTATTCAGGGCCCATGAACTTTTTGCTGAATAGCTATAGTATTTGAAAAGTGCAGAGTAGTCAAATAAACCATTCCAATGTATGAAGGCTTGGAATAGCTTCACTTCAGGCCCACCCACACCTGCTTCCCAGCTGTTCTAATGCTACCTCGGATTGTATACTTCAAGGTCACCCAGAAGTCAGGTTCTGGTGACTGATTCAGGTTGATGGATTGTTTCAGGGAGTACAAGTATGCTACGACATAAGAGCAAATGAGAATCTTTTCTTATTTCCTAAATCTGTTGGATAAGTGAGAGGCAGCATGAGGTAGTGGGAAGAACATGGAATTTGCTGTCAAAAGATCTGCATTCCAATCCAGGCCCCATCACTTACCAGCTCTGTGACCTTGGACAGTTCATTTCCTTTCCACCTTTCCACATCTATAAAATGAGGAATTTAAACTAGGAGACCTTATTTTTCCAGCACTAAGTCCTAGTTCTTATTATTTAAGAAGTGTTGGCATTAGGAACTATCACTCTTCCTGCAGACTTCTATAACTTGGGACTCTGGATTTAATTTTCATGAAAAACTTAGAGTAATGAGAGGAAATATAGAAGTTGTGACCTTTGCAGCCTGAATTTTCTAGAAAGCTGTTTATTATAAAACAGAAGAGATCAAAAATATTGTCTCAAGATATTTGGCAGGCAGTTCTGGCACCCAGAAAATTTTTATTAAAAAGGGACTTAGCATAATTAGCCAAAATTCAGAATATTCACCAGCCAAGCCTTAGTGCTTCAGTCAAGAAGTCAGCTGTAGATGAGCAGAACTGGCAACTGGTCTAAGAGTCAAGTAATCTGGATGTAGGTCCTGGCTCTTCTACCTTCTAGCTACCCACAGGAGCTAAATGAGTAATTTAACTTCTCTAAGCTTCAGTTTTACCAGCTGTAAAATGGGGGTGATAATAGTTACATTTTCAAACTCACCACTCACTGGATTACTCTGTGGTAGGTAATGAATACAGGTAAAAGACTTTTCAGATTGTGTGGTACGGTGCAAAATGTATGGCAAGTGAAGTCAAAGAAACAAATGCCAGTTCTGTCATTTGCTGACAATGTGACCTTGGGCATCTCTCTTTAGGTCTCTTGGCCTCAGTTTCTTCATCAGTAAAATGAGGAGCTTGGACTAAATGACTTCTAAGGGCCCTTCCAGCCCTTAATGTCTTTGATCCTCTGGTCTGATTATTTTCTTCACATGTGTTGGCATGATTTGCTGGGGACAGTGGGAGGTACAGGCATAGGCTCTAAGCCTAGTGTCATTGAACAGTATGGATATGCATTTCCAACAACTTGTCCACAACTTGTCCATTTTAATGAATTCTTGTGGGGTTTGTTTAATAGAAGCATTATTTCGGAAAGTCTAGTTCTAATAATATTCTATCAAGTTGACCTTGATTTTGCCTTGTATGTATCAGGCATTTGTAAAACATTCTCATCTGCTTGTTTGATTAAGAAAGACATAAGACATGAGAAAAAAATCCAAAATCTAATACATTACCACTGTGAAGATTTTCTGACATCATCACCATCACCAAAGAAGGCAGGTAGATGATGCACAGTAGATAGAATACCGGACCTGAAATTTGTGAAACTCGCTAGCTGTATGACCCTGGGCAAGTCACTTAACTTCTATATGACTCACTTTCCTCATCTGTAAAATAGAAATAATCATAGTACCTAACTCCCAGGTTTGTTGTGAGGATCAAATGAGATAATATTTGTAAAAAACTTTGTAAATCTTAAAAAGCTATACAAATGCAAGCTATCAATATTATTACTAAAGATAGGGTAAGGTACATCTCAATTTAGTGGTTGCCATTCTGGGTTTCATGAAACCCAATTAAATAGACCACAGTGCTGTTCTGCAAGATTTTTCATACTATATGTGTCACCTATAGATTTTATAGAATATAGTAATTTTATAGAGTAGAGTAATCACACAGATGGGCACACCCCACCTAACAACATTAATCGGCTCTTTGAAAGATGTTACATGAAACAAAATAACAGAACAGTTGGTTACATAGGAACAACATTATAAATGGCAGTTAAATTCCAGGGTAGCCAAAATTTAGATTATAAAAGTTTAAAAGGGGTCTTTACAGAGAACTGAAACTGTAATAGTGAGTTAAAGGACCAAGACCTAGGGGCAGAGCTAGGCTGAGCTCCAGGCAGATGGAGCAGCTTAAGATTTGGGGAGACCAGGTGCCAAGGATGTTTCTGCTGTCTGCAAGGAGGAGCCAGACACTAAGGACCCAGTGAATCAAGAATAAAAAACAAAAAAACTACTTTGTTTTCATGCAAGAGTTTGAGCTGCATGTTTATGTATGTCTGCACATACATGTGTGCTTGTGCATGTGTGTATGAGACAGGAAATGGCAGAAAGGAGGGCAGCCATGGCCATAAATTCACTAGCAAAATATGAAAGGGGCACTACAAGTTTGTTAGTGGGAAATTCATTGAACACTGTCATGGTGCCAACTGATAAAAATCTCTACAAAGGGAACCTATCTTATTTTTGGTGATTGGAAAGCAAGAAGTTTTCTTTATAAATTTCTTTTTAAAAAAATATAAAATCACGGTATCTTATAAATCTAGAGCTGGAAGAGACTTAAAGGCCATATGGTTGAACTCCTTTATTTTACAGATGAAGAGACTGAGTTCTCGAGAGGTTAAGTGACCTGCCCAAGTTCACCCAAGTCAGAAAGGTCAGAGGCAGAATTTGAACTCAGGTCTTCTTACTCTAGAGCCAGGACTGATTTTGCTATATCATCCTGTCTCCCCTTGAATCCTTTACTTTATCTCTTGAGTAGTGAGCCAAATGATAAAACAGGCTCTCAAAACTTTCCAGTGGGAGACAGAATTGAAATATCGTATTGGTCAGGGCTAAATAACGTAGAGTATGCCTAGATGCACAAACAAAATCAGAAAAGATATTGTCATACAAAGTAAGGATTGCTGGGATATATGCTGTTCATTTTACTTTTGTGATATTATGAACTGCTTAAAGCTTATATCTGAACTTTATAGATATGAGGGCAAGATAGTTACTTTTCGAGTCAAGGAAATCTTCCCTGAAGAAGAAAGATGGGAGTTTCATTGATGGAGGAGAGAGAATGACTGGTAGACTTGGAGAAATATTTTGTTCCAAATGGAAGTACAATATAAAATAACCATGCTTTTGGCAGTGTTCAGATTGGAAGAAGAGGGCAGACTGGGCATGGCAAATAAAGATTTTGGTAAATGAGAGCAGTTAAGTCAACCTTCCTATAATATTTTTCATCATTGCCAGTGTTTAATAGAGCACTGGACAAGTAAGTAGGAGACTCCAATTCCTTGAGTACTTTCTCTCTCAGTCTGTTTCCTCATCACAGCGCAGTCAGGAAGACATGGTTTCAAATCCTTTCTGAGATACTTACTAGCTGCCTGACCCTGAGCAAGTAATGTCATTTTTCTGTGCCCTAGTTGACTCTTCTGAGAAACTGGGATTTATTTGATGGTCCTTTTAGCTCTAAATCTATGATCTTTTCTTCTGTGTAATAAAGGTAACAGTATCAGAGTTGTTTATATCACAGGGTTGTTGAGAGAATCATATAAGGTAGTGTATTTAAAAAAAGTTCCTTGAAAATCTTAATATGTTGTTATTTGGTCATATATGACTCTTCGTGACCCCATTTGGGGTTTTCTTAGCACAGATACCAGAGTGGTTTGCCATTTCCTTCTCCAGCTCATTTTACAGATGAAGAAACTGAGAAAAACAGAATTAAGTGACTTGCCCAGGGTCACAAAGCTAGTTATTGTCCAAGGCCAGATTAGAACTCAACATGATGAATTTTCCTGATTCTAGGTGGAGCACTCTATCCATGGTGCCACCTAGCTGCCAAAAGTACTATATAATACTATATATAGTCTGTTATTATTGTTGTTAATATTTTATTAGTGATAATAAAAGCTGTGGAGAAAACAATCTAGTTGTACTGTTTGTGCTCAAGGAAAGAGCAACCTACTTTGATGTTCCAAAAAACAAATCTCAGACAGAAACACATGCACAAAAAAGCCAGATATGCTCTTTTTTTCTTCCTTTTTTTTCTTTTTAGTAACCTGTCCATCATCCCAGGAGATATTCATTTAGTAAAATCAATAATATTCTAAGTATTTTTCTCTCACTTTTTGTAAATCATTACTTCCTTCGATGATGGGCCATTTGCCAGATGAGCATGATTGGCTATAAGTTTAGTTAGGTAAATATCAGTCTTGGATCCAAGTCTCTATATTACTTAATCCTCCTAATATGCCTGCTACATGTATCATTTACCCTTTTTTGTTTTTACAAACCAAGAAAATCAGGCTCATCCTTGTTAAATAATTGACACTAAATCATTCAGCAAGTCAGTGATGGGAAGAAAATCCAAATTTTGAATTGTTGGCTCCCCATTTCATACTTATTCCACTGGGCCATCCTCTCATTTTTCACCAAATTGCACTGAGTGGGAATGTATCTTTGCCAAACACTTCTTTTAGTAAATGAAACAATTTCAAAAAGAAAAACCTGAGGATTTTTTTAAAAGCCAAACTTTAATGTAAGAAGTTCTCTCATTCCTAATTTCAGTTCAGTTTGTAAATAATCTGCTAAGTCCTGCTGGATACAGTGGCTCAACAACAATTACAAGCAGTTTTCTGAGTTTTTGCTTTTGTGAACAGAATTCAGAAATCTCTGCACTTGACAAACAAAACCATAGGGGAAAAGGAAGATCATCTCAGTGGAAAATGTAGTTGAATGATTTTATTGAGGTTCCACATCTGCTAAATGAACCTCAGTTTACTCATCTGTAAAATGAGGGAATTGGACTAGAAGATCTTCATTGTTCGGTCAAGTTCTATGAATAACTAGTACGTCAAACCGCAACATGCATTAATAAGTTTTGTGTTGCGGGAGAGCAAATTCTCAAGTCTACACATCTCGTGGGACTGATGGTTCTGAACCATGAAGAACCTCAATTAATTCAATAGGTTCCAAAGTGTTTCTGTGCAAAACGCTACAGTATCTCTGCAAAGGATAAGAGTTTCTTCTTACTGCAGGGAGAGTCATACAATGGAAGTCAGATGTATATGGAGGCACTTTCTGCAGGCAATACTGTTGGCTCTGATGTATCCCTGAAACAGGCTGCAGTGCTGCTCCAGGTGTCTCACCTGGTGTGTTACGTATGACGGTGCAAGCCAAAGCACGTTGGCTCTCTCTTTAACCAGCAGAATCATAGAGCTCAATTGAAAATCAGGGAAATTAGAGAAGAAGAAAATCCAGCATCTGGACAATTGAATTGTTTTACATCTGTTGCTTCCCTCTGGACCTCCATTTCCTCCTTGGCTGAATCCCTCCTCAACCTTGTGTGTGTTTAAATATTCCTATTCCTATTCCTATTCCTCCTCCTCCTCCTCCTCCTACTGCTACTACTACTATTGCTACTACTATTTGTAGATAATTGCTAGAACTGAATTCTCTCCTCCCCCAGTTCTGTCCCCTAAATGAATGAATGATTATGTTGGATATCAGTATTTTCATGTCTGATAGCACATTTTGTATTCCTCTAGGGGGAGGAGGAGCAGGACTAGTGATTCTCAAAGCATATAAACATGAACAGTATCAGTTAAAAATGGAGAAAAAAAGAGAATCTCATCCAAATTGTTCCCATCCATTAAATGGGCACACAATTTAGCAACCAGGTGGCACAGTAGATAAAAGTGCTACTACACCCGGAGTCAAGAAGACCTAAGTTCAAACCTAGCTTCAGATATTTATAGTCCTATGGTCTTGTGCAAATTGTTGAACCTCTGTGGACCTCAGCTTCCTCCTCTCTAAAATGGGTTTAATAATAGTGCCTACCTGCTGCAGTTACTGTGAGGATAAAATGAACTAATCTGTGTAAAGTGCTTTTCAAACCTTAAAGCTTTATATAAATTCTATTATTATTATTATGTTATTATTACAGAAGATGCTAACAGTGCATAGTAATATAATGAACTACTCTGTTATTGAAGGACATTCATGTGTATACTGAGGCAGCTAAGTGCTATAGTGAATTGATGCTAACCTTGGAGTAAAGAAGACCTCAGTTCAAATCCTGTCTCAGACACTTGCTATGCTGTGTGACCCTGGACAAGTGGCTTAGCCTCTCTCAACCTTAGTTTCTTTATATGTAAAAGGGGGGAAATAAGATTAACTATGTCACAAGGTTATTGTGAAGATCACATGAAATAACGTTTGTAAAACACCTAACCAACTATTGCAGTCATTTTCTAGTCATGTCTGATTAGTCTCTACACTTAGTCGAGTGTAGAAACATAGAGAACTGCTATATTAAATCAGAGATCTGAAGTCTTTTAAAGTTGTTCTCCTTTACATTGCTATGGTCATCAGATAAAATTATTTCCTACTTCTGCTTATTTTAATTTACATCCTTTTATACAATTCTTCCCAGATTCTTCTGAATCTATCTTATTCATCATTTCTTTTTGTGCAATAATATTCCATTATATTCAGATATTGCAGTTCGTCCAGCTATTTTCTCTGATAAAAGTAATTAGTGGATATAAGAGGAAGGATATTTGGATTAGTGTTTCTAGGTAGAAATATAATGTAACTAGGTTGCCAAGAATTAGATAGCAGACAATAGAGGGGAGAGTTAGACCTGTAGTTTCTACAATTAAAAAGAGAGAATCACTAATGTGATTAGTATCTATCAGAATATGAGGAAGAAAAAAAAACCTTTTACTTGGGCTTTGGGAATTCCACCTCCACAGAATAGCATGATAGTACAATAAAGAGACCATGTAGCTAGAACAAAAGTCAGGCAGGTGGCCTAACGGGATATGCATGCATTCACATGTCTAACATTTGGGGAACTGAATTTTTGCACACCAAGCACAGGGGTGTTAGGAATATGCATTTCCCCTTCGAATAGTAGTCAAAAGATCTGGAATTGATGTTTGTGGAGTAGTATAGTTGAGGAAGAAATCCAATTACTGAGCTAATTAGCACCTTGGAGTAGTAAGCACCAAATTTACAGTAAGAAATCACAGGGGAAAACTCGAGTTATTCACTGTGGTTTAAAATTCATCTTCTTAGACAGTCCGGTTGACAGCCAGGGACCCTGGGGCACATAGGCAGTTTAGTTTAGTTATTGCTGAATGGAATTTAACACTGGGAATTCTATCACTTTTAAGAAGAAACCAGTCTTTTAGTTAATAGATTTTTAGAAAGTGCTCTAATTCCCAAAGAAATTTGGTAGATGGTTTCTGGGTTGACTCAGTTCCTTTCTAAAAGTTATTTATTCTGCCCTAAAAATTCCATTTCCCTAGCTTTTATGATAAAATTTAAAATTCTGCTTGGGTAACTTTATGCATCCTCTTCATTAAGAGGATTTTTTGCTACTTATCTTAGTTTCTGGAATCTTGTGACCTTTTATTTTCAAAGATTACTCACAGGACTCTTTGAAGGGAGCAGCTGGAGAAATTTGTTCACTGGTAACTGCTTGGTTAGGGGTAGGGAAAATCATTGCATTCTAACCAACCCAACTGCTATGGCCATTCAGTCAAAAACTGGCTTCGTTGTCTAGCTCTCAAATGTTTAAGGGAGTGAAGAGACAATGAGATTTAGTGGAAATTGTGTTGTCTTTGGGGTCAGGGAAGATCTCAGTTTGAATATTTATCTATTAATTGGCATTATGACTACTACTACATTATGACTAGCACAATGACTACTAGCAAATCATTTAGCCTCTTTGAGGTTCGGTTTCCTCATTTGGAAACTGAGAATAACAACAGCTGTTAAGCAAGGCAAAACAAACCAATACGTTGTCCATGTAGGAAAATGTATGCCCCATTGGACACTGAGTCTGTTATCTCTTAGTGAGAGCTGGGAGACATGCTTCGCCATCCACCCACTGAACTCACTAAAGACACTGGTCAGAGTTCAGCGTTTAGCACCTAGCCTGGGATGTAGTAAGTGTTTAATAAATACTCGTTAATTGGTGGACTGATACCACAATGTTTATTGACTACTTAGCAAAATAAGTGTCAATTGCAACGTAACAGATGTCAGCTATTCACTCTTCTGTCTCAGTAGGCACCCGTAATGAAGACCATTCAAGGCAAGATCATCTTTGCCTTTCCACATTCACATGCAGAGATCTGGTCTTGAAGCCTGCAGACTTCAGTACAAATTCCACCTCTCACTTACTAGCTTTGAGACCTTAGTCAAATAGTCCAACCTCATAGCTACACATATGTAAACTGGCAATAATAATTTACCTCTCAAGCTTATTGTGAAAATTTCATTCTAAACTATAAAGAATTATATGTTGTGTATTGTTATTGTTGTTTATTCCTTTTTCAGTTGTGTCCAACTCTTTGTGACCCCACTTGGAGTTTTCTTGGCAAAGATACTGGAGTGGTTTGCCATTTCCTTCTCCAGTTCATTTTACAGATGAGGAAACTGAGGCAAAGAGGGCTAAGTGACTTGCTCGGGGTCACACAGCTAATGCATGTCTGAGGCCAGATTTGAACTCAGGAAGATGAGTCTTCCTAGTTCCAGGCCACGAACTCTATCCACTGTGCCACCTAGCTGCCTCTTCTATTATCTAACAGGATCATAATATGTTTATGATAAAAATCTGTTCTTACTCATCTACGAGGTGAAGGAATACATGGAGAAAGAATTTAGAACTCAATTCAATTCATTTGCATTATTTTCTGGCATCAGTCATAACATAGCATCCATAACCACAGTACCTTTAGGTTGGGGAGATGTTTTAGACTAGGCCTGACTCAGGCTGGTCTGATGTTTCAGGTTTGAGTGGAATGAAATGACACACTCATAGATCATCTAATAGTTAACAAAAGGTAGTCCGTTTAGCCATCACGTGGAAAGAATATTCAGGAAGGATACATGAAGGCTTACTCCACTACCTATTTCTAGATGGAAATGTCTGGTCAGCAGAATGTGTTGGGCGTGTTGCCTCACATCACAGTGGAACTTCCCCAAATCTGAGGGGCACTGAGTCCTTGCAGGCTGTCTTTTTGTGTTTTAGGTTACTGCAAATCCAGAGCAGGCTTTGAATCTTAGTCCTGTGGATCCATCAAGATTCAAGGTCAACTTCCCCTGACTATTAGGTAGGAAAGAAAAAAAAAATCTAGCCCAGTGTACATGGCTGATATTTCTCCTACCATATTGGGTAAAAGCGGAATTTCATTTGCTGTCAGGGTATTGACTTTAGATTGTGATACAAACACTTAAAGTGTGCAGGAGATAATACCCTTCAACTGTTGAATTCTTCTATCTACCAATCCCTTTTCTCTCTCTACCTGAAAGTGCTTTGCCCCACCTCACCCCTGCCAAACATCACCAAACTGGAAGGTAACAAATACTTTTGATATTTATTATATCAAATTTATTGCAATCTAGAAGACTTGGGTTCAAATATTGGCTCTGCCACGCAGTACCTGTGCAACTTTGGCAAACAACCTTTTTGGTCTTAATTTCCTCCTCTATAAAATGAGGAGGTTGGAAGAAGGAGCCTTCTAACCCTAAATCCATGATCCTATCTGTGTATGTCCCATCTCTTGCGGTAGCAGCTGATTACTGTAAGTTTAAAAGGTTGCTTTGTGACTTATTTTTTTACTGGTTTGTTCCCCTCTCAGCACAAGGCGAGTGGACAACTCCAATACAAGACTGGCAGTTCAAATTGAGAAAGATCCAGGTACGGCAAGAACCTCCTTCCCCCCTCTTTAGAAATGTAGATGGGTTTTTTTTTCTGGGAACTAAGCAGGGAAAATTAGGTTCATGTTGTTTTTAATAATCATTGTGGGAACAAAGCACATTGGAGCAAATATGTTTAGAATAAAATAAAATTCTGCAAGAGGACTGATTAAGCCCCCTGATTTGGTATGGAAATACATTCATTGATTCTTCTGAATTGATTAGATAGCTCTTGAATAGTGAATAACTTTGTTAATCAAGACATGGAGTTTGTAAGTAGTAAATACCAAACTTAGGCAGCAAATCTTGAAATCCAATTGGTCTTTAGTCCCACAGCACCTTGAACAAATAAGAATTAACTACCCTCCACAGGACAAAATTTTCTAATTCTATGGCTTAGAATCTACAAAAGGATCCAATAAAAAAACCACATTGTTTTTCCTTCACAATCTGTCTGACTTTCAACTTTCTACTTATTCTTCTTTTCCTTTCTCCAAAGAACAACAAAATCCCCTATAACCTGTGTCCCCAAATCCTCATCCATACCATCTCTCCTGTAAACATTCCGTGATACCAGTGAGATAGTGCCCAGGGGGAAAAATGTATCTGGTCTGAGGGCTAGGAAAAGATGTCTCTGGATTCATGAAACTCTGTAATATATATCTCAAGTGTAAAGGTGATCTCTACCCTTACACATCTGTATTATCATCAGCCAACCATAAACGTTGCCCCCTTGTAACTGTAATTGTGTTAACATTATCAAAGTATTTTAAGCAAGGGTCTAGAGATAAAGATCTGTTTATTCTGGTACCTATTGTTTAAAATATATCTAGTCTCTACAGATTATCTATTTGTGTATATTATCTACATAATGTAGGTATATTACCTGTAGATGTATATATTTCATTATATATAGACTTATCTATATCTCCGTAGATATCTGTGTAAGTTATGTAGATGTCCATATAGATATCAGCAGTTGGGGATAATTAAGACTCCTTTGAGTCTCTTCTTCTAAGCACCAAGGACTTTGAGCAGGCCTCTGAATATAAGCTGTGAGAATGTAACTGTAACAAATGAATGCCGTAGTCAGGTCAAGTAGGCAGTGTGTCAGGGGCTTTAGTTATGTTGATACCATATGAGGTTATATGACACTGTCTCAGCTCATAAGAAATTCATTTCATTTCATTAATCATAATTAGGCTATAAATGCAATTACCCTAATTCCTCTCTTTACTGCTTCTGGCAGTTGGTGAGGACATTCATAATCTCATGATGTTATTTTATAGATCAATTGAAACACTGATTTGTGGTGATGCCAGTGCTTAAGTTAGCCTAAGGATGAGAAAGAGTGAAGACCCACTGAGAAGCCCAGGCAGGCATTGGGTTCACGTTGTTTGTCTGACAGAATTGTCTCCTGGAGTACAGCTCAGGCTACACTGCATTTGTGATTGTCCTCTGAATACTCAAGCCAAAGCAGATCCAACTGCAGAGGTAGCACAGTAAGGTAGCAGAAACAGTGCTAGATTCGAAGTCAGAGATTCTAGTTTCATTCTGGCCTCTTCCATTCATTATCTTTGTGATCTTGCACAAATCACTTGAGTTCTATGTCTTAGTTTCCTCATCTGTAAAATGAGGTAGTTGGATTAGATAGTCTCTAAAGTCTGTTGAGCTCAAAGTCTATGATCCTATGAATCTGTGCTTTCAGGGAGCTTATTCTCTGAGAAATTGCTATGTATGTGATATATAACATATGACATGATATATTGTATATTTCAGCTATTAGGGTGAGAGGGGAGCTAACTGAAGAGCTATGGTGTAAGGATCACAAGTGTTTTAGGAACACTTTACTCCAATAAGTTTAAAGCGTTTTGTAGGCATTACCTAATTTATGGAATGCATGGGATCCTCTACAAATTCCAAATTCTTTGTATATAATAATTAGACAGAATGTAATGCATAAAAACATTCAACTAAATATAATTTGATTCCTATAATTCTTCTTTAAGGAAATGATGACAACAATCTGAATTCTATCTTCTATGAGCATTTGACAAGATCTCTCCAAGTATCTCTTTGTGGAGATTTGGTTCTTGGTCGCTGGGGTAATTACAGCTCTGGAGACTGCTTTATTTTGGCATCAGATTACCTCAATGCCTTTGTCCACCTGATTGAAATTGGAAATGGTCTTGTCACCTTTCAACTTCGAGGGTTGGAGTTTAGAGGTAAGAATCTTAAATTTTATTTCTATCTTTTGTTTTTTATATCACCTTCATTTCCAAACATTTCCCTTCCTGTTTCTCTACTTGGAAAGACATCATTTTGGAAAGAAGAAAGAGGAGGAGGAGGAGGAGGAGAAGGAGAATGAAGAAGAGGAGGAGAAGGAGAATAAAAGATTTCAGCAAAACTAACACATCAAATGAGTCTGACAGTATATATAATGTTTCAAACAAATTTTCCCCTTTTTGCAAAGAAAGGAGGAAGGAGGCAAAATTTGCAATTTCTTATCTCTTCTTTAGCTCCAAGCTTGGTCATTATAAATACACAATATCTAGTTTGAGTTTTGTTATTATTCTTTCTATTTGCTTTAGCCATTGTATATATACATATATTAGAGATAAGGATTTTTTAAGTATCAAGGGTGCTTTAAAATCACAATGATTTAATTACTTTTAAATTAATTTAAATTTTAAATAAAAGTATTTAATTAAAATCCAAAAAAAAATTTATTGGATTCACAGCATTGATGAGAAATAATCATATAAGAGAGATTATCAAAGTGACAAAAAACATCCTATTTCTCTCACTAAGGGAGAGTTAAGAGGATAAAATTATATCATGGACTTTCTATATCCCTGAGTTACACACAATCCATCAGTTAGTTGTCTCCTTTCCCCAGTAAATCATGGGAAGCTAGTACTCTGACATGTCTCAAAACTGAGAGTCATATAACTAAATATATACATATATATATACATATATATATATATATATATAACATTTTAATTGGTTGAGCAAATATGACTGTTGTTAGTTGGCCATTAAAGACTGTCAACCCACTTTTTCTATTAATATGAACCAAAAAAGATCAAATTTAAAATATCATGAACCAAAATGCAGTTGTGAGATATATGTGTGTATACATGTATGTATTTATAGCACTGATGCCCCACCCTTCATAACTTAGTTGATCTCTGTGTATTTTAAAAATAGAGTAATATAGCTTTGCAGTAATGTAATATTTGGGAGCTCTACACTCATGTTAGGATTTGAAAGCTCTCTGATTTCATCTGTGCTCCCTCTACCAACAAAGATCATAAGATCATCACAGTTCTAGAGCTGAGAGGAACTTCCAAGGTCATGTACCCCAGCCCTCTCATTTGGTATACTAGGAAGCCAAGGCCCAAGGAGGTTAAGTCCCCAAACTCACTCAGACAGAATATGTCCAAAGGTGGGCATTTAACCCAGCTCTTCCTGACTCTTTAAAGCTCGCTCTCCATCCACTATAAAATGCTACTTCTCATTAATATTTTAATTGTTATTTTAAAATATTTTATTATTATTTTAAAATTAATATTTTAAAATAAAAGTTGTTATATTTTAAATTTTAAAAGTAATTAATATTATTAATTATTAATATTTTAAAATAAAAATGCAACTGAGTGAAACAATTGATAGAGTTGGGAAGACCTGAATTCATATCCTACCTCAGGCACTTATTTGCTGTGTAACCCTAGGCAAATCATTTAACCTTTCTCTGCCTCAGTTGCTTCATCTGGAAAACAGAATGATAACAGTATCTACCTCCCAGAGGATAAAATAAGACAACATTTGCATAGTGCCTTACAAACCTTACAATGCTTTTAAATTCTAATTATTATTAGTATTATTACAAAGACTGAGAGGCATTATTACATGGCGGATAGAGAGTGGACATCAGTCAAGAAGATCTTGGGGAAGGGGAAGAGGGAATACCTTGGACCTTTGGACATGATTCTATGGGTGGAAACTCTGGGGATATCATGGGGCCTGTGCTAGAAAAAGGGTAAAAGGGAGCTCGGCCAGGAAGAAACTCCTCTGAAGTCTAACCCGTGGAGGGGGTGACACAAGAAGTCCATAACCTGATATCTTCCTGTTTTAACTAATTATTCTCAGACAGTAAGCTCAGTGTTTTCTCTCAACCCTAAACATCAACATCCTTCAGGCATCCTGAGGCAACCACTTGGTCCTCTCCCTCTAGCTAAACTGTGATTTGAAAGTGAAAGCTCAATTCAAAGGCACAGTGATACATCTTCAGAATATGTATTTGTGTAATCCTAGAAGTTTTAGGAACCTAATTCAGATTATCATATCTACATTATTAAATTGTACATTATAACAACTAATATTACATATTAATGTATCTTATTATATGATATTAAGCATTTTTAGATTTTTATTATAACTGGACTCTATTATACTAGATTAGAAGGGATTGATGCTCAGCATTCAAGGGATAGTCTTGTTCAGTCGTTTCAGTCCTGTCTGACTCTTTGTAACCTCATTTGGGGTTTTCTTGCCAAACGTACTGGAGTGGTTTGCCATTTCTTTCTCCAGCTCATTTTAGAGATGAGAAAAACTGAGACAAACAGGGTTAAGTGACTTGCCCAGGGTCACACAACTATTTGAAGCCAGATTTGAACTCAGAAAGATGAGTCTTCCTGACTCCAGGCCCTCACTCAATCTGCTGTGCCATGTAACAGCCCCCAAAGAATAGTCAGATAAAGTGCTCACTATGTACCAGGCACTGTGCAAAGCACTTTACAATTATTGTCTCATTTGATCTTCACACCAACACTGAGGTAGGTGTCACCTTCATTTTACAGATGAGGAAACTGAGGCAAAGAGGTTAAGTGACTTGTTCAAGGTCAAATGGCTAGTAAGTGTCTGAGGTCAAATTTGAACTTAGATCTTGATGACTCTAGGCCCAGGGCTGCACCATCTAGTGGAGACTATCAGACCTCTTCATTTTACAGATGAGTAAAGTGAGACTCAGGGAGCTTAAGCGATTTGCCCAAGGTCACACATTTAGCAAGCTTCAGAGACAGTATTTAAACCTAGATCCTCTGATGCTGGACCCAGTTCTCTTTCCACTGTATCAAAGATTCTTTGGGGGACCACACTTCATTTATATCTACTTTCCTTCCTTCCTTCCTTCCTCTCTTCCTTCCTCCCTTCCTTCCTTCCTTCCCTCCCTCCCTCCCTTCCTCCCTCTCTCTCTCTCTGTCTCTCTCTGTCTCTCTCTCTCTCTCTCTTTCTTTCTTTCTTTCCTTCTTTTCCCTCTATCCTCATGGGGTATCACACCCTTACCAGTAGGTGCTCTGCCTAAAGGGAATATAAATTTTAATCTCTGATACCTTTTTTTCCTTTCTTAAAGACCAGCATTAACCCCAACCTTACCTCTCTTAGATTGGCCAACAATAGGTCCCAGCCCAAGCCCTACTTGGTTGTTATTTGGGCCCAGATTGTCTCAGAATGAATGTAAATAGCAATCGTTTCTGTTTTGGCCTAAATCTCTGAGGGTCTTCCCCTCCCAGATCGATTTTTTTTAACTAGGTAAAGAGGATATTCTCTGCCTCATTTCTTATTATGCCTTAATTGTTTCATGGGTGTTGCCTTAGACAAATTGAGACCTGGGAAAGACCTTAGCTTGAAAAGGTCAAGGTCCCCCATTATATCCTAGGCCATCTCCAGTCATCCTGACCTATATCTGGCCACTGGACCCAGATGGCTCAGGAGGAGAAAATGAGGCTGGTGACTTTGCACAGCCCTCCCTCACTTAAATCCAATCCATTTGCAAGTGATGGCATCACCTTCCTGATATCGTGGTCCTCTTTCTTAGAGAATGAAGGCATTCTTCATTCAAGAAGATGATACAAGCAACAAGAACAGATCCTTCCATAAATGTTAGAAAATAACATGGGGAAGAATTGTCCTCTAAATTTCTTAATCTGAGGTACACCCAATGCTTCTCCACTTTCACAGATGTCAAAGGAGCCCATGAATCTAGCCAGTTTCATCTGTCCAAGTGGATGAACTGACTTAAATCTTTTTCTCCAGAGGCTTCTTTTTTCTTTCAACAAACTTGAATGAGTCCATGTGTATGGGAGGCAAACAAAGGTAATTAGATTGGAGGTGTGGCTGTTTGATGGAATTCTTGCATGCTTTTTCTTAGTGTCAGGTGACCCTCACAGGCCTTCCTCTTAGTCCACCAAATGAAGCATTTATGCCTCACTTGAAACTTCATTAGATGAAATATGGAAGGAGGCAGAGATGTAATTGCGTGAAACAGATATAATTGTGCACAGTGGAGAGGCAGCTGTTCATGTAATGCTGAGATTGCCCAGGAGGCTTTCCCTGTTATCACTGGTTTATTTTCCTCCTTCCTCCAAAACAGAACATTAATGTGGCCAGGCTGTAAGGGTTATTCAGGCAAAATAATGATGTCTGGAGGAAAAAGAAAGCCAGTTAACCTGGTCTGGACTTCTCCCTACTGGGCAATATATTTTATTTTTCTTTGCTTTATTGTACTTTACAACAACTGCAAAGAGTACATAGTTATACACAGTCCTACTTTGACATTTACAGTAGGAGGAATGCACTAGACTAGGCTTTGAATGATTGTTGTGTTTTATAGGCTTATGTTACATATGAAAGGCCTTGCTTTTCTTGCACCCATTTGACTATATGTCTAACAGCTCTATTCAGCTTTCTACTTTCTTCTTACTTCCCCATTTCTCCAAACTGAACACTTCATTTGGGTCCAATGGAATCCACTTTAGGATAGCCCTGGACTATCAGAGTAAAGGTATTATGTTAACTACATCACTTGTCAACATTTTCCCTTCAATATAACCTTTCAAAGGGGGCTGGCACATTGTCAAAGCCTCTGTTGAGAGTGTCATAGCTTTACTTACCCTGCAGCATGCTCCTCACTTGCTTGGGTTTATGCTCAGTTTCCTTGACCCATTGGCTTATCCTGATAATTGCCTCTTGCTCATACATATGTCTTAACCCAGCCTGCAGTACTGATACTCCCTTCTGCTTGCCCCCTTGGTGTGGTATTTCTATGCTTGAGCCTCTGGTCTGTAGACTACAGAAACATGGATCTTGAGCTGTGTAACAACAGTGCTACCTGCCGCTACTGTGGCTATGTAAGACTAACAACACCAGCACATAGTAGGGCTGCTAGCACAGGTTCTTTGATCTGCTTTTGTAAAGAAAGCCACTTTAAGGAGTTTACAATCTCACTTTAATTAAACATAACTATCACTCAGTTAGTTCAGGGGGAAAAGTCAGCACCCTGAACTTCAGAGAAAACACAAACAGAAATTACAAGCAGAAATTATATAAAGAGAGCAAAATAACACAAATCATCAGACAGGCTTCTAGCTGTCTAAGACATTACATACATAGGTACCAGAGAGAGAAGCACCAACATCTGGGTTTTTCAAAGCTGGGGGCTCTTTAACAGCTACCCAGAGTCTCATCTGGTCAAATCACACAACATTCTTCCAGTGAGTGAGCCCCCAAGCAAAATGTTAACCTTAGAGTGTATATACACTTCTTCAGGGTCAGAGAGCGTCACAACCATGCTATTCAAACCCACGTGACCTAGGCCTTCCTGTGACTTAAGCAGGTCATCAAAGACTCCTGATTCAATCAAAGGCTCTTGATTGAAACAAAGGCAAGACTCAAAGGCATTTGATTGCCTTAGTGTTGAGAAGCACTGCAAAACAAAAGACAACAAAAATCCCCACTTTACTTGCCATTACAAGCTGAAAGGGATCTTAGAGGTCATCCTTTATTTAAAATATATAAAGAAACTAAGACAAAGAATTACTTGCCCAAAGTAAAACACATAGTAATTGTTGAGGTTTAGGGGTACTGGGACCCTGAAGTAGTGATACACAGGTCCTGCCCAAGCTTTCTTTCAGCCAAAGACAAAGTTTATTAAAATACCTATGGAGGCTGATTCTAAAAATCTGCCATATTGGCCAGACTCTTAAGGAATCTCAGCATTGGCTAGCCTCTTGAGAAATCTGAACAATTGTATCGCTAATCCAAGTGGGCCAAACTGAATCTGAGCATTTTCATGGAAAGAAATGGATCTTATATGCAAAAAAGACTGTGGAAGGGATTGAGGAGTGGCCAAGTATTCCAGGGTCACTGGAGGAGGGGTCTAGGGAAGATATTGTTGAGAGTGGCCAGTAGGTGAGGGTGACTGCCTGGACAAAAAGAATGGGTATCTTAGATAGAATCAAGGGTGGAAAGTAGCCAGAGCAATGGGAGGTAACAGATAATGAAGGGCTGGGCTAGGTTAAGGGTAACAGAGAATTGGGCTTAGCTATAATGAAAGGCCAGTTGAGAGGATTATAACCTCAGGCAAGTGCCAGAGACTTGATCAAGTAGGAACGTTCAAGGGGCTTTCCAGAGCCTGTACCCTGTCAGTAATTGTCAGAGATTTGATTCTATCTCAGGCACCCTGACTCTAATCAATCAATAACCATTCATTAAGACTTACTTTGTGCTGGGCACTAGGGATATACATACAAAGAATGAAGCAGTCTCTACTCACCGTGAGCTTACATTTCCAATTGGGGAGACAAGAAGTATATACAAAAATATATATATATAGCATAAATATAAAGTGAATACACAAAGAAATAGATGAGGTTGTAAAATACAAGATGCACTAGCATTTGGGGGGATCAGTAAAGGTTTCATGCAGAAGATGGTGTCTGTGGTGTCTGAGATGCATCTTAAAGGAATAAAGAGCTCTGTGGGCCAGAGATTAGGAGGGGCATGGGAATTCAATTGAATTCAATTCAAGGCATGGGAAACATCTTTCATAAAGCTACAGAGATAGGAAATGGCATGCTGTGAGTTAGGGACAAAGAGGACAATTTGATTTAATTGAAGACTATGAGACGAGGAGTAATATCCAATGAGACTTAAAAGATGGGTCTGGGCTAGATTGTATAGGGCTTTAAAAGCTAAACAGAGCAGTTTATAGTTTATCATAGAGGCAATAAGAAGGCACTGGAGATGACTGAGTAAGAGAGTTACCTGGTCAGGAAAATTACTTTGCGGTAGTATATAGGAAAGCCTGAAGGAGTGAGAAATTTGAACAGGAGAGACCATTAAGAGATCAGTGCAGTCATCAAGGTAAGAGGATGAGGCCCTGTTAAACTGGTGGCTGCATGAGCAAGACAAGAGAGATGTTTAAAAGTAGAAATAATAAGATTTGGCTGCTAGTTGGATATGTGGAGTGACAAAATGAGGAGTTCAGAATACTGCCAAGGTTACAAACTAGATGAACTGGAAAAATAGGGGTGTTGGACAAAAATTGTCTTTGCCATTGTCCAATGATACCACAAGGGTGATGTCTTGTGTCTTGACTTGTGAGTGAATTGGATTTAGGCAGAGCTGCACAAAGTCATCAAACCCATTCTCTCCTCCAGAGTCATCAAAAGTCCAGTGGCCCTTTGACAGAAATAGGGAAGTGTAGACAAGCGAAAGGTTTAGGGGTAAAGACAATGAATGTAGTTTTGGATATGTTGAGTTTAAGATGCCACCAGGAAATCCAGTTTGAAATGTCCAATGGACAGTTGTTTATTTGGGACTGAAGTTTGGGGGAGAGACTAGGGAAGATACAGTATAGATCTGGAAGTTATCTGAATAGAGATGATAATTAAAACCATTAAGCTGATGAGAGAATTTAAAGGGAAATTGTAAGGGGGAAAAAAGCACAGGATAGAACCTTGGAAATAACTCATAGGTAGAGGGTATAATGTGGATGGTGAGCAAGCAAAGGTGACTGAAGAATGGTCAGGGAGAGGCAAACCAGGAGGTAGTAGTGTCATAAAAAAGAGAGAGAGGAAACAGTATGCAGGAGAAGACTATTGTTACTATTACTATTACTTTTTTTAATAATAATTTGTTGCTGTTGAGTCGTTTTTCAGTTGTGTCTAACCCTTTGTAACCCCATTTGGGGTTTTCCTGGCAAAGATACTGGAATGTTTTACCATTTCCTTGTCCACTCATTTTACAGATGAGGAAACTGAGGCAAAGTTAAGTGATTTGTTTAAGGTCACACAGCAAATAAGTGTCTGAGGCCAAATTTGAACTCGAGAAGAAGAGTCTTCTTGACTGCAGGCCCAGTGCTCTATCCACTGTGCCACCTAGCTGCCCCACAAATAATAATAGCTGGCATTTAAATAATGATTTGAGGTTTCTAACGTGCTTTACATAAATTAGCTCATCTGATTCTCACAACAATCCTGAGAGGTAGGTGCTATTGTTATCTCCACTTTATAGATAAGGAAACTAAAGCAACAGAATTATTAAGTGTCTTTCACAGGCTAACATAGCTAGTAAATGTCTGAGTCCTTATTCAAATTCAGATCTTCCTGACTCCAAGTTCTGCTCTCTGGCCACTGGGCTGCTGCCTAGCTGCCAACAGTGTTTACAGTGTCAATTGCAGCCAACAGGATGAGAAAGATTAGGACTGAGAAAATGTCATCAGATTTGGAAATTAAGAGGTTGTTGGTAACTTCAGAGTTGTCAGTAGCTTCAGTTAAGGGATGAGAACAGAAGACATCTCAAAGGGCAAAGAAGCGAGTGAGAGGAGAAAAGATGGAAGCAGCAAATGTAGTTAAATTTTCAACGAGTTCGGTTCATTAAAGGAGAGTCTAGGATGACAGCTTGGGAGAATGGAAAGATCCACCGAAGGTTTTTATTTTTAAGAATGGTGAAGACAAGCATGTTTGAAGTCAGTAGGGAAGGAACCAGTTGATAAGGAGAAGTTAAATATTTGAGAGAAAGGAGCAGTGACTGACTTCACAATCCAAAATGTTTTCTGTTGCATCTAACCAGTGCTCTGAGTATGGCCCTGCCTCGTCTCTTGTTTAATTAAGACATCTTGTGATCCCCACCCCTATAGAAGATGTTCAACCCTGTGATTTCATGCCTTTCTGCCTAATGCAGGTAAACTAGGTTCAGGATGCTTCCTCATATTCTGCCTCTAGTCACTAATTCCACTGGCTCAAAGGTGGCAGGGAATTAGAGAGTGAGCTAGTAAAAGTGTAGTTTGCCCTCATTCAAAGAAAAAACATCCCACAAGGGGTGAATTCACAGGAGTCAAAACTGTCTGATTTCTCCTCTGTGTTAGGTGTTGCTAATAATTCAGCATGGAAGTCTGAATCTAAAGCAACCCTATTTATATTGAGAGGTTCAAAGCGAATGATTAATGTGGATACTGCTGAGATAGCAGAAGCAGGAGACAAATTTCATTTAAGGAGCCAATTTTTTCTACTTTCCTTTTTCCTTTAGCCTGGGCATAGCGAAGGTCCCAGAATAGAAACTCCATTGCTTCTTTTGTAATGCCAGAGAACCGGGCTGCAGTGAGTTACAGGACTTCAGTGGTCTTTTCACTTTGAGATTTTATGAGTAATTCTTCCAACTACCAACCCATTTATGGGCTTTTTAAAGAAACCATTCAAGATTTGACAGTTTAATAATCAGCTTTAAATCTAAGTCAGGGTAACAAATAATGAACTCGACAAGGAGGGCAGTGATGTGAGGGGCACCAGGTTCAAAGTTTCTCAAAGGAAATTGAATCTGTTGGATTCCACATCCCATTATAATGTCATTCATTTGTGTAGGCAGAAGCAGAAGAATAGAGCAGGTAGAGTTGATTATCGGTTCAGTCATTTCTGATCTCCTTCAGTCAGCTAGTTGGAGCAGGTGGATGGGTTACCTCTCCTGTAGGGAGAGGCTAAAGAACCAGGATCACTAGCACTGTCAGCACAGATGGGTAATGCTTAATAGCAAAGAGAACAACTGGGAAAACGCGACCTGAGGTAAGCTACCTCAGGAGCAAGGAAGGAGCAAGCAACAGAAGATTCTGGAAGAGATATAGTTAGGAGAATATAGTAAGAGGGACAAAAGCAACACAACAAATACTTATTGAGTGCATATAAATCGTGTACAATGTTATTCTGGCCAATATGAGACATGCGTAGAAATAGAAAAGACTTCCCTCAAGTCTGATTGGCAAAACAAGACATAAAAGAAAGTCCTCATTTCATCAGGATCACATTGTACAAATTGGCAGTGTTCAAAATGTGTCACAAGCAGGATCTGGGGAATACTCTGGGGTTAATCAGATCTCATAAGTGAAAAGGAAAGGTCCAAAGGCACCAGGGCTTATCACAGTAAGCATACATTTCTTGCTAGCACAGGGCCCCCCAAAACTTAGTCTGCCTGGATAAAGCTGTCTTTTTCCCTCCTCACATGCAGCCAAATAAAGCTGGAGAAAATCATAAAACTATGCTGACTGGGTCCACTATAAATGTATGTTATATAATCTCACCTGGGCCCTCACTGCAGCAAAACAATCCTTTTATACCTTCCTAATTGACTCTCTACTCTACTCATTACAACAACCTTTTTATCCTTCCTCAGAACTCCCTTAGCTCCCCTACCCTTACCCTCTCAGCTGAGAACCTTGCTTTACATTTCACTGAAAAATTCCAGATCATTTGCCAAGAGCTTCTTTTTCATCATTAGCATCATCATCATCTTCATCATTATCCCTGCATAGAATCAGGGTTCAGAAGTTAGAAATTAGGCAGAATGGGACAAGGAGTGGCTGAATAAAGGGGTCACAGGTTTGATCTGGGGAAACAGGTAGGGAATAGATAGGTGGTGGTTCAAGTTTAGAAACTGTTAGGTGGGTCCAAACAACAGTGTAAGTAGAGTATAGCTGGAAAAACAGGAAGAAAAGAACCTGCTCTCTGCCCTGGTTCTAAGCAGTTGTTTTAATTTAGGGGTAGGTAAAGAGTAGTATGTACATTCTGCCAGGCTAGGCAAGGTTCTATATGTATAAGTGATAACAGCAGAGCCCTGGCAAGCCCTCAGAGTTCTTACAATCCAATCCAGAACTTTTACTCTTCATAGGATTAACCTGAAGCCCATAAAGGTTCATTGATTTCCCTAAAGTCACTCAGCAAGTTAATGGTAGACTGGGGACTAGAATCAAGGTCGTCTGACTGCTAGACTGATATTCTGAAGCAGCGTTAATAAGGAAGAGTCATGCAGTATGTGTCTCTTTGCCAGCAGTGTGAAACTGGGTGACTGTCTATTCTTTCACAAGACATTGAAGATTTCTAGCTCCCTGTCCTCATATTTCCTTTCTTTATTTTTCCTTCTCTTTAAACAGATCTATTCCTTCTCCCCCTTAGCTGGAATTTCCTTAAAATATGCATATAGTGATAAGTGGATTCACAAAATTTTTATAGCTTGGCTTCTTTTAAATGGAATTCTATCCTTTTTCCAAGCACAAATCCAAGCTATATCACAAGAATGAAGATGGCTATAGCAGGAGAAAACTTTGAAAACACATGGAAACAGTTAAACAAGGCTGTGAAATGAATCTACAAAGTGGTTTCCCCACGCCACGTCTCTAGTCAAAGTTTCCATAGATAGCGGGCTATGACAGCTCCTTCTGCTCCTTAAGAATTCGTGTCAAGTCCCAGAGGCCACCAGACAAGTATCTGGCTACTTATGAATAGACTAGCCTTGGATATAGGTTTGTTTAATGGTCTCTAACAATTTGATATCAATTTAGAGGTTTTCTAACCAAATATCTAGGTTGGCATTTTAGGTTGGTTAAACAAAGTAGACATCACAGTGGACCAAGACAGATTGCAAAACAGTTAATAGAGAGTATTTTGGGAGTAGGGGTAAGGAGAAGGAACAAATCTGTGTGATTTTTGTCATCATGGGAAACTCCCAATGTGGAAACTATCTTCACTAATACAGATCAATAACTCCATGCAATTTACAGTCTTAGAGAGTTGTCTGGGTCACAAGGAAGTCAAGCAGCTCACTCATGGTCAAATAGCTAGATATGTATCAGAAGCAGGACTCAAACCTGGGATTTCCTGACTCCAAGGCCAGCCCTTGATCCACTACACAACTTGAAGCAGATTTGGGAAGCAATTGCTTATCCAGAAGTAAAAGAAAAAGTAAGATAACTTTCTCTTGCTATTCTAATTTTTAACCTTGTAGCATGAAGGCCAAGTACCAGGAAAAATAACCTGGCCTCCATGACACTTTGCAGCCATCTCCACACCAAGATACCTAAACTCCAGCTCTCATCCTCATCCCCTTGGACTCTGTTTCCTGGGTGTCCATATCTTGATAGGTGAATTTTTGATGTCTTGTCCAGAACCAGGCCTGCACATCACTTCTCTGCCATATCTACACTATACCCCTTCCCCTTTCCAGTTCCCTTTTTATGGGGTGTTTTTTGGTTAGTATGTAAGTTCCTTGCCTGACATAGTAAACACTTAAAAAATTCTGTCTCTGTCTCTCTTTCTCTCTTCCTCCGCTGTCCCCATCTCCCTCGTCTATCTCTTTCTCTATTATCTATCTACCTATCTATTATATATGTACACACATATATATATAATATCATCAATCATCTATCTTTATCTCCATCTATTACCTATCATCTCTCACACTCTGTATGTATGTGTATGTGTATGTATATATATGTACACACATATAGTTATATACATATATGCATGCGTATGCATATGCACACATACATAAATGTATATATGTATGTGCTTAGCAAATCTGTTAACTCTAGTGATAGAATCTTCTAGTCAAACTATCCTCTCAATGCCAACTGTCTCATTGTTGGACAACTCTAATTTTTAGATTCTTCAAAGATTTTATGACCTTAGGAAGAAAGAAGTTTCCATTTTTCTCCCATCCTGGACAAAATGATAGATTTAAAATGATGAATTTAATGAGTCAGGTGGGAATATACAAATATTATCATTTAACCTTTAAGAAATGAAATTCATCATAAGTGGGCCTCTGGGGAGGATAAAAAAAAAATGACCGTTTGCTCATCAATGAAGCGCCATTCCTGGTTCTGAATAAGTGAGGTTTTCTGCTTATAGAAATTCAAGGTTGACAATAATCTTCAGTAGGGAGGAGTATCAGAGCAACGATAGGCCCTGTGCTTTAGGTTGGGACAACTGTCTTCATTGTTATAATAACAGTGATCATTACTTTACTACTTCAAAGATCTCTGGTTTTATCAATAAAAGAAAAGAACAACCTTCACAAATGATAATCCATCAAAGTCTTGGTAAAGATTTCCATGAAATGTGGTGACTGAAAAAGAAACCACCCAATGGGCGGACATCTTCTGAGGATGTTTCTCTCCCAACTTAGCTGGTCAGTTCATTAGGTTTACAGGTCTATATTTGAAGGCTTTTGAGTTTGATAGGATTTTGCAAAACTTAGTTCTCTTACCAAAGTCTTTAAAAAAAGTTTGGACCAGTTGGCCTCCGAGGGCCCTTACAGCCATAGATCTATAAAATCTATTAACCTATGTATGTAATACTTTCAAGTTCATAAAACACTTTTCCCCACAATAAGCCTATGTAGCATGTAGTGTGTGAACGTCATAATTCCTATTTTACAAATGAAGAAACTGAAGTTTAGGAAGTTCAAGTGACTAGTCTAGGGTCATATAGCTCATTAAAATCAGAACCAGGACTCAAAGCTAAGTCTTTCAACCTCCCAAACCAATGAACTTTCCACTTCATCAAAAATCTCCTAAATTCTATGATCCCTGGTTTCTACATTTTGCTATGCATGTATATGTATGTATGTATGTATAGATATATATATACACACATATAAAATATATATATGCACATAAAATATACACACATATGTGTATGTATATATATACACATGTATAAACAAATATTTTTTAAGGATTGTGTCAGAATAAGACTCTAATGTCTCTGACCAAGTGAATCACATGTGACTCAGTTTGCTCTGGAGAAAGGGCACAAAGCCAAATTACCATAATTTATATTCTTAGATTTAGTGTTAGACATGGTGGTGGTATTTTTTTATAGTGTTCAGCTCCCTGGAGCATTCGTTTTCCCCTGGGGCCTGTACCAGAGGGATTAAAATTGTTCTGAGTTTGTTTCTTGGCAGACAAGGTTTAAAATGAATAAGAGTATCTTTGAGTTAGCTGCCATTTTCTCCAAGAAACTCGGAACCCTTTGCATCATTAGTTCATGAAACCAAATAACCCTAAGTTTTGCAGCCCCATTTTGTCTTCTACCATCCCTCGATTGCCTGTGGAATGTAAAGCCAGCCTGAAGTTGGAGATACAGATAATGCATCCTGACAGCATCTCTGGGAGACAGAGAATGCTTCCCTTTTCTCAGTTTTCAGCTTGGGAGGCTAACTTTACACAAAATAAATCAGATAAACTTTTTTCCTGGCTCATAAAGCTTCAGAAGCACCATTAATTCCCATATTAACATTGGTAGATGCAGAGATTTGTGAAATATTCGGCAGGAAAAAAATTTCTTTTCTTCTCCAAAACTCTCTATCCATGGTAAGAATTGGCTTTCCCATTTCACTAATTTTTTCTCACTTTCTCAAAAATAAGAGAAATGTATGTTTAGGAGTTCTGAAAGTCCTTTTATGGATTGGAGAATGTCAGTCAACAAGCATTTATTAAGTACCTACTATAAGCCAAGGCACTTGGTGCTAAGCACTAATGATACAATAAATAAAAACACAACAAAACAAAAATATCCCTGCTTTTGAGGAGCTCGTAGTTTAATAGGGAAGACAATCTGCAAGCAACTGTGTACAAACGAGCTATATGCAGGATAAACTGGAGGTAATCAGCCTAGGGAAAGCATTATAATTCAGGAGATCAGAAATAGAATAATGTTAGGGTTAGCAGAGGAGCAGCTAGGTAGCTCAGTGGTTAGAGCACCAGGCCCAGAGTCAGGAAAACTCATCTTCCTATGGTCTCAGACACTTACTAGCTGTGTGACCCTGGGCAAGTCATTTAATCCTGTTTCCCTCAGTTTCCTCATCTGTAAAATGAGCTAGAGAAGGAAACGGCAAACCACTCCAGTGTCTTTGCCAAAAAAATCCCATATGGGGTCACAAAGAGTTAGATACAACTAAACAACAAGGTTAACAGATCGCTCAACCAATGTAGATGTTTTTAAAATGAGACAGAAAAGATCCCAAATGTTGGCAGAGAAAGATATCCCTAAGATTAACAGAGGGCTTTTTTGACTCATCTTAGATAAACCAGAAAAGATAAAGGTTTGGGGTTGCATTTGGATTACATTCTGATAAGTGATGTTTTTTTACATAGTGATCTTCAAAAATACTTGCACACCATAGTGACTACTGAAGACATTTCTTATGAGGTGTTAGCTCGACTACGAGACAGCTAGTTATACTTCAAACAAGAGAAAACATAAAACCTATTTGGGGGGATGTTTTCCAGACCTGATGAGAATGTCTGGATAGCATCCTGATAATTCTGCCTTTGGGAGATTTACCAATAACACATGTTCTACAAAGGATGTGATATGTATAGTAGATCACTGCCTTTAGGCTGTTCAAGAAATTGAAATACCTGAGAATATGGTAGAAAATATGGCACCAGACTGGCCGTTAACCGATAATTCAGTTTAATTTGTCATGCATTTTTTTTCTTCTAGGTAAGCAACTTCTCAAATCTGTTTCAGATCTCTCAGTAACAAGATGAGAGGCCATGTAGAATAGTGGATAGGGGGCCAAGCCTTGTAGCTAGACAGACATGGATTCAAATTCTACCTTTGCCACATACTGGCTGTGTGACTCTAAGAAATTCACTTAGCCTCTTGATGCCCTAGGAAACTCTCCGAGCTTATAAGTTACACATTGGCATCAGTGGAGAAAGCTTCTATACTGGGAGTTCTCTGTATCATTAAATCATATTTATGAGTTAAGAACATGTATAACATTGGGAATACAAAGAAGAAAAATGGCACAGACTCTGTCCCCCACAGAGCTTAAAATTTAGTAATGAAGAAAGACCTAATTTAATATTTCATTCCACAGATCTATAATTTCATCAGTTTGGGTATTCCCCCCACTTCCAGTCTCTCTAGGATTTGGTGGCAATTTTTTATAACATATATGGCTAAAAAATTCATCTATAGCCAACCTGCTAATGACTGTGCGTGGATTTAGCTATGCTGGCCCTCAGAAGACTTGTCATACAAGCTAGTGATGGGATAAGACACTGTGCAAATAACTGTTATAAGCTAGAATGAAAAGTCAAAAAGAAGAGTGAGGGACTGGGCAAAGAGAGATCCCACTTCTAGTTAGGAGAGTTAGGGAATGCTCCGTGGCCTTGCTGGCATGAGAGCCCCAGAACTAGATCTGAAAGACAGGAAAGTATATCAATGACTGGAAATGTCTGAGACTCTTTGGGGCATGTACGATGGCCTGTACGACCCCACAGAAATAGAAGATGTGAGGCAAATGGAAGAAACAGTAAATAGGACAGTTTGGCTGGATCTCAGAATTCATGAAACAAATTGGCCAAGAAGAAGCCTGGAGCCAGATTATATAGAGAGCCTCGAATGCCTAGAAAAGGAAAGAGTTGCTGTCATTGTTTTTTTCATCCTATACATTATGGGGGGGGGCGGTCACCTAAGTTTTTGAGTAGGGAGTGAGCCAGATGCTTGTGATCACTAATGAATTACTAATGTGATTTCTAATGAAAGATTGCTTGGGAAGAAGTTGAAATTAGGAAGACCACTATCCTAATGGTCCAGGTGAGACGTAATGAAGTTATTGGGGGAGATAGGCATTTTTTTTTACAATGGAGGTAATTGGGGCAGCTAGGTGACATAGCAGACAGAGCTGGTCTTTGAGTCAGGAGGATCTGAGTTCAAATCCAGCCTCAGACACTAACTAGCTATATGACCCTGGGCAAGTCACTTAACCCTGTTTGCCTCAGTTTCCTCATCTATAGAATGAGGTGTAGAAGGATATGGCAAACCATCCCAGTATCTTTGCCAAGAAAACCTTTGCCAAGAAAATGGGGTCACGAAGAGGCAGATGCAACTAATCGACTAAACATCAACCATGACGGCATACTCTGTGATCCGGTAACACTGGTCTCCTTGCTGTTCCTTGTACGAGATATCCCTTCTCCCAAATGAGTACATTTTAACCAGAGGGCCTCCATGCCTGTAATTTTCCACCTCCTCATCTTCAACTCCTCTCTTCTTTGGCTTCCTTCAAGTCACACCTAAAAATGCAATTTCTACAAGAATTCTTCCCAATTCTCCTGGTGCTTTTACTTGTTGATTACCACCAGTTTATGCTGTACATACTTTCTTTGTATATAAGTGTTTGAAAGATGTCTCCCCCTTTACACCCTGAGCTGCCAGAGAACAAGAATTATTTTTTTGCTTTTCTTCTATCCTATCGATTAGCACAATACCTACCATACAGTAGGCACTTAACTTATGCTTGTGGATTTGACTCAGCTTGAGGACCTGCTTTAGAGTGAGGACGAAGGGATTAGAAAGGGCAGGGGGGAGGACCACAAGATATTGTGGAGGGAGGAGGGTTAGGATTTAGCAACAGGATTAGATTGTATAGGGGTAAGAATGGGAAAGAGTCAAAGATGATTCCAAGATTTCAATCCGGGAATACTGGAGGTGTGGCATGCCATCAACAACAAATAGGACATTTGGAAGGAAGGGAAGGTTAAGGGTGAGATGGGATGAGCTTGTTTGGAGCATTTGGAATTTTGATGTACCAAAAGGATATCTGGTCCCAGCTTCTGTCAATCATACACCCTGGGAACTGTGTCAGAAAGAAGAATGATGAAAAACAGTTCATTTTTAAAAAAAAAAAAACATTCTATATAACTACGGTTATTTGTTTTCACCAATAGAGAACATGGATCAAGGCTTCAAAAATATAAAACAAGCAGCTTTTAGACATGTCAAAGGAATAGATCAGTCATATGCAAAACTGTAAAAAGTGAAAGAAGCCCGTGTAGCAGGAAATAGGAAACCAGCGAAAGTCTTTGAGGTCCATAATATTCTCCTGATAGTCCTTCGTCACCCTATTATCATTGTGAGAATTTTGCAGAGGGCAGCACTGAAACTATTATGTATCTGCTTCCTGAGGCAGGTTAGTAAGGACAATATCTCATGTTTGTATGATGTCATAAGGTTTAAAAAAAGGTTGTTTCCTTTACAAGCAGGTAGCATAGCCGTTTTACAGAAGAGAAAAAGTAACATTACTGAGATTCAAACTCAGGTGTCCTTTTGCTAAGTCCTAACTCTCTCTACTACTAGGCCTTTCCCTGAGCAATCTTGCTCTGCACCAAGGAGGGATTATTTTCTTCTCCAAATGAATTCTACTTCATTGCATCTAAATTTATTTACTTTTGGATCCTGAAGCCTGGATGTGACTGAAGTACCATTTATTTTGTTTTTGTTTTTGTTTCTGTTTTTCCTTTTGTCCTCCAAAGGAAGCAGCTTGAATCCTGTATGCAGACTACTCTGAGCCGTGATGGCTGTCTGGCTATCAAGTGAGCGGCTGCCCCTCTTCATGGCAAAATTTGTTATTTCTGTTTCCCTTTAATTAATGCAGAAATGTCTGTTTGTTCCCTTCACAATCTGTTGTGTTAACTGTGTGTTTTACTCAGCCACTTTGGAACTGTGCCCCTCCTCCCACCTTCCCTGCCCCTCCCCGATGTGAGACAATGAATGTTTATTTGATGTGAGGGGAAAAAAACAATTTTCAGCAGCGTTATATAACAGCTGCTGCAATTTGGATGGAGGAGGTAGAGAGAAGAGTAGAAAAGAAATTAGGGTTTTTGAATCGTGTTATATAAACAAGTGAGTTAATCCCTATAAGACTAGAAGCCTCCTACACACTTCTGCTCCTAGATAACACAGTTCTGAGAATTCTATTGGTCTTCTTCCTTGTAAAGATTGTTTCTCCTTAATGTGTCTCAATGAAATCATCCGCAAATAAGGGCTATTAGGTAGTTGTTCTTGCAATTGTTCCGGTCCAACTAGAAGATGAGGAGGAGGAGGAGGAGGAGGAAGAAGAGGAGCAGGATGACGATGACTGACATTTATGTTCTACTTACTGTGTTACAAGCACTGTGCTAAGTGCTTTGTTCTTACTATCTCATTTGATCCTCACAACCACCCTGAGAGGTCAGTGCTCTTATTATCCCCATTTAACAAATGAGGGAACTGAGGCAAACAGAAGTTAAATAACATGCCCAGAGTCACACAGCTAGTAAATATCCGAGGCCAGATTTGAACTCAGGTTTTCATGACTCCAGACCCAGCCCTCTATCCACTGTACCACCTGGATGCCCCTAGGCAGAACAATTGTGAATTTTGGATTTAGTCAAAGGGCCGCACTTGAGGACGTACAGGGCCTCACGTGGCCTTGAGGCCACAGGTTCCCCACCCCTGGCTAGGCTAAGTCCCAGAGCACTAGAGTCTGGAGTAAAGATGATAAAAGACACGGGCTTTGAGTTCTGCCCTTGGTTATACATATTACAGTCATTCAATTTCCCTTTTTCTCTGCACAGTGAAGAGCTTTGGATCTGAAGGCAGAAGGACTAGGTTCAAATCCTGGCTGTTAACACCTTGATGACTGTGGACAAGTCATATTACTTCTATGGGCAACACTTTCTTTACCTGGAAATTGAGGCAGTTGAAATTGACAGAATGTCTCAGGGTCCCTTCCATCTCCAGATCCTATGATTTAATATCAGTGATTTTCCTTCATTTATTTCCTTGGTTTTGTATCTTGTCTGCATTATACACTTGTGATCTTCCTTTGCCCTCATGTCTGAGTATCATTTATGTACGTATACTATGGGAACTCATCTCATACATTACCTTCCCCTAATTGCCTGCATATGTAGTGTAGGGCAACACCTTAATTCTGCTGCATGTTTCCTAGTAAGGTTTGTTGCTAACCCTCTCCCATTGCATCCTGGGTCATCTCTAGTCATCTCAATGAATATCTGGTCACTGGACCCAGATGGCTCTGGAGGAGAAAGTGAGGCTGGTGACCTTGCACAGCCCTCCCTCACTCAAATCAAAGTCAACTGCAAGTCATGTGATCATTTCCCTGATGCCACGGTCCTCTTCAAAAACAAAGGACAAACACACAACCACAGTAAGCTAGATGGGCATCTTTGCTTTATTCTTCTGATGGATTTCATTTGCTTTCCAGTCCACTTATTCTCTTTAAAATGCTAAGGGAATATGTGATGTATCATTCCCTATTCTAAATAGCACGTCTCAGAAATGATAGTGTCCTATCCATATCATTTATTTTAAACCCAAAATCATGCTTTGAACTTGTCAGGTGCTCCCTGTGAATCCATACTCCACTAAGTGACTGAAGAACACAGCTCCTTCCTCTCAGGTGTGCTCCTGTATACTCCCAAGCTTTCTTCATGTCAACTCTCTCAGACTTTCTGAATTAAATTTTCCCCACTACAAATGTCATTGCAAAACTTTCCCTTCTACTTTATAGAAAAGTCATCATCAGCTTTGGGGCAGTATGGTGTGATGGATAGGGCAATAGACTTGAAATCAGAAAGAAGCAGGTTCTAGTCCCACAGCAGATACTTACTGGCAGTCTGACCCTGGGGAAGTCACTTCACTTCCCAGCTTCTCAGCTTCTTCATCTGTAAAATGAGGCAGCTGGAATCAGTGTGCTCCAGGGTCCTTTCTAGCTCTTCATCCATAATCCTGTGCTCTATTATTCTACCCTCTTTTTCCTATTCTTCCTCTTTTACTCCAGTTGTGCTCTGGATACCATCCATCTTTTCTAACTGCTTCAGCAATCTTGCTCCGGCTACCATTTATTGAGCACTTTAAGGTTTGCAAAATCTTTACATGTATTTTCTCATTTCATCCAAAATCTTTACACGTATTATCTCATTTCATCCTCACAACAACCCTGCGAGGGAGCTACTGTAATTATCCCCATTTGGCAGATGAGGAAATGGAGGCAGGTAGGTTAAATGAAATTCCTAGGGTCATACAGTAAGTACCTAAGGGAGGATTTGAACTCATGTCTTCCACACTCACAGTCCAATACTCTATGTACTGCACCACCTACTTGCCTCAAACATATGTAGGTCTATTCTATCTTAAAAGAAAAACCTTCACTTGATTTTACTGTCTCTCGCTCTGACTCTCTGCTTTCTTTCACTATGAAATCTCTCAAAGGCATGGTCTTGCTTCCTTTTCCTCACCAGTCATCCACTCCTTAACCTCTTGGAATCTGACTCCTGGCCTGGCCTTTTTAGAGCTGACATTTGCACTCTCCGAGGACACTCTTGTTTAGACACTCATCACCTCCCTTGCATTGCTTTCTCCTTATGGGGTATGAGGTTAAATTCTGGACCACCCAAAACCAGCCTCTGCATATTAGACATCTCCCTTCCCCACTTCCTCGTGGAACTTCTTACAATTCCCTACATGCCACTCTGTTCCTCCCAACCTTTCTTAAATTTCTGGAAAAGTTCCTCAGCTTGCTTATGTTCTTTTTCCTCACAGACTGTACACACCTTGGCTTTAGTATACTAATTCCCCACAATATTCCTGTGAGCTAGTAACATCCTCCCACTTTAACAGAGAAAAATGACTTATTCTGTTTCATCGAAGGAGTTGTTTGAAAAGTCAATATAAGAACCTGTCTCCTCTCTATCAATCCAGTTTTCTCTCCTCTTAATAATAACTCATATTTATATAGTGTGTTCAGGCTTACAAAGCATTGTCCTTCATATCAGCCTAGCGAGACAGGTAGTACAAACATTATCCTCATTTTACAGATGAGGAAACTGAAAATTAAACAGACTAAGTGACTTGCCTGTGGTCAAAGTTATTGAATCCATCTCTGAGATATGGATTTCATACCCAGTCCCTGCTATACCAGACCCAACAGGTTTCCACTATACCACATTGCTTATCATTATGTTTACATATAGAAACTTGCAGTCAATTCTATATGGATTCCTTTGGTAACCTTCATCCTAATTTGCTTTTGGAAATCCCTCAGGGACATACTGCCAGCAGAGAGAGGTGGAAGCAATCATGGAAGGTGATGAGGATGACCGTAGCTGCTGCTGCTGTAAGCCAGGTCACCTGCCCCACCTGCTGTCCTGCAATGCAGCTTTCAACCTACGTTGGCTAACTTGGGAAATCACTCGAACCCAGTATATCCTGGAAGGATACAACATCATTGACAATAATGCAGCCACCATGCTACAGGTGTTTGATCTCCGAAGGATCCTCATTAGATATTACATCAAGGTATTGATTATTTCACAAGTGGATGGTTGAGAAGGGTTTTATTACTGAGTTTAGGGTTTAGAGCTCTGGACTGGAAATCCAGAGAGCTGGATTCTATTCCCAGTTCTGCTTCGGGTAGATCAGCCATTTCCATTTTGGACCTTTCCTTTGATCTGCAAAAAAATATCATTAGTGGTTGCTAGTGATAATAATGATGAAAATAGATAAAACCTTGAAATGTTACCAACATCTCAACTTCTATGCTATTATATGCAACATGAGCATTTATGTAATGTGGTGATTGTTCCCCCTTGGACTGAAAATGCATTTGCAAAGACCTTAGAGGAATCCAAAATCTTTGAATGCATTTAGTTCATTAATAGGTTTCACCTTGGAAACTCCCCATTTCCAAATACTGTTCATTAAACAAACAAAAATAATGGGCAGTTTGTATGGCCTTCATTCTTGTTCCAGCTAGCAGGAGATTTCTCAGTGCCCTTTTGTATATGTCTGTCTAAAACAGTAGTCAGTCTGATGTGGCTAAGTCCATCCTTGCTTGTGTATTTTCTGAACAAGGTAAGAATCTCCTAAACAGGGTGTGAAATATCCTTTTTTCCCTGAGTCCTCCCTGATCCGCTGATGAGGCCCTGTGTTCTAGCCCTAACTCAAATTCATAACTCAGTTTACACACACACACACACACACACACACACACACACACACACACACGGATCTGGAGGGAGGCCTAATAATGCACAGACTCAGAAAGAGGACCAGAGCACCAGTGGTTTGGTAATTAAAGCAGTACATAGATGAAATAGCAACTAGGGAAAGTTTCAACCAAAAGTCAGCAAAACACAGAGCCAGGTCCTAGATCAGGAGAAGCAAACCTGGAATTTGTCCCTTGTTGGGGCCTCATCTGGGGCAATTTTATAAGTCACATGGATTGTGCAGGTCTTTGGGGGAAGGTTGGCACACTGAAATTGGGGGAACTCAATTCCCTGGCAACCCCAAAGTTCTCTTACCTTCTAGGGGTTCCCATTCAGCATAGTTCTACCCTCTATAGCAAAGATAGGATGTGCCCCATGAGGAAGTGGAGATCTATCAGCAGGTAGGGGTGTTACTTGACTTTCTAGCAACATTTACTAATATTCTCTTGTTCAGGACAGGAGCCAAGAATGAAGAATTACATAGTTTATTTGGAAAGGTGGACATCCACTGCAAAGGGGGAGTTTTACCGACCATTGATGGGCATGGGTGTGAATCCTTTGCAATATCTGGAATCCAAGAAACCTTTTAGGCAGCAATGAGATAAATTCTGATGTTACCAAAGTAAACCTTAAGTGGGGACACAGAGTATTATTGAGTTATTATATTATTCATATTATATGTGGAGAGAAGCCTTCAAGATTGAACTGGTTTTGTATGAATCCCAACCTGATATTTTGAGCTATCGGATTTTTTGTTTTTTGTTTTGGTCTAAAACTCTGAGTCTATCAGTGTAGGGAATTCCAAGTATGAAGAAATTCTGCCTCCACACAGATCAGCAACTCATCTATAAATTATAGCTTTAGAAAGCCGCCTGGGGCACTAGGAACCCTAAGTTAGAAATTTAAGAAAGGTATAGAAAATATATGCTGTTTTAGAATCTTTCCCTTGGAGGAAAAGTGTCAAAATGTATAAAAGTGGAATGGAGGAAAGGAGACATGATTATGCTCATCTTGGAAAAAGTGTTTCTTGAAGAAGAAGGTAAGGTCATAGAAAGTGACTATGAGATGAGGCAGGGGTGTCAAACGTGTGCCCAGCAGGCCACATGTGGGCCTACAATACTTTCGAGGGTTAAATGTACTTGGGAAATATTTTATGAAATAATAAGAAAGAAATATATAAACGTGTGTGAGTCAATACGCAGCCAACACGGATCCTTATATATAATTTAGTGCCCCCTGCTTCTGTTTGAGTTTGACTCTACTGGGATGGGGTATAGTATGGGGTGACTTAATAAAGCCCCTTCTCTTGACACCCTAAATAATGATAATAGCTAGCATTTATGAAGTATTTAAGATTTGCAAAGTGCTTTACACATATTGTCTCATTTGATCTTCACAATAACTCTGGCAGCAGGTGCTAGCGCTTGTGTTTTACAGATGGAGAAACTGAGTCAAAAAAGATTAAGTGACTTGTGCAGGGTCACACAAGAAAAAAAACTGTATGCAAAAGGCCAGAGCACCAATATAGTGTTGATCAAAAGAGGACAAATATCTTGACTTGAAACGTCTGAATTCAATTACTGCTAGATAATGAACTACATCTCTCAAGAACCTATGACAATGCATCTTACCTTCTGAAAGAAGATGCAGCAACATGCATTTTTAGATGTGGCTACTGTATGGATTTATTTGCTTGATGATGCTTATTTGTTATAAGTTTTTTTATCACCCTGTTTTTAATTGGGAGTGAGGAAAAGTTGGGAGATAGCAATGGTGAGTCTAAAAAAGAAAAAAAGAGGAGTCCATTGAAACCTTTTTAAAGGCGTAGAAAGGAGTACAGGAGGTAGTACAGGCAAAAATTAAGCCAGTTGCTGAGACTCATGCAGGCTGATAAGTGTATGAGGATGAGAAAGAAAGAATGAAACAAACAAAAACAAAGAAAGAAGGAAGGAAGGAAGGAAGGAAGGAAGGAAGGAAGGAAGGAAGGAAGGAAGGAAGGAAGGAAGGAAGGAAGGAAAAGAAGGGAAAAACAGAAGGAAAGAGGGAGAGAAAGGGAGAATGAAGGAAGGAGGGAGAAATAGAGATGTAAATAAAATGAGATAATATTTGTATAATACTTGGTAATTTAAGGTGCGATACAATTGCTAGCTAGTAGTAGTAGTAGTAAAAGCAGCAGCAGCAACAGTAGAAATAGGTGCTTTTTAAAACAAGATTTATGATTTCATCCCTGAAGGGAGATATAAGGGCGTGTGTGTGTGTGTGTGTGTGTGTGTGTGTGTGTGTGTATTTGTGTAGAATGGAGACTGACTTGGCTCATGCAAAATCCTCATGTGGAAGAGACTAAGGAACCTGCTTCTAGAGAATAATGATTTTTATTTTAACTACCCACACATATATGTATATATTTATAGATATGTTATTCAATTATTCAGTTATGTCTGATTTTATGAACTCGTTTGGAGTTTTCTTGGAGTGATTTGCCATTTCCTTCTCCAGTTCATTTTACCAATAAGGAAACTGAGGCAAACAGACTTGCCCAGGGTCACACAGCTACTAAGCGTCTATGACTGGATTTGAACTTGGGTCTTCCTGACTCCAGGCCCAATGCTCTATCCTATCCACTGTGCCACCAAGCTGCCTAGTATATGTATGTATGTGTATATATGTGTGTGTGTGTATGCATATATTGTACATATATATATGTATTTTAATGTTATATATTAAAGGCATTTCCATTATATTTAAGCATAATTCTCTGCGTATATGTGCATGTATGAGTGTGTGTATGTGTGTGTGGAATGGGGACTGGCTTGGCTAATGCAAATTCCTCATATGGAAGAGACTTGGAAGCCTGCTTGGAAGCCATATGTATCAGTACACATATGTGAGTGTGTGTGTGTGTGTGTGTGTGTGTGTGTGCAAATGAGACCGAACAGTGCCCCTCAAAATATTTCTCAATTTAGAATGAATTAATCTAAAAGAAAAAAGTTTTTTTTCTATCCCTACGGAAATCACTTATATTAAATGCTAGTTTATCACCTAATTACAGTGGGCAGTGCGGTACCCTTGGTCCCTGGAGCTGTGCCGTCGTCTAACTGTGTGACCTTGAGCAAGTCACTTATGAACTCTGACCATCAATTTCTTCATTTGTCAAATGAGAAAACTGGAGTAAATGATTAATCCATTCACCAACAAACATTTACTAAATATCTACCATGGCCCATGTCCTATGATCTTTCATATTCTTTCTAGATCTTACATTCTATGATTCAAAGCTACCACTTTTAGTAGGCAATTACTAATGTGGCATTTAGCATTATCTTTTGGGGGGGGCGCCAGGATAGGGGTCAGGTAGCACTACAATACACTTCACTTTCAAACTAGCAATGCAAAAATCTCACAATAATTAAATGGCTACTTAAAATGGATGAACCAATTCTTTTCAGAGAGAAAAAAAAAATTAATGATGTCTTCTGTCCTTGGTTGCTGAATGAATGAAATGCTTTGGTCTCTCTGAACTGCACCAAGTTTTTAGAGTTTAGTTTCTTTTATTTTTTTTCTTTTTGGACAGGGAAGCTGAGAAGGAAGAAAAAAAGCCCCCAATAATTCCTTTACACGAAAGGATTTTTTTGTTCTCTCCTAATAAAGTGGGTCAGTTCCCCCAGCCTCTCTGCATATTATTTGAAATCATTTCCTTCCTGACGACTTGAGATTTTCCCCTGTGCCTCCTCTATCTCTCCTCAGTTTATTCCTGTTTAAATAACTCTTGGTATTCAAGAAATCAGCTGTCTCTCTCTTCAAAGAGAAAATGTGTTTATCTGTTGTTTTGCAGGTTGAGGAATGAAAAATATATCACACCTGTGAACATGGTATACTGTTTGTCCATCTCCCTAGAATTTAAAATACTGACCTACTCTTTAAATGGCAGTTTAGAAAGATCTGTGATATTAGTGGCCAGATATTTTAAGTGACTTAAGAAGGACTGCTGTCTCCAAAGGGCTTCAGGATATATGCCATCTTTTTTTTTTGTTTGTTTAAATCTTGCTCACTGATACTGCATGTTTATTTATCAGCTTTATTTATTCCTACTGTGTCTTTCATTTTGATGCTCCTGAAGAATTTTACATGCTGCTCTCATCCATGATATCATCAGTCCTAAGAAATCAGGATGAAAAATATTATGTGGTTTACAATCTGTTTCTGGCGATCTTGTCTTACAAACCTATGAGAGATGTTCATGTTATGATCTCCTTTATCTAGGAACACTAAGGCAGAAAGAGATAGGTTGCTTTTTTCCAAGGTCACTTTTAGCTCTCACAGTTCCAAATCCTTGCTAACCTCTCTGAGTGATATCCGTTTTCAAGTCACTCCAGGTATCCACTGAAAATAGCTACAATGGTGAATTAAAAAGCCATATTTCCTTGTTTTTCTATTTTTCTTTCTTGGTAAAAGTGATATGGACATTCAGAGGCAAAACTTTGTGTATCTAGACTCTGAGAGAGATAAGATTGCCTTTCTTTTCTTTTTCTTTTTCTCTTTTTAATCAGCTTGGTGGTGTAGGGGATTGAGTGCTGGCCCTAGAATCGTGAAAACCTGAGTTCAAATCCAGTCTCAGATACCAACCAGCTTTGTGACCCTGGGAAAGTCATTTAACTTGCCTCAATTTCGCTATCTGTATAATAACAGCACCTACTCCTTTGGGTTGTTGTGAGGATTAAATGAAATAATAATTTTAAAGCACTTAGCACAGCAGCTGGCACATAGTAAGTGCTATATAAATGCTAGCCGTTAGTATTGTTGTCATGATTATTACTGTTATTTACCATCTTTATTTTCATAAACTAATCCCATGCCACCATCTTTTATGTCTTCCACTGAAGTCCTACTTTTAGGCTCCCTCATGGTGCAGAGGTAACTGGTTTCTTAGAAAACTATCAAACAGAATGAAAGTCATGGTAATTCCTTATAGGAGAGCCTACATGATTTGGTAGCTAGGGCACTGGAAGTGGAATCAGGAAGAGGAAGGTTCAGATCCTGCCTCAGATATTTAGTAACTGTGTGACCTTGGCCAAGTCACTTAATTCCTCTCCTTCTTCAACATTAGTAAGAGGAATAGATTCAATGGCCTTTAAGCTAAAAGTTCCTTTCCACTCTAAATCTGTGATTCTGTATTTTTACAATGCTGTCAAATTGAAAGACTTCAAGTATGGGTCTAGTCATAGACTATATATCTGACATCTGAGGACTATTTTAATTAAATTTAGAATGACTCATTACCAAATGACTGGATACCAAATGAACAATATTTTTAACTAGAGTAACTCATCAAACAATCTACCAAAGGAGAAGAAAGATTGATCTGCATTCTGCCTCCTAAATATCCCCACTCTTTTAGGTGAGTTTTGCCTTGTGGAACCCATGCCCTCTGTACCAGTTCCCAGTAATCTCCATACCATATCTCTGGTTCTGGAAAGTTATCTGCTCACCACTCGATGATGTGTTGTCTTCCCATTAGAATGCAGGCATGTTGAGAGCAGGGACTGCCTTCCTTTTTGCTTTTATTTGTATTCCCAGAATGTAGTACAGAGCCATAGTGAGCACTTCATAAATGCTCTCTCTCTGTCTGTGTGTATGTGTGTGTGTGTGTGTGTCTTTGTCTCTGTCTCTGTCTCTCTCTGTCTCTCTCTCTCTCTGTGTCTCTTTGTCTCTGTCTCTGTCTCTCTCTGTCTCTATCTCTCTGTCTAGGTCTCTCTCTCTCTCTCTCTCTCTCTCTCTCTCTCTCTCTCTCCCTCTCTCTCTCTCTCAAAGCTGAAATAAGAAATCCTTGCAGTAAGAAGTATGGTTCTACACAGCAGAGGTTTTATGACTTAGATGCTAATCTGATGATTAATGATTCAATCTCAGGCAATGATACTCCCATTGCTGTATTGTGTGATTTGGGACAATTTACTTCATTTATCAGTGTGTGCTTAGTAGCACTATGAGGCAATGTGGTAAGTATATAGAAAGTTGGACTTGGAGTCTGGAAGACACAGGTTCAAGTTCATCTTATAACTCCTACCAACTGTACAAATCACTTGATGTCTTAGTGCCCTAGGCTGCACAAAAACTATACAAATATACATTGTTAAAAGAAGTTCCATACCCATAGCTCCCTTCAGGGATGAAATCAGAAGTCAAGTTTTTTTAGAGTACCTACCACCACTACTACTACAACTACTAGCATGAGTACTACTACCACTACTACTACTACTACTACTACTACTGTCACCACCACTTCTACTACCACCATCACCACCACCACCACCACCACTAACTACTACTACTGCCACTACTGTTACTACTGTTATTGTTTTTGTCTGTCCTTTATTCTCTAAGAGGACCGTGATACGGGGATGGTAGTGTCATGACATGCAAGTGGTTTGGATTTAAGTGAGAGAAGGCTGTACAAAGTTACCAGCCTCACTTTCTCCTCTGGATTCATCCAGGTCCAATGACAAGACATAGATGGGGACTGGAGATGGCCTCGGATGCAGTGGGAGACCTTGGCTTTTATAAACTAAGGTCTTTCCCAGGTATCAGTTTGTCTGAGGAAATGCCTGTTCAGTGATTAAGGCTAGGTAAGAAATGAGGCAATGAATGGCATCTTTTACCTAGTCAAAAAAAAAAAATCAATCGGGAAGAGGAAGACCCTCAGGGTTTCTGGCCATTACTACTAATAATATTACAACTACCAGTACTACTATTACTAGATGGCTAGCTAGCTTTTATACATCACTCTTTTGCAAAGAATTTTTCAAATATTATCTCATTTGATCCTTAAAACAATCTTAGAATGTAGGTGCTATCATTATCCCCACTTTACGGATAAGGAAACCAAGGCAAACAGAAGTTAAGTGATTTAGTAAATATCTGAGGCCAAATGTGAACTCAAGTCTTTCTTGCTCTAGGCCCAGTGCCCTATGTATTGAGCCATCAAGCAACTGTTGTTGCTACCCGGTGGACTTCATGTTCCTGCGCTCATTTTGGAGTCTGAGGCTGTCAGGAACCTTTAACAGAGGAGTCTCTGTTGCCATTAAGTAAGAGGATAATAGTATTTTTTCAGCCCTGAAGGATTAGAATATTTCCCTCATTGCTGGGTGGAGCTTTCTCAAATTCATCAGTACATTAGCATCTGTGAAAGGCTGAGTCCACCATTTTACATTCATTTAGCTGGAGGCCAGCACAGAAGGGCACTATAGACTAAACAAAACCAGGAAAAGGTATCCATTCTTCTTAGTTTCGCCAGTGGGGAGGAAAGAACAGTGGGCTGCTGGGGTGAGGACCATCGCAGTGGGTGTGAGGAAATAATGCCCTATTAGACATACGATGAATTACCTTCTTACTTCCACAGATCTTGGAGGCCTGAGCCTTTCTTTGTTCAAGGCAGTCTCTATGGGCTGCTTTCATTTTGTTGTTTGGAGGGGCTGTCGTTTTAATGGTCTCAATTGCAATTGTTTTAAAGGTACCAATTAAGAATTTGATCCCATCATGAACACGAATCCTTCCTGGCTAAATTAGGGACAATGATTGCACACCCATGCACAGCACATGATGTCTAGATGAGATGCACAACCATGCTTCAGGCACCAGGATCAAGCCTTAAGTAACATTAGGCACCACTTCGGTTTTTCTGTTCTGATGGGAATGTGGAGACTTACAGGGAGCAAATCCTTCACTGGTCTCTGTCAACATGTTAGTGAACACACGGATGTGTCCAACCTGAATTTCCAATGGAAGTATTTTTTTTTTCCTTTTTGAGGCAAAGAGATATCCTTTTTGAAAAATGATGCTATTTACAAACTACAAGAAGGCTCTGTAGGAAACAATGGTTTTGAACAGAATAGTAAAGCTAGAGAGTGTGTGGTTTTTTTTCCCACTTCACAATAAAAAGTCACAGAATTACCAGATTAGCACATCTGATTATGAAGAGGAAAAACAAGCTTTTTTGTAGGCTATCAAAGATATCTTGATATCCATAAATACTTTCTCTAAGAAAAGCGTTTTATTTTCTTCTTTGTTTTTGTTTATTTATTTTTAGAAAGAGTAGGTTTTTGTTTTGTTTTTGTTGTTTTTTTTTTCTGGTACAGTATGTTATATTACAGAGGCATTGCAGAGGTGGCATAGTGCATAAAGGGCTGGACTTTGAATTCTGCTTCAGATAATTCTGACCCTATGAGAGTCACTTAACTAATGTCACTAGTCTCGGTTTCTCATCTATAAAATGGGAATGAGAGAGACAGAGACCATGAGAGACCATGACAAAAACAGAGAGATGGAATTAGAGAACATTTATTAGGCACTTACAATGTGTCAGGCATTGTGCCAAAGCTAGTAATACAAATAAAAATTTAAAAAAGACAATCCGTCCTCTCAAGGAGCATACAGAGAAATAAAGGAGTAGTCTCTGTCTTATAGGGCTGTTGTGAGGATTAAGTGAAATATATTTTTGTTTTGCAAATCTTAAAGATGTATATAATGTTAACTAGTATTATTACCCTAAATAGCCTGATTCCGTGAGTTGCTCAATGGAATCGTCAGTGAATAAGCTGGTACCCTGAGCTCTTGAGAGAGAGAACTTTCTTTCACCTCTCCAGTGGGTTCCCAAGAAAAGCATACCTAGCCTCGATCATTGTAGCCCAACATTCATGAAAGCCTTTGATGGTTCTAATTATGCTCTTGTGTATAACACATGCCCTGTGTGCCCCTTTCTCCATCTAAAAAGACAGAGGATAGCTATAGGATTGTGCAGTGGGATGCTTGTTTTTATCCAGTTTTGCCATTCTAGTCGCTGAAGCTCTATTAACCATTGTTTTTTGATGACTTTCTTCCTTATCCCTACAGCCGCTGAAACAGGACATTTTAGAAATGTACCAGTGGTTCCCCGAGATACATCTAACAGGAAACGGGGCTAAGAGGACATATGAAAATTTTCTTATCCTCTGGAGCCTGATTTACTTTCTCAGGTGTAGCTTTTTTGACTTTTTGTAATGGATGAAAGACTCTCAAATCTTGCTTTCTCTCTACAGAGTATAATATACTTTACAGTGAGCTCCCCTAAACTCTTGTCCTGGATCAAAAACGAATCAATCCTCAAGTCCCTGCAGCCTTTTGCCAAGTGGCACTACATCGAACGTGACCTTGCAATGTTCAGCATTAACATCGACGACGATTATGTTCCGTGTCTTCAAGGGATAACCAGGGCAAGCTACTGTAATGTGTATCTGGAATGGATTCAGTTTTGTGCACACAAAAGACGGGAGGTACGTGGGGATGTGTGTGTAGCAAGGTCAGGCTTCACAGCATTACAGGCAGAGGATACAATTGCAGTATGCTTACGGAATTCATTTTCTTTATATAGTTCATTTTATTTAAGTAGAAGAGATTAACACTTGAGTAATTTCAAGAGGTGGTATAGCATAGTGGATGGGGGGCACTAGGTGGCACCATAGTGCCAGACCTGGAGTCAGGAAGATCTGAGTTCAAATGCAGCCTTGGACATTTACTAGCTGCATGACCCTGGGCAAGTCATTTAACCCTGTTTGCCTCAGTTTCCTCATCTATAAAATGAGCTGGAAAAGGAAATGGCAAACCACTCTAGTATCTTTTTTTTCTTTTTTTTTTTAATTTTATTTTATTTTAACATGTTTGGTTTTCAGCGTTAATTTTCACAGGCGTTTGAATTACAAATTTTCTCCCCA
>CM053626.1:218709618-218731752 GCA_028646595.1 Phalanger gymnotis | reverse complement strand
GCCAGAAGCAACTGCAGCTGTAGTTCTAAAGCTGCCCCACCTCCGCTGCCCCAGGGGTGGTTGCCAAACCGCAAACTCAGTCCCGCAGCTTTTCCCACTAACCTTCTCTGATGTCTTTGCTCTTTGTGGGTTGAGAGGTCTGGTGGATGCCACAGCTCAGTATTTCAGGATGCCAGGGCACTCTTGGCTCGTTTCCTGGTCTGGTAGGTCCGCGTCTGGTCTGTTTGCACCGTGCCTGCTGGGCTCAGCTCCGCTCCCCTCAGCTGGGGGCTGGGAGCTCCATGTGGGACAGACCTTACCCAGAGACCATCCAGGCTGTCCTGGGCTGGAGCCCTGCTTCCTTCTGCCACTTTGTGGGTTCTGCAGCTCTAGAATTGGTTCAGAGCCATTTTTTTATAGGTTTTTGGAGGAACTTGGTGGGGAGCTCACGCCAGTCACTGCTTCCCAGCTGCCATCTTGGCTCTGCCCCCCCACTCTAGTATCTTTGCCAAGAAAACCCCAAATGGGGTCACAGAAAATCGGACATGATTTAAATGACTGAACAACGACATAGGATAATGGATATACGCTAATGCTGGAGTCAGGACAATTTAGCTTGGAGTCCTGCCCTCTGACATACAATGGACCCTGGACAAATAATTCCATTTCTCATTGCTACAGGTGACTTTCTAAGACTGCAAGTTTCAGCGTAAGTGCTATCCTGCATTAATAGAGGAAATTTCCTCACCGAGAATTCCCTATCCCAACAAAATCACAGTTTAGGTGAAAAAAAATGATTTTCAAAAAATCATTAGTTATAATATAATGAAAGGATGAATATAGCAGCCTTCCCCACCCCCTACACCTTTGTGCAGAGATTAGGTATCTTAGGGCTATTGTAGTTTGCCCTCTTCATCAATTTTATCCTTGAAACTTGTGTTTAAATCCTACTGTAAAAGTGTATTTCCACTGAAATCTATCTTCAGCTTGATTTGCTAATTAGTGCAATTAATGACACATCATTTATTATCACAGATCTGCAAATCCTATGATGTAATTTACTACTGTGGTACCACCATGACTAAGGCTGCTGGATAGCTTAGTGGACAACATTCTGGGCCTGAAGGCAGGAAAACTTGAATTCGAATCCAGCCTCAGACGCTTACTAGCCTTGTGACTTAGGGCAAGTTACTTAACCTCTGTTTGCCTAATCCACTAGAGAAGCAAATGGCAAATCACTCCAGTATCTTTGCCCAGAAAACTCCATAGGGAGTCATGAAGAGTTGGACACAACTGAACAACCACTGTGACTATTTCTTGTGGGCTCTATTGTTTATATACTGGGGTTAAATCAGAAATGGAATGATGTCCCTTAGCCATGAGACAAAGAAAATGGTGTGTGTGTATACATAGACGTGTATGTATGCATATGTATATACCCATACGCATACCTCCCCATATATACACATGTGTATGTATAGACAGACAAATTCACATATACCTATAAATACATGTATATATATATATATGTTTATAGAAATGTCTATATGTATATGTGTATATATATATAAAGTGAAAAAAGCATGAAAGCATAGCTTGAAAGACCATTTTCACTGTGCTTCTTCTGAAAAACCAAGGCTTTGTGTAGGGGAGAAAGGAAGAGGAGCCTAATAGTTTGAAGTTCAGAACAACTTCAGTAAAAAATAAAAGTATGGGGAGAAGGGGAAGGTTATCAATCAATCAGTAAGCATCTATTAAGCTCCTGCTATGTGCTAGTGTGCTAGGCACTGTACTAAGTGTTGAGTATACAAAGAAAGGCAAAAACATTCTCTTGCCTTTAGTAACCTAATATTGTAACAGAGGATAGAATATATATACACACATATATATGTGTACATATATATGTATATATGTATATATATATATATATATATATATACGTGATATGTTAACATTAGAAGGAATAATATAACCTCCAGTGAGTAACTGTATAATCTTTATGGTCCCATCCAGCTCAACCTGTCCCGTGATGATAAGCAAGGCCTGTGCTATATCTCCATAACAAATGCTTATTGGTTAGCAATGAGGAAATTCGTTCTCGTCAGAGTAGCCAATCTCACGGGTCAGAGTGGTTTCTCCCAACCAAGCTGTGGTCTGTGAGTGATCATCTTGATGGCCATCTCAGAAATCCCAGCTGGCAAATCCAGCAAATTGCAAGCCTCATGTCTTTGCTCTTTGGTTGAAAGAGTTCTTTTTCTTGCAAAAGATATCCCGCCATTATGTGAATCATTTAAGATCTTCTGACAGAAACTGTCTTTGCAAGAAGATATTTATTTGTAGATTGTGTAATTGTAGCTAATGCAGAGAACTTCCCACTGAAAGAGAATTCAGCATTTTGTGTGTGTATGTGCTTAAATAAGGTTCTTGTTTCACAATAAGGAGGCCACGATTATAAGCCCCACCACCCAGGTACTGTTAATGTAAGTATTCAAAGGAGTCGTGCTAATCTTTACCAAATTCATACCCACCTCACACACTGAGTATTTTTAGATTAAGAGTCCACATTTGGAGCTTCAATAAAGTGAGAACCAATAGGATTTGAGTACCCATATTAGCTTTCAAAACCTCCTTCTCCCCAAATGACCACTCCCTTTGTAATCCCTTTAAGTTTTAGCCATATCTGACAATGAAATGTACTCAATAATAAGGTGGTAAGATCCCTGTTACTTGAGATATTGAAGCAGATATTAGGTGATCATCTCTCAGGGATGCTACTATAGGGGTTTTGCATTTTGTGGGAGTTTGGGCTAAAATGTCTCAAAAGTCTCAACTCTAAATTCTATGGTTCTGTGCATATAAATAAATTTTCTAGCACAGTAGAGTTTGCTGTTGTAGGTTCATTTTGCAATTAAAATGATCCTTCTTGTCTCTCAACTTTTGCAGCGTTTGGACAGTGATGAGGACTCTCCTTTGGTTACTCTTTCCTTTGCCCTGTGCATCATGGGAAGGCGAGCTCTTGGAACTGCCTCACACAACATGGCCTTCAGGTAACTAGAGGAAATGATGGGGATCTTCTTGACTATTTGGGGCACTTGTGTGGATGCTACATTTTCTCTGCAGACCTTAAGGGGATATTGTGACCATTTCAAGCTGGAGTGGGAAGGGAAAAAAAAGTGGAGATTTTGCTTTGTTTTGAAAGTAGGCTTTTTGTATTGGTTAGAAAGCTATTGACTAGAATGGTCTGAAGGATTGGAGATATCTAGATAGCGATATTCGCATTGATTAATAGGTTTTTAGAAGGGCATCATGGATAGAACACTAGATCAATGGGCAGGAAGAAGTAGGTTCAAATACTGCCTTTAATATTTACTAGTTGTATAAGTCTAGATAAATCGCTTGACCTATATGAGCCTCATGACCTATAATATCCTTTCCGGTTTTAAATCTTTTATATTATTATCTACCAATTCATAGATGGGTTGAAATCTACATTGGCAAGGAAAATTCTCATACCAGGAGTTCTCCCACACTGATAAAATCAAAGATCCTTTATTTATTTGCCTATTAGGTTGTTAACAAATGAATTTTTTTCCTATACCGATTTGAGTTTAATAGTTCCCTTCTAATTTAAATCATATTTGAAGATCAAGTGATATTAATTTTCCTTTCCCAGCCCTGTTCCTATACTCCACACTCTAAGATTGCTATTAAAGAAATAGTTTAGAGTTGATCTCAGTGAGAGATCCCAATGTTCCTAGCTATACCAAGCACTCACATATGCCCATATTTCCTGGGACTTGATTTCTGGCTTTTTAGATGTATGAAACACACCCATCCCCATGTATCTTGGAAGATACCAAGTGAAATCTAACACTGGAAAAAAAAATTAACACCAGTGAATATGCATATAAATTGCTGGGGGATGTATCAAAACAAAAGATGTCACTTTGCAAAGAGCTAATGGGTCCAAAGGGAAAGTAAATATATCTTGCTATTCACTGAGGAATAATAATAATGATAATAGCTGGCATTATCTGACTAATCCTTCTCCATTTCCCCTGCCTCCACACCACTCCTCACTTCTTGGCCTGGCACAATAATCAGTCACAATTTCCTGAAAAAGCATCACATGGATATTAATTTGCAATCTTTGTAACTTCTCAAACCCCAGACTCCCTTCCTGGCCATCACTCCCATAGACAAGTTAACTTCTATTTGAATGTAAGCCCCTTACGGGCAGGAGCTGTTTTTCTTTTTTGATTAGCACAGTGCCTAGCACATAGTGAAAAGTTAATAAAAAGCTTTTTTTTCATTTATTCACATAATGCTTATAAAGTTGCTAAGCAATTTATGTAATTAATTGTCTGTTCACAAAAACTCTGTGAATGAAGTGGGAAAGTGAGCTCTCAGAATCGCTGAGTATAACTGGCCTTCGGGTAACTAGAGGAGAAACAATTAGAATTTTCTGAGCTGCTTGGGGCAGCTGTGTGGATGCCCCATTTCCTCTCAGACCTTAAAGAGACGTTGTGTTACCTTCATTGTTTTTGTTGTTGAGTCATTTGTCTGACTCTTCATGATCCTATTCGAGGTTTTCTTAGCAAGTATACTGGAGTGGTTTGCCACGTCCTTCTCCAGCTCATTTTACAGATGAGGAAACCGAGGCAAACGGGGTTAAGTGACTTGCCCAGGGTCACATAGCTAGCAAGTGTCTGAGGCTGGATTTGAACTCATGAAGATGAGTCTTCCTGACTCCAGGCCTGATGTTTTATCCACTGTGCCACTTAGCTGCCCTATCTTCATTGTACAGATGAGTAAAATGATACTAGGAAATTAATAAATAGTTCTTTTTTACTTTATTTCATTTTTATTTATTTTTATTTAATTTTTAGTTATTTATTAAAAGTCATTCAATTCAATAAATATTTATTAAATGTCTGTTATAAATGATGCATTGTGTTAGACACTGAGGTTACAAACATAAAAATGGCACAGTCCATGCCCACAAGAGGCTGACCATCTACTAGGGGGATATGACATGCTCGTAAATAAAATAAGAGGTAGGAAACAATGGTCATGAAACACAGATGAAGCACATGAAACACATGAAATACAGACATTACATACTCTAAGAAAAACTAATGGGGAAGAAGATGCTTTTGCTAGCTTCCAACAGGAGAGGAGGAGACTACCCAATGTACATGCAGTTCCAAAAGCAAGTTCCATAGGGCTCCTAGCCAAAGCTCTTTGGGGGTGGTACATCTTCTGAGAACCACTGGTTTCGGGCGACTAAACTCAAGTTATACTGGGTAAATTTGCCCTAGGTTAGTCAGCAAATGAGTTCTCCTGTTGTTTCATGTCCCTAGTTTGTGGGTTATTCAAATAAGGTACACATCCCTTGCAGGCAAAAGGTAGTTGTCTCTTTTCTGCGTCCCTTGTAACCTAGCCAACCACCTCATGCGAATGGAGAAACATTGTAATGTATTTTTTTTCCTCTTACAAAGTCCTTGCTAAAAGGGATTATAAATTATCAATCTGCTATAATTCAATAGTGGCAATCTGTTAGCTGCAAGAGGTTGTAAATTGTGGATTGATAAGGAGGTAGGCTGATTTCCTGTTATCATTCTATGTTGTAATTTCACTCTGGGAAAAGCAGTTGCTAAGTGTCAATAAGAATGAGGTAATAAAGGATTAGGAGAGCAGTTTATTTCAACAGCAACCTTTCAAGTCTTGCATCCCAGCACCTCCTACCTTTCTCTGTATATGAGGAAAGCCAAATCTCTTGCCTTTAATATGTTCCATTAGGGTATATTCTAGACATATTCTTTCCCTCCATCTTGCAACCTCCCCAAACCCCAACAAATTACAAACAAACCAACCTACCAGCAGGACAAATATCTTCTCAGTCTTCACAGAGAGTATCCTGATCATGAACAAATAAGATGATTGCTCAAGATTGCAGGAAGTCATTCACAGATTTCCTAAAACAGTATAATGTCTGCTCAGAACATTGTTCTTACTGAAACCACAGACAGATATCTACGAGGTAATGTAGAAAGGGGCCAATAACAAAGAATCTGAGTTTTTTGCAGGGACCAAACAGTCTGAGAGGCAGCAGAATTCTCTTTGTGGTATTTCAACAAAGTAGTTAAGAAGACAACATAACAAGCCAGCTTTTCATCATTTTAAGGAGTTTTTCTCAAAAATTTTATTTTGTAACTGCTTCCCACTTAAAGGTAAACAGATGCATTTTACAGCATTTCACTCTTTTGTTTCATATCTCAAATGTTTTCAAAGACTACTTTAATACCTTTCTCTTTGAATACCTCATTCAGAATATGTCAGGTCCATGCTTTTCATTTCTTGCTCTCCTTTCATTTTCTCTTGATTGAGCAGTATGCTTGCTGGCTGCTTCTTTTATTATTTTTAAAATTCAATTTCAATGAGATTTTCTTTATTTTCTTCACTTTCACGCCCTAAAATAAGTCAATTCCGCTTGTTAGTTTCCAAATGTTGTGGGGTTTGGAAAGACCTCAAGGTTATTGACAGTCCTCTGAGGAATTTCAGGGAATGATTAAAATAACTGTGGCTACTACAGCTTGATGAGAGACCCACACCATTCTGGAGTCCCATGATGTGGTTTAATTTTTCTCTTTAACTTAAGAAAAAGTTGTTCCTTATCTGTTGTTCCTAGAGAAGACTGTCTATGTTTCTTAACCACAGCATCATCTAAGGCAAGGATTCTTAACCTAAGACATACAGACCCTACTAGATCTGTGGAGAGATTTCAGGGGGTCCATGAACTTAGATGGAAAAGAAATATACATATTTATTTTCACTAATTTTTGGTTTACCCCATAATCCTATACAATTTGTTTTATGTATTTAAAAGCATTATTCTGAGAAGAAATCCACAGGCTTCACCAGACTGCCAAAAGGAGTCCATAATACACAAAAAAGTGAAGACCTCCTGACCTAACGCATGTTTTCTGTCTACTGCCTGCCACCATTAAAAGAAAAAAAAAGTCAGACCCACCATGTTTTTGGAGCATGTCCAATGCATCTAATTTTGATAGTGCTTCACCACAAAGAATACATTGTCTTTTGGGAAGTTCCAGTCTATGGGCCTTGCCCGAAATGTACTTTGTGGGAAATAAGTTATGTTATGATCATACACTGAATTTCATATGGTATCAGTTGATCTGAGAATACTTGGTCCTAGGCATGAATAAGCTAAGTGTTTCCTAGGTCCACTAAAGTAGATCTCTGTCATTTAGTGATGAAAGACTGGGTCCTCTTATTCCCTACAGCCTTATTACAATGTTATTTCCCTCCCCCACCCCCAGGCATTCCTCAATAAAATAAGGCACCCATTTACAAAATCAGGAAGGACTAATAAAATGACTTGGAAGTCATAATAAACCACAAACTGAATGAAACTGTGCAAAGAAGTGTTGCTATTTAAAATACTACTGTGATACTGGAATGTTTTGACATAGGTGGAAAATGTAAAACTGTAGAAGTAGACAGGGCAGGCCCTTATTTTAAAGTCTACCAAGTGTGGGGAAAACTGGAAAAGTAATAAAATTATTTATAAGGATGGAATAATTCTCATGAGAAGTCAAAGGAGTTGGTGTCATTTAGCTTGGAGGTTAAGAAATTGATTATCATTTCCAAATACACGACAGGTTATTTAATGAGTTGGATGCTGCCCAGTTCTTGGTCTATAAAGGAAGAAAAAAGCAGATAAATGGGCATTTTGTAAAAATAAAATCAAGGGTGGCTTTTTTTTTGTTTGTTTGGGTGGGTTTTTTTACATCAAGGTAGATTCTGTAATGCAAGAGACTTCCAGCATTTCAATTCAGTTCAACAAACATTTAAATTCTTACTAAGGTGTTAAATTGTAGGGATACAGAGAAAAAAAAATTACAATCCACGTCCCCCAGGAACATTCTACTAAGAAAATAAATGTTTTGTGTTTATTCACCCTATAAGATCTTCCAGAAATAGAATTGAAAAATTAATCAGCCCTACATGGTTTAAATAAAGTATTGGTAATCAGAGATATGTGTGTCAGATGTTGACCTATCAGGCTATTTTACCTACAACACTATTTCTCCGAGGATTACAATAACTATTCTCCCTCTCCTGACTTGTAGTATGGATTTTTATCAGAAAGAAGGAAAGGATAGTTCCTTCGTGATGGGGAATGGGGTTCTGGTCCTTTCTACTGAGCCATTACACTGGGTTCAAGGTATAATAGTCCAAGGTCAAGAGTGTTAGGTGCTGAAGACACAAATACAAGGAATGAAGCAATCACTATTGGCAAGGGCTACATTTTAATTGGAGACAAGTATATATAACAATATGTGTGGCATAAATATAAAGGGAAAAAATACAAATATATACAAAGTCATTAAAAACAAGATGGGACATTTGCAGCTGGAGGAATCAGGAAAGATTCCTGGGAGATGATGGTGCCTGAGCTGCATTTGTCTGAAAGGAAGAGTGGGGCACCCTAAGTTGGGGTTGGAGGCAGAGTGTCTTATCTCTTCAGCAAACAACAGTCGGAATTCAAGTTTAGAATTTAGTTTGCTGTCATTAGACTGGACCATGCTTGCCAGTGACCTTACCGGTGTCCTAATTAGAGTTCATTCTAAGAGTTAAAGGAAGTCAGAATAGCTCCGGTTGTCTGACTGCTATCTTTCCATAGTAATTCTAACACGAGAGAAAGTTGAAAACTGGATCATTATTTGCCTTGACTTTCAGAGCCACCATATAACAGGAATCTAGCTTTAGACTTGGAAGGGGCCTTAGCCATCAAGTTCTATCCCCTAATTTTAGAGATGAGGGAACCAAGGCCCAAAGAGATCGAGAGACTTGCCCAGAGTCACACAGCAAGTCAGTATCAATGAATGGTCTAGTAAATATCCTGCATTAGCATTCTAAGAAGAAAAAATTTATGGATTGATTTTTTTATACAGAAACATCTGTAGTTTATCAGTTCACAGTGTGTGGTGAAGATTATAGGGGTAGGAATTTGACTTCCCCAAGTAAGGGACCTTCCTATTAACATAGGTTGGCACCTTCTCTGAAATCTTAGAGAGGGCATTGAGGTTGGTGGGCATAGGGTCATATGGTATATGTCAGTGAGAGACTTGAACTCAGGTCTTCTTGGCTCTAAGGCTAGCATTGTCTGTATTATTGTCTATATTATACTATCTCTTCAGGTGATATTGATCTAAAAAGTGGGAAATTCCTGATGACTGGAATCAAGCAAATGGGTTAAGAGTTTTCCTCTGACAATGGTCAATAGAGTCATAAGACATTTAACTACTGTACCTCAGACTCTGAATAACTAAGATATTAAAACATATAATGTGGGCATACTGTTAACATGAATGGCTAAAGACAAAAAAAAGAAAGGAAGAGGAAAGGAAGAAATGAAAAGAAAGAAAAAAGAAGGATGAGAAAAGGAAGGAGGAGAGGGGAAAAGGGAGGAGGGAAGGTGAAAAAACAGAGAGAAAAAAAGAAAAAGAGGGGAAAAAACAGTCTCTGCCCTCAGGGAGCTTATATTCTACCTCTTTCGAGAGTCATTGTTATTTCCACAGACATATTGGTCAATGATCTTCTCCTGGGCAGTGAGTTTTCTTTGCTAGTCTTTCTGGCAAGATACGTAGTTTAGTCAGACATGCTTTGTTCTCTATCTATATGAGATTAGAAATCATTAGTAAGGAGACCCATATTCCAGTCCAAGAGATGCAGATTATATCGTCTCTCCAGAAGTGATTTACAGAGATTTGTACATGGTTTGCAAGTATCTCATTTACTAATCAGTAAACATGGGTAAACCCAGACTGTAAATCAGACTTAATTGTGTGCATATGTTCTCTAAGCTTTCCATTTAAAGGATTGTGCTAGAGCAGAAGGCTCTCCACAACCTGCAAATGCTTTTGTATATTGTCAGCGTTCAGAAATTAACTAACATGATTAAATTGATTATTGTGTTAGCAGTCCCATAGAGGGACACGAAGAAACCTTTGCATCATCAGGGCTCTTTCATATGCCGCCTGGGGCACATGAAAGCCTGAACCCACACGTTCAACCCATTGTGGCCACACATCAACCCACGTCTGCAATGTCCACCCTCCCTCCTGTTTGAACTTGTTTGAACTGGGCCCTCTACCCAGAGTGGACAAAAAAAAAAGACTATAGAAAAACCCCAGCTAAGATTGGGCTTTGGAGAGAGAGCATCATGGTATGATGTAAAGAGCAAGGAGAGGAAAACGAGTGGACCTGAGCTCAAATCTCAGGTCAGTGCTTATATAACCTGGGCAAGTCCCATAACCTGTCTAAACCTCAGTTTCTTTATATGTAAAGTGAAGGCATTAGATCAGAAAATTTTTAAAATCTCCTTCAGCTCTAGATCCTGACTTCACTCTATGGAAGACTGTTAAACCGAAGAAGAGAACAAGGGGACCCAAATGTTAGCTTAGCTGTGCAAGCAAAATGCAGCTGGGATGCAAGCCCTGGCTTGAGGAGCTTGGTAAGCAGGAGAAATAGTAAGCAAAGCTGAATCAGAGGCAATGGGCCACAAACCAGACAGAGCTGCTCAGAATTCAGAGATATCTAATACACCGGATTCTGGCGAGGAAGAAGAAATGCATTGAATGAAGGCAGAGCTAAGCTCACCTTAGCTAAAAGGAAGTGCTTTTTCTCTGATCAGTGCAATTGTTCAAATGCATCACCAGGTATTCTTAAATCACTAGCGTCATACAGTGACTGTTTGCTGGCTAAAATGTTATCTTAACAAAGGGAGAGAAGGGTAAGAGACAGCAGGGCATAGTGAGTAAAAGACTGGCATCAAAATCAAGAAAACTGCCTCTGATTGTGGTATCCTAGCTTGAGAGATGGAAGGGATCTTAGAGGTTATCTATGGCAGTCCAAGCCCCTCATTTTATAGATAAAGAAACTGAGGTCTAGAAAGGTTGTGACTTTTCTCACTGGCTAACACCAATTTCTTCCAACTTACGAACTGGATCCGAAACTGACTCCTTGAGTGCTGAGAAAGAGAAGTAAACTGACAACAAAGCAGCGCCAAAGAGTACAGACCTAAGACAGGAGATGCTTGTTCTAGTCCCATCTCCAGCATTAACTACTTATACAATGCTTTGCAAGTCATGTGACCTCCCTGAGCTTCACTTCCCTCATCCATAAGTTGAAAGGGTTGGACTACATGACTGCTAGGGGCCCTAACATTCTTTGCTTCAGAGGGACTATTCCTTTTAATGAGTCTTCATTCAGTTGGGGCTGTGGTTATGATTCATTCCTGGGAAGCTAAATATTACTGTTCTAATAGTGTAGTATCAAAGCAAAATCAATTAAAAAAAACAACCTTTTCAAGTTAAAAACAACAACAACAAAAAAAACCCATGCCCAAGTATCAGTTATTTATCATTTCCTCATTGCCTCTAGAATAAAATACAAATTCTTCTGTTTGACATTTAAGCCTCTTCACAATCTGACCCCTTCCTACCTTTCCAAACTTCTTACACCCCTCCATATATGCTACAGTCCAGCCATGCTGTCCCACCTGCTGTTCCATAGTCCGTCTCATCTCCCAGCACCTGGTGCTGTCTGCCATGTCTGGAATACAATCCTTCTTCACCTGTCTGCCTTTTAGAATCCCTGATTTCAAGACTAACATAATCACCACCTTCTACAAGAAGCTATTTGTGATACCCACACCACTTCCCCCACCCTCCCCTCATACTCAAAACAAGCCTGTATTCATTTTGTATATTATATATACATATATATGTATGTATGTATGTATGTATGTATATATTTTTTTTTAAATAGGGTGTCCCAAAAGTATTAATGGGGGCAGCTAGGTGGCCCAGGGGGTAGAGATCCAGGCCTGGAGTCAGGAAGATTTGAGTTCAAATCCAGCCTCAGACACTTTCTAGCTGTGTGATTATGGACAAGTTACTTAACCTTTTGTAACAACAATGTTACTAGCAGCTGCTGTGAAGGTGTAAGACCAACAACATCAGCACACAGAAGGGCTGCTAGCACAAGTTCTTTGATCTGCTTTTCTAAGGAAAGCAAATTTAAGTGTTAACGCTTTTATTTTAATTAAACATACATAGACCATTCATTTAGTTCAGGGAGGAAAGTCAGCACCCTGAACTTCAGAGCAAATACAAACAGAAATTACAAACATATCAACAGACAGGCTTTTATCTGTCTGACCAAATCACAATATATACATAGTTACCAGAGAGAGGCACCAACATCTGGGTTTTCAAAGCCAGGGGGCTACTTCAATGGCTACCCAGAGTCTCATCACCAACACTCTTTCAATGACTGTGCCCCCAAAGACAAAGTGCTAACCTCTGAGTTTATATATACTTCTTCAGGGTCAAAGGGCATCACAACCATGTTACTCAAACCCATGTGAACTAGGCCTTCCCTTGAAGTAAGCAGGTCATCAAAAACTCTGGATTCAATCAAAGATTCCCAATTGAAACAAAGGCAGGACTCTTCAAAGGCACTTGATGGCCTCAGCATTCCAAAAGAGAAAACAACAAAAAGTCCCACCCTAATTACCATTACACCTTTGTTTGCCTTAGTTTCTGTAAAATCAGGATAATAATAGAACCTACTACAAGGTTGTTGTGAGGATCACATGAGATAATCATTGTAAAGTGCTTAGCATAGTGACTGGCACATAGTAAACACTATGTAAATGTTATCTATTATTATCATAACTATCTCTATTATTATTATAATTATTATATTCCATTATGTTGTATATTAATACCTTATTAATTCTATAGGAAAAACACATAATTAATACATATTAATGTGTTATACACTGTCCATTCCTTTTTACTTGTGTCTGACTATTCATGACCCCATTTGGGGTTTTCTTGGCAAGGTACTGGAGTGGTTTGCCACTTCCTTCTCCAGCTCATTTCACAGATGAAGAAACTGAGTCAAACAGGGTTAAATGACTTGCTCAGGGTCATACAACTGGTAAGTTTCTGAGGCCAGAGTTGAACTCAGGAAGTTGAGTCTTCCTGACTCCAAGCCAGGCGCTTACACTAAACCACCTAGATGCCCAGTTATTATGTATAATAATATATACATTATCTATAATTATTAATAATTATTATCATTATTGTTGATTTTAGCTTAAAATTGCACTTAAACTTTTGAGACACCTTTTACATGTATGGACTGTCTTCCTTAAATTTCTCGAAGGCTGGAACTCTTTCCTTTTTGTATTCATGTCCCCAGCACTTAACACAATGCTGGCACATAGAATTAATCCATCTTATTAATGAATCACATTCTTTCTAGTGGTGTTTCTGTTTAAGAAAAGATTCTGCGCATACATGTCTGTTAAGAAGTAGGGCTCTATAGATGTTCACATATTGCTGGGATATAAATGTACTTACGTGTTTAAATCTAGCTTTGTTCAATCTTCCTCAAAAGGTTTTAAAATCTGTCTTTAAAGACTTTGTCTTCTCTTTCCTTTTAAATTTTGCATGGCACTTAATTTAGTGCTCTTCACAACTGAATGTGCTCTTTCCTGACTGACTGGCAAAGCCAACAACCTGGATGCCTTTTGTCATTCATAGAGGGCTTTCCCTGGCTATGTGCTGGCTGCTTCACCTTGCTTCCCTCAAATGAACTCTGCTTTGTGTGGTACTTTCTCTGCAATGAAAATTCTCACCAGCTGTTTGTTGGGGTGTGTGTGTGTGTGTGTGTGTGTGTGTGTGTGTGTGTGTGTGTGTGTGTGTGTAAAGGATGGGGTGGGGAGGAGATAGGAAAGTAGTACTATGTAAAGCAGACTGAGAAGGTGAAAAAGGATTTTTTTTTTAGTCTGGACCTGCGATTTCAACTCCTGAAGTAGAAACTCCTTCTGTCAATTCTGGACAGTAAATGGGCTGTAATTTACTGTCTTAGAGAGAGGGTCACGTCTCTCTGGCAGGGACAAGGCTCGTTTCCAGGTCCTTTTGACTTCAGGATTAGTCATCTAGTCTCTGTACCATGGTATCTCTCACCATTTCCATCACTGCCTTTAAATACATATTACATATATACATGTATACACATTATTCTTTGAAGATATATACATATATCACTTTAAAAACACTAATGTATCTAGCTATACATGTGTGTGCATAAATATGCGCATATGTGTATATGAGTGTGTATATGTATTGCATGTATGTGTATGCATATGTGTATATGTATGTGTATGTGTATGTGTACATGTATATCCCTATGGAGAATCAGGTTCTTTCCAGCTTGGAAATTCAAGAGCTTTTATCAGATCCAAATCAGAAATATGTTATCTGTGTCTAGTGCCTACTTCTTTCCAATACCTCACTCCTACCCTCTCTAGCCACATATTTTTTTCATTTCTCCTGAAATAATTAAGAAAATGCAATTAAGGAGAGATTTCCCTTCTCTAGAGAACAAGACTAGTGATATATGCATCATAAAGTTTGAGTGTTTCATCTCTAAGGTGCTGAGAAAAAATTCTATTTTTGTATTTTCTTCATTTTGCACCATTCCGTGTGAGCAACATTGAGTGGCATGATATATCATTTTCAGTGAAAATAGAAACTTCATATAATCTGTTGTTGTTTGGAGGTGGCTTTGGATCAGAGCTCAGCATCTGTGCAAGTCCTGGGTGAAACTTTGTTTTTCTTGGCTCTTGCTACGCCAAAGCCAAATTTTGTTCCTTTAAAATATAGTTGAGACAGAAATTCACTGGCAGCCTGGACCCCCGTATTTTCTTTCTGGCCTTACTTTTGATTAGCTAGGAGACCTTGGGCAAATCTATTCATCTTAGGCTGTCAATTCCTCTATCCATAAAATGGGAATGGTGTTTTTCTTATATATACATTTCTACAGAGGTATGCCTATAGATCCCTGAGTGTAGGACTGAATTGAGTCCTTCCTGGAACATAATCCACCCCTCCCCACCCTTTACTCCCCCATCTCCAGGATTTAGCTCTCTCTCAGTTCAGTACTTAGTTCTCTTCCCTGGGGACAGGGTATATTTTAAAATGCTTTCAGTTGAGGGCTTAGAAAAAAAAATCTCTGTAAACATTTTAAAAGCCCCCTCCCTTGGCCTTAGTCCCTTCCCTTACTAGGAAAGTAAGCCAGCATAGATTGTCTTATGTAGCAAATTCACTGTGCCCTGTTGAACCAGAAGGCCTGAGGGCCTCACTGCTCCAAGGCAATTCATAGGAAGCTTGTCTGCATTCTGGAGACGCGTCCTTTCTCTCTCACTGAGGTTCAAATGGTCTTTTGTGTCAATGAGGAGCCCTGGTGGCCAGTGCTTCACATTTTCATTTTCCTGTGTCCAAGCTGACCACTGAATGCAGACATCTCTCTCCAGGGAGTTGTGAGGAGAAATTAATGAGCATAGTACACTTTGCAAATAAATGTTAAAATGGTAATCAGTAGAACCATTTCCCTAATGTGCAGGTCTAAATGCATTGTGTTGAGTCAAGAGACTTGTTCAGTGAGCCAAGTCATTAAATCCTTATGAGCCAGCCATCCTCAGAGAGCCCCTTTCACACACGTTTTCCTTCACATTCTCTCCCAGTTCAACACTATTAGGGATGATGTTTCTTGTACTTGTCATTTAACTACCTCACTGGGATTCAGGGAGGAATTCAGAATAAAATGCCCCAAGGTTGTGAGAGGGAGGATACTAAATAATGTTTTGATGGTAAAGAGAGAGAGAGAGAGAGAGAGAGAGAGAGAGAGAGAGAGAGAGAGGAGCAGATCACCTCCCCCCCCCCACCAAGAATTCAAGATGAGTGACTCCCTAAACCATACTTCTTATATTCCACAAAAAAGTGGGGGTTGGGGAGGAGAGGAAGAGCAGCCCAGATACTGAGAGAAAGCTCACTTAACTGAAGCTTTTGTTCTATATGTAGGAGGTGATCATATATTTGTAGAAAATGAGGAGAAAGGGAACACGCATAATTGAAAAATACAGATAATTCCCAAAGATCATTTCCATCATTAGTTTTGACTTTCTCTTCTACCACGACACTTACCAAAGTTACTAATGAGTGGAATTTTTTTTTCATTTTCCTTTATTTCCCTAGCCCATACTCAAGTAGAGTGACATAGGGTCATAGCCCTAAAACCAGGAGGATCTCAGAGGCCATCTAGTCTCACCCCTTTATTTTATAGGTGAGGAAACTAAGGCCCAATGGATTTAATGACTTGTCCAAAGTCATGCAAGCATTGGAGGCAAGATAAAAACCTAAGACCCCTGACTCTAGACTTAGAATTCTATCCACTGAACCATTCTGCATCTCTTCATTAATTCAATTCAATTTAATTCATTTCAACAAATATTTATGAAACATTTTTCTGTGTGCAAGGCACAGTGTGGCTACAAAGACAAAAACAAGATAAAAAATAGTCCCTGCCCTCAAGTAGTAGTGACATAACTCTAAATGACATCCAGAAGCCAGGGAGATAAATGACTCTGGATAATACAGACTGCATCACCAGCCCCCTAGCTAAAAGAGTGTTGTCTACAAGTGCCAAGTTGTCGGTTATGACTGTTGTCAGCATTGAGATAAGCTGGTCTCTTTATTTTCTTGGCACTGTAGGCTGGATGCCCAAATGGTTAGCCATGAACAGCATTAACAAAAGTGTGTTCTGACCAAAAACACTTTTTGTGTTCTCTAATATAACATCGATCAGACAGACAGTTCTGTGGCTCATAAAATCGATAAAAATGATTATAACAGTGTAATGCTCATTATTTGATATGAGGACAAGAATAAGATTTGTGGTCTCTGGGAGTTTGGCATAATGCTGTGAATCAGGGGCCAGTCATCTTGACCCAAAGGAATAGGCTATAGTATTTCCAGTTCTTTAGCTCATGCTAAGACAGTGACATTGGGATTTGACAAAGACAAATGGGAAGAAAAACCTTGTTTGAAATAACTGGTTTTCTCCAAGCCTTTTTCACTTTGTGTTGAAAATAAGGAACAACATTGTTTTACAGCCTAGATTCCTTTCTGTATGGTCTCCATGCCCTGTTCAAAGGTGACTTTAGAATAACATCAAGAGATGAATGGGTGTTTGCTGACATGGATTTGCTGCATAAAGTTGTCGCCCCAGCTATCAGGATGTCTTTAAAGCTTCATCAGGTATGCTTCTTTGTCAACTTCTTGCATTTATGATTTTCCCTGACACCATCAATGAAAAAAAAAGAGAGAGAGAAAAGAAAGGCACTGGTAAAAGTAGTGAGTTCCAGGAAGGACCCCTGTTTCTTATGAGAAGGAATCACCTTTTTCACTCCATGGGATTTGCTGTTTAATTTACTTATGTAGCTGGATTCCATATCATAGGGTTAATTTCTCAACCCCTCCATCTACTTGTTTTTGTCATTGTGGCTATTGTTTTTTGCTAACGGGAAGCTGACGTTAGATGGTGAACTGAAAGGGGGTAGATATTCCAAAAGAGGCCAAAGTTATCCAGACTGCATTGGGAACTGCATGTATATCTTAGCCAAATATCTTCCCAGTGGACAGGAGTAAAAATCACCAATCTCGTGAAATACATCCCAGATGTTGACATAATGACACCTGCCTGGAGCCTGTGCTACAAAGAAGAGAACAAAGGAAGAAATATGGATTTGGTTGGTTGATTCAGTGTTAAGGGATGGGGCTCTTTTAAGAAAGATGTTCAGGTTTTATTAAGCTTGTGGGTGGATTTTATTTCTTCAGGACCAGTTCACATGTCTAGATGAATATGAGGATCCTGCGGTCCTTTATGAAGCCATTCAATCTTTTGAGAAAAAGGTGGTGATTTGCCATGAAGGAGATCCTGCATGGAGGAGTGCTGTCTTGTCCAACAAAGAGGAGCTTCTCACCCTTAGGCATGTGGTAGATGAAGGCACAGATGAATATAAGGTTATCATGCTCCACAAAAGCTACCTGACCTTCAAGGTGATCAAGGTACAGTAAGATTTGTTTTGAAAATCCATTTGTTATTTTTGGGTGTATCCAAGGACATACAGATTGATTGTTGGTACCATCTTGGTGAATCCATAAGCCACAATACCATTTCAGTAATTTGTTTCTAAATGAGCATTTCTTAGTCACCAGACTAGGATGACAAGTGAGTTTCTTTCATTTTCAAATACCATTTGGTACCTTTCAGAAGCACTGACTAGATTGTAAACTTGAAGAATTGTTTCACTTTTGTTTTTGTTTCCCCAGAACCAAAATGGTTTGTGGCACACAGTAGGGGTTTCATAAATGTTTGATGATTGCTTGATGAAGAAGGTACTTTTAGAAGTCACCTAGTCCATCTCTCTCTGCTTCATAGCCCATACTACATTTAGACCATATTTATCTGTGTCTATGACAATGCCAAAGCAGTAGAGCAGGGAGGTCGAGTGCCAAGCATGTCATCACCATAAAACAAAAACCAAAAAACATGTTTTGTTCAGGGAAGTAGCATGAAACTGTCCTGTTGAATGCCTACCCCACAGGAAGGGTATGGGATGCACTTGTGTCTGTAACTGGGGACTAATTAATAGAATCCTGCTGAATAATGATGGTATATTTTAAGTGGTAGAATAATATGAATGCATGACAACTAAGTCAGCGTTCATGGGTTAAGCAAGAGTTTGGTCGGAGATAGGAAAATGAATTCATAGCAATGTTTTGAAGCTGGAGAAGTTAGCAAGACGTTAGAGAAAGGACAGAGCCAAGATGGTAGAGTAAAGGTAGGGGCTTGCCTGAGCTCTCCCCCAAACTCCTCCAAAGACCTTTAAAAATGACTCTAAACAAATTTTAGAGCAGCAGAACCCACAAAAAGATGGAGTGAAACAAATTTATAGGCCAAGACAACTTGGAAGTTTGGCAGGAAAGGCCTCTCGCACCAGAGCGAGAGAGGACAGCAGTGCAGAACAGGTGGTGCCAGTGCAGACAGGGCCCCAGCAAACCTGGAGCAGGCCTCGGGGTGAGTGAATCACTGGCAGCAGTGGCGGTTTCCAGATTTCTCAGCCCACAGACCTCAAAGGCAACTTTAGAAGGTCAGGAGGAAGGGTCTGTCACACCTGAGTGAGAGTAGAGCACAGGCCATGCCAGCACAGCCCCAGCCACAGCAAATCAGAAGCAGACCTTTTCAGTGACTGAATCAGCAGTGGCAGCAGCAGAGTGGCTGCTTCTCGGGCTCTCAGCCACAGACAATAAGGGAATCAAACAACTGGTAGAAAGAGATTACAGGGGTATCTTTGCTAGCACTGAGGCAAGACTCTTTTGCTTTACCCACACTTGGATCTGGGTCCTGGTCCTGGGTGGCAGTCCCAGGATGAAAAGGAGCACTAGCATAGCAGAGTTTGCAGCCATGGTGGAGAGGGGATCTTCCTCACAGTTCTAAGACAGAAAAGAATGCCTGTCGTCACTCACAGACCAGAGCACAGGCCAGGAGAGGATTAAACACCTCTCCTTAGATCATACGACCCTAGAAGAACTGAAAACCTACAGGTCCCCAGAAGTATCTCAGAAAACAGCTGCACAAAAAACCTGATGCTTGGGACAGTGCAAACTCCACCCTGGAAACAGAGCCCTACTTTAACAAAAAGATAAAAGTCAAGTAATAGATTGGGAAGATAAGCAATCAACAGAAAAAATCTCTGACCATAGAAAGTTACCATGGTGACAAGGAAGATCAAAACATATACTCAGAAAATGACAAAGTCAAAGCTCCTACATCCAAAGCCTCCAAGAAAAATATGTTGTGGAACTGAGTGTTATAAACTAAAAAATAAAAATAAATTTAAAAAAAAGAAAAATACGAATTGGCCTCAGGCCATGGAAGAGCTCAAAAAGGATTTTGAAAATCCAGTAAGAGACATGGAGGAAAAAATTGGAAAGAGAAATGAAAGTGATGCAAGAAAATTATGAAAAACAGCTTGGTAAAGGAGACAGAAAAAAATAGAAGAAAATAACACCTTAAAAAACATACTAGGCCAAATGGTAAAAGAGGTCCAAAAAGCCAATGAGGAGAAGAATACCTTAAAAAGCAGAATTGCTTTTAAAAAATGAAAAAGAGATACAATCTCTCACTGAAAAAAAAAATTAATTCCTTAAAAATTAGAATGGAGCAAATGGAAGCTAATGACTTTATGAGAAATCAAGAAACAATAAAACAAAACCAAAAGAATGAAAAAATAGAAGATAGTATAAAATATTTCATTGGGAAAATGACTGAACTGGAAAATAGATCCAGGAGAGATAATTTTAAAATTATTGTACTACTTGAAAGCCATGATCAAAAAAAGAGCCTAGACCAGGGGTGGGGAACTTATGATCTTAAGGCCTCATATGGCATTCTAAATCTGTGGCCTTTGGAGTGAATCCAAATTTTAAAGAACAAAGGCTACACTTAAAGATTTAGAAGGACACATGTGGCCTTAAAACCACTGGTTCCCCACCCCTGGCCTAGACATCCTCTTTCAAGAAATTATCAAAAAAACTGCCCTGATATTCTAGAACCAGAGGATAAAAACAGAAATTGAAAGAATCCACCAAGCACCTCCTGAGGTCCCAAAATGAAAAGTGCCATGAATATTATTGCCAAATTCCAGAGTTCCCAGGTCAAGAAGAAAATATTGCAAGCAGCCAGAAAGAAACAATTCAAGTACCATGGAGCCACAGTTAGGATAACACAAGATTTAGCAGCTTCTACATTAAAGGAATCGAGGGCTTGGAATATGATATTCCAGAGGGCAAAGGAGCTAGAATTAAAATCAAGAATCACCTACTCAGCACAATTGAGTCTAATCTTTCAGGGGAAAAACATTGATATTCAATGAGGTAGAGGTCCTTCAAGAATTCTTGATGAAAAGACCAGAGCTGAATAGAAAATTTGACTCTCAGATGCAAGACACAACAGAAGCACAAAAACATAAACAGGAAAGGTAAGTCATAAGGGACTTAATAATTTTTAACTGTTTACATTCCTGCATAGAAAGATGATATTTGTAACTCATAAGATCTTCCTCATTAGGTTTAGTTAGAAGGAGTATTATAGACAAAGGGCACAGGTGTGAGTCGAATATGAAGGGATGATTTCTAAAAAATAAAATTAAGGGTCAAGAGAAGAATTTACTGGGAGAGGTAGAATGGGATAAATTATCTCACATAAAAGAGCAAAGAAAAAGCTTTTACAGTGGAGGGGGGTGGAGTGAGAGGGAATAATATACGCTCACACAATTAGGTATAGAAATCTATCTTACCCTTCAGGAAAGTAGGAGGGGAAAGGGATAAGAAAATGAGAGGAGTGATAGAAAGTAGGGCATATTGGGGGAGAGGTAGTCTGAGGCAAAACACTTTTGAGAAGGGAAAGGGTGAAAGGAGAGAGATAATAAATAAATGGTGGAGGGGGGGGATAGGATGGAGGCAAATATAGTTAGCAGTAGTAACTGTGAAAAAAATTTTGAATCAAGTTTCTCTGATAAAGACCTCATTTCTCAAATATATAGAGAACTGAGTCAATTTTTTTATAGGTGAAATATATTCATTTTATAGTTATCATTTACTTGGGAAACAAAAAATGGGAGATGCTCGATTTGGGAAAATTGACAAGAGACAATTGGCAGAATTTGCTACATTTTTACATTTTGCAATTTTGATAAATGTCATGGAAACTAGAATTGTGAAGGCAAGAGATGTTTCCTTCAGCATGATCCCCAACCTTATTTTTCTGTGCATTCATATTCTCAGCTTTCCATACACCTTCCCTTCTTCCCTCCCACCATCCTAGTTCCTGAAGATTGTGATACTGTGTCTGAGCTTTCACTCCTTGGAAAGAATCCCATGAGGTCTATTACTCGCTTTCCCTCTCCTCCCTGCCCCTCACCTTTATAAAATGAATTTATGTTGTCTCATTCTTCATCTCTCTCCAAAATCTTCATTTTCTTCTCTACCACTTTCCATTCGTCTTCATACACACTTAGGGCTCCTTTTCATGCTTCTCTTGATTCTTGTGTTTGAAAGTCAAATTTTCTATTCAGCTCTGGTCTTTTCACTGAGAAAGCTTGAAAGTCCTCTATTTTATTGAAAATCCATATTTTGCCTTGGAGCA
>CM053626.1:218683947-218709118 GCA_028646595.1 Phalanger gymnotis | reverse complement strand
TTTGTTGTAGGCTCTTTGACTTTGTTGACTTCTTCTGGCTGTATGTTTTGGTCTTCTTTGTCACCAAAGAAAAATTCCAGAGTCTGAGACTGAATCTGGGTGTGTTTTCACTGCCTGGCCATGTTCCCAGCCAGCTTACTTGACCCTTGAGTTTTTCAGCAGGGTATGACTGCTTGTAGAGTAAAGAGTTCTATGTTCCAAGCTTGGGGGGATGTGCCAGCTCTGCTACACCAGCACTCCTCCTTCCCCAAGAACCCCCAACCAGGACTGGACTTAGATCTTCAGCAGGCTCTGCACTCCTGCTCTGATCAGCCACTTAATTCCTCCCACCAGGTGGGCCTGGGGCCAGAAGCAACTGCAGCTGTAGTTCTGAAGCTGCCCCACCTCTGCTGCCCCTGGGGTGGTGGCTGAATCACAAACTTCCTGTCCCCAGCAGCTTTTCCCACTAACCTTCTCTGTTGTCTTTGGGGTTTGTGGGTTGAGAAGTCTGGTAACTGCCACAGCTCACTCATTCAGGGCGCTAGGGCACACTCTGCCCAGCTCCTGGTCTCATTGGTCCCTGCCGCCCACGCTGGGCTCTGCTCTGCTCAGCTATGTTCCCCTCTGCTCCCAGCTCCGTGCGGGATAGACCTTACCCCGAGACCATCCAGGCTGTCCTGGGCTGGAGCCCTGCTTCCCTCTGCTATTTTTTGGGTTCTGCAGTTCTAGAATTGGTTCAGAGCCATTTTTATGGGTTTTTGGAGGGACTTGGCGGGGAGCTCACACTAGTCCCTGCTTTCCAGCCGCCATCTTCGAGAACTGAGTCAAATTTATAAAAGTAAGAGCTATTCCCTAATTGACAAATGATAAAAAAATATGAACACGGTTTTTAGATGAAGTAATCAAAGCTATCTATAGCCATATGAAAAACTACTCTAACTCACTACTGATTAGAGAAATGCAAATTAAAACAATTTTGAGGTACTACCTCATACCTATTAGATTGGCTAATAGGACAGAAAAGGGAAATGACAAATATTGGAGGGGATGTGGGAAAAATGAGACATTAATGCATTGTTGTTGGAGTTGTAAACTTTTTCAACCATTCTGTAGAGCAATTTGGAACCATGCCCAAGGGGCTATAAAACCATGCATATCCTTTGACCTGGGTCAGTATTCCAAAAGAGATAAAAAAAAAAAAAAAAGGAAAAGGACTTATATGTACAAAAATATTTATAGCAGCTCTCTTCTGGGGGCAAAAAATTGGAAATTGAGGGAATGCCTATCAGTTGGGGAATGTCTAAACAAGTTGTGGTATGAGATTATGATGGAATGCTATTGTACTATAAGAAATAATGTGCAGAAGGCTCTCAGAAAAACCTGAAAAGACTTGCACGGGCTGATGCAAAGTGAAATGTACTGTCTACAAAGTAACAGTAATACTGTAAGATGATCATCTGTGAATGACTCAGCTATTCTCAGCAAGGGAACAATCCAAGATGACTTTGAAGGAATGATGATGAAAAGTGCTATCCATTTCCAGAGAAAGAACCGATGGTTTCTGAATACAGATTGAAGCATGCTTTTTTTTAACTTTATTTTTCTTGAGGGTTTTTTTTTTTTGCCTATGTTTTCTTTCACAAAATGACTGGAATGGATATGTTTTGTATGACCTATATTGAATTGCTTGCCTTCTCAGTGAGGGAGATGAGGAGGGACGAAGGGAGAGAATTTGGAACTCAAGGTTTTAAAAGTTAATGTTAAAAATTGTTTTTACATTTAACTGGGGGGAAAATACTAAATAATAAAAAAAAGTTAGACAAAACAGCATATGTCTAAAGGGAGTGATACAGTTCAATGAAATGTTGGTTTGTTTCATGGAATCTTACTGCTTTGGCAATTCCAAGTAGATATAAATCTATTTTAAAAATTAAATCTTATTTTTTCAATTAACACAAATATATTTTTTCTCCCTCTAACTCCCCTTGGAAAGAAAAGAAAAACAAAACTCTTAATGCAAATGTGCATAGTCAAGCAAAACAAATTCCCACACTGCCCATGCTCAGAAAAATGTGTGTCTCTTTCTTTATCCCCAAGTCCATAACCTCTCTGTCAGGAGGTGGGTAGCATGTTTTATCAGTCCTCTAGAATTGTGGTTGGTCATTGCATTTCTCAGAGTTCCAAATTCTTTCAAAGTTACCTTTACAGTATTGTTGTTACTGTATAAATGGTTCTCTTGTTTCTATTTACTTCACTCTGAATCAGTCCATATAAGTCTTCCCACATTTCTTTAAAGCCATCCCTTTCATTATTTCTTATAACACAATAGTATCCCATTACAGTCATATATCTTAATTTGTTCAGCTCTGAGGGGCGCCCACTTAATTTCCAGTTCTTTGCCATTACAAAAAGAGCTGCCATAAATATTTTTGTATCTATGGGTCCTTTTTCTCTTTCTTTGTTTTTATATCTACTGCTAAAGACTCCAGAGGAAGAGGTAAGCCATTCCTGGGCCTGAAAATCCTTGCTCTCAGAAAATGCTTCCTTTCATGGAACCATTATCCCATGTGTTGCATTGTAATTCCATTTCTTCTTCATTTAATTTGTGGGTCCCCATCTTTCTAAGGCTTAGATGGGTATCCTCTTGCCTTTTGTCCAGAAGAGCATCAGGGCACTAACCTACTCCCACGGCCCTACTCCCTCTCCATGAATAATAATTAACATCTATAAGTGCTTTATCATTTAGAAAACATTTTCCTCACAACAGTTCAGAGAAGTAGGTAATACAAATGTAATTATCCCCAATTTATAGATAGGAAAACTCAGGGCTCTCAGTGCTTAAATCACTTGACCAGAGTCATAGAGAATGCAAGTATGTAACAAGGTCATATTCAATTTGTTCATCACAACAATCCTGTTAGGTAGGTGCTCTTATTATCCCTGTCTTACAGCTGAGAAAACTGAGGCAGAGAGAAGTTAAGCGACTTGCCCAAGGTCACACAGCTAATAAGCATCTGAGGCTGAATTCGAATTCAGATCATCCTGGTGTCAGGTCCAGCATTCTTATTTACTGCTCCACTCAACTGCATGGTCCTTTGTAACTCTACATTTTATGATCCTTTGATGTCAAGCCCACCATTACCTACTGTACACCTTATTGTCTCTTATGTGAGTTAAAATAGAAGTCTTGACTTGACAATTCATCTTCTTTTCTTCCCTGACCCGACCCTGGCCTGTAGGTTAACAAAGAATGCGTCCGAGGACTCTGGGCTGGCCAACAGCAAGAGCTTATATTCCTACGTAACCGTAATCCAGAGAGAGGCAGCATCCAGAATAATAAGCAGGTCCTAAGGAACTTGATCAATTCCTCCTGTGATCAGCCTCTAGGATACCCCATGTATGTTTCTCCCTTAACTACATCCTACCTGGGGACCCACAGCCAGATGAGGAACGTTTGGGGTGGACCTATCAGCTTGGACAACATTAAATCCTGGTTCCTAAACAAATGGTTAAGGTAGGTTTTCCGATGAAAAAACCCCTGCATCCAAGTGGATGTTGGAGAAACCACAAATTGCGCAGACTCTAAATTCCACTGCTAATCGGTTTCCTCTTGTGATTCAAGCTATTACACACAATGGGTGTACACAGAAAATAGTAAATAGGCTTGGTCCCACTGTCTGAGATAGGGAAATGATGGGGATTCTCACACGGCTGAGAAGATGACTATTTCCTAAAGTTACAGAGGCTGAGAATCTGGCTTTGGTTCCCACAGAGCTTCAGACCTGGGCTCTTTATGAGTAATTGTCCCACATACCTTACAGAAAGCCAGGCCTGACCTCCCTCAGCATGGTCCTGTCAGTTAAATAAGCCTTATCTTCCTACTCTGGGTTCCTTGGACTGAATTCTAAGGAATTATGCCTGAATACTGCTTTTCTCCAAGCTTTTAATTAGGGGATCGATGGAGGTGAAAGGGCACTGCTTATTCAGCCCAGTGAAGTTCCTTCCTCTACAAAATCACTAAGGTGGGAATGAGGACTCTTCCTTCTTTCATGACATTCCCATTTGCATTATTAACCTCCTAGACATGGTGAAGGAGATCAGTAGTTACCTCGAGCCTGGTTGCTGAGCAGAATTTTCAGTACAGGAAGTGTCCTGGTGAGAATTTAATGAAGTATCTCCCGTGTTCACAGAATGCGCAAGGATTGTAATGCCAGCCAGCACAGTGGAGGCAACATTGAAGAAGTGGACAGTGGAGGGGGCACTTCAGTGGGGAGCAGCAGCAACTCAAGCAGTTCAAGCCAGGAAAACAGCGTGGAACATCCAAGGAAAGAAATCTCTCAGTTTCGGTTTTCTTCTCAAGGTGGTACATACAGGCCAGGTAGGTTAAGCACCAGAAGTAGCCTCCTAAGGAAGGCTTGCTGAGTCCCCAGATGGTGCCCTCTTTTCTTGGAAAACTGCTCCTTGAGGAAAGTGACTGGATTATTTTTTTCCCTTTGGATTTCTAGAAACTAGCATGGATCCTGGCATTTAGGTGCTTAATACGGACTTGGTGCTTAATTGGTTGATACCTATGTGATGTAGCACCTAAAATATGGGAAGGTAAGACTAGACCAGGTAAACTGGCCCAAAAGGTCCAACTCTTAGGAATATGTGCCGAAGACTCTATCTACTGCCTACCTTCATGGGAGTATTTGGTAGGCCTCTTTCCAGGACTAGGCCACCAAGTAGTCCACATTTTGAAAATATGCAATATTTTAAAATACCCTTCATTTCTCCCCCAACCCTTCTTCCCATAAGATGCAGCTTGAGCAGCTGCCCACTTTGCCTATCCTTAATTTCAGCTCTGAAATACGGTGGTCTGACAAATTCTGATCAGGAGCTTCAAGGTGGGAAAGAACAAGCAATAGCTTTTTTTTTTAGCTGCAAAAGTTCTGGTGAACCAGCTTCTGTCATTCACTTACTCACCCTTATCATGTGTAAGGCCCCTGTGTTAGACACAGAGCACTGTGTTAGCTTTCATGATTCACCCACCGTAGTAATTCATTCCTTTTGACAGCTGCTCACCCCATCAAATATGCAGTTTACAGAAACATTCCTGATACCCTAACTCTTGTATTTATCTCCAGTTGGAGCCTCCCTCTCGCCATCTCTGACATTTCAGAGTGAGAGAAGAGGTTGCCAGGAGATGGGAATGCAGGTGTTGGTTCAAACTATGGCTGCAATGAGTCAGAAGTTTAAAAATCTCATTTGAACTCATGCTCAAATTATTAGTCCCAACCGGATGGAAGAAGTTCAAAAATCAAACCCAAGATATGGTCCTGAGTTTTGGGAAGTTAACATTAGTTAGTTAACATTAGTCTCTTACATGGAAAAACAAAACAAAAAACTCCTCTGTTTTTGTTGTTGTTTTTTTTAAAAAATAAAGCTCTGATCTTAGTATTTTCCAGATGTCAAAATGCCACAATTTAGTTCCAAATAGTCAAATATTTAAGAGTAGCTAATACTTGGACAGTGATTTGTCTAACTGGCACAAACTGTGTACATGGTCAATGGTGATGCTGAAATGGAGAGTGGAATAAAGAGAATGTGTGTCTGGGTGGGCTGACAGGCTTTTAATGATTTAGGCACAGCTCACCAAATAAGTCCTTTTGTTCTGAGGAAAGTGTTAAACTTCTGTATTAGTGAGATGATATCAAGAGTTACTCTTGTCTTTTGTTTGGAAAAAGGTTTGTGTTATTCCTCATGTCAACAAAGAATTCATTTTCTCATATACATAGCAAGCATCCCTCTCATTTGTAGATGAAGACTTTAATGGTTTTACTTTTCATATTGAAAGTCACCATATTAGAGTCAATCTTTTGGTCATAGTTGGGAGCAAGCAGCATATAGTGAGGACATAAATGTGATGTGAAGCATTGAAGGGAGCACCCACATCAATAAATCAATTAGCCAATAAGCAATTGTTAAGCACCTACTGTATGTCAGGCAGTAGGTAGTGGGTGGGAGGGGAGAACAGCTCCTGCCTTCAAGGGGCTCACATTTCAGCTGTGGGGGGGCAACATGTATATGCCTATTAAATATGGACATTGATGAGGTTACAGATCCATGTACGTATTGAAAGAACTTGGAAATTAAACTTATCTCTTAGTAGAGTCTGGTGACTGAGTTGCTTATAACAGTTGAACTATCACAGAAGTGTCAAACATGGGACCCACAACACTCTCAAGTATGCCTGAACCAAATTAAAATGTAAGTAGGAAATATTTGACAAAATGAATTAAAATAAAATAAAACATAAATAATATAATATGTGGCTTTCTAAGTCAACATGTGGCCTACAGGGATACTTATGTATGGTTGGGTGGTCCCCATTTATATGTGAATTCAACATCACTGAGCTTCAGTATCATAATACAACCAATTTGAAATTGGTATATCCATCTGTGGTGGGGACCTGAAGAGTAGATCTGCTTGCTTATTTACTAGTAAGGATGTTTGCCCCAGAAATAGATAATAAATAGAATTGAATGGATGGTACTACAAATATGAATCATATGAATCATCTACAAATTATTGATAAAGCTTCTAGTTCTAAGAAACTCAGATGCCAGAATGAGCTCCCTAAGAACATTTAATCTGATAGCAAAGTAATTGAAAAGGTAAGGTTAATTGTGAAATAATGATTTTGAGAAGCAAAAAATAGACTTGGATTTTCTTAATTTAATGCTTAACTTAGTTGACTGGTGCCAGTCTGTCTACCAGAAAAAAATACACAGAACAAGCCACCAAAACCTGAAGCTCTCAATATCTGTGGGGTATGTTTAGCCTTCAGTCCTTTGTGGAGTCCTTAATGTAGAGAATTTTTGTCCCTTTGTCTCTCAGTGAATTATTCCTGGCCAAATACGGGTGGTCCACTATCCAACACTGTAACCACTGACTAAGGGATGAATATGGAATGTTTTTGGCAGTCAGCTTTACAATTTAAATCACAAACAGATGTCTGGCCATGCTAAACTCTGATCAAACTAACAAATCACCATCTCCAATCTTAATCCCAATTTTTCAAGGTCTCCTCCCCCACTTTTTTGAAGATAACATTAAACTAATCATTTGGGACAGTTAACATAGGCCACAACTCTCCCTTTTTCCTGAATTACTGAGATGGATGGTGCTATGATGAAATCATCATACAAGGGTCTGACCACACTAATTCCAAGAAAGCTAATAGAAGTCCTGGTAAAGTCCACCTATGGCACTTTAAGCCAAGTGTGCCTCTTTCTCATGTATGAGAGCAAAAATAAAAGCTGGGTCATATGAAGGAAAGAAAACCACAACCACTGACTGCCCTCTGGGAAAGGCCATCATTACCTTCACTTCAACTAAGCCATTTCTGTTTCTCAACTGCCACTCTCTGCTTGATGTGATGGAGAAGGGTCATTTCATTAGAAACCACTTCAACCAATAAGCTGTTTGGAAGGAAATTGGCTCTTTGGAATTTCTCAGCAGTATAATTAGGTTTTGTCCCCTAAGGAGCTACTCCTCAATGAACACTTCACTGCTCAGGCCTCCCTAAAGAAAGATACTTGAAGTATCTCAGAATTACTAGAATATGCTTTTTTTTTTCAATGATATTCATTGAATAAGTCAAGGAATAAGTATCTGGTTATTTATGAAGAATTACCAATGTAAACGATACGTGTATGTATAGGTTCAGAGGATGGACCTTTGCCCAGCAGGAAAGGGTCTTTATTTATTTTAGAAGTATATTTGCTACTTCATGTTGCTAGTAAAGTACAAGCTTATACTTTTTTTTACTAAGTAGTCCTATGAGTTGTAAAATTTTAAACACACACACACACACACACACACACACACACATACACACAGAAATCAAACAAAATCAGATTTCTGTGATCTATCATTTCCCTCAAGCTATAACTGATAGCTACTTCCTCAAATTTCTGTTAGCATTTTTGTAAGCACCTCTTCTTTTAGTTATTGTCCAATTTTGATTGCAGATATAACCCTGGGCACAAACTTAGGAACTTACAGATGGGTCACCTCATTGGTGGAGAGAATTACTGACCAGAAATGCCCCTTACCCAGGCAGGGATAGTTGAGTAATCATTCTGTCTACCAATGAGGAGAGTCTTATGTAGGTCCTTTGGTTTAAGCCATGTGTAACATTAGATCACATTCATTTTACCGTACTATATTGTAAAATTTAAAAGGGCAAGGACTTCCTAATTTTATCTTTGTATCCCCAGCACCCACTACAATTCCTTACATATAATATAAGCTTAATAAAAATTGAATTGAATTTTCTGGTTGAGCAAAGTTGAAGTCTTGCTGCCATGAGGTATTCAAATAATGAGTTATGTGGAACAAGTATCTGGCTATTCACAAAGAATAACCAATGTAAATTGTGGGTCTTGAGGCCATCATATGCAAAATGCAAGCCATGAACTAGTGGTTTCCATGATCGAAAAGTTTGTGGTTTTCTCTTTACTTGTATGCCTACAGACCTAGAAGGGTTAAGAGATGAAGCCATTTCTCATATATTTCATTGGTCCCCTCTAACACTAGGCCACAATTTCTCACAAAATGGCAATGGGTTCCAGTGGCAGGGAGCCACAAAAGAGATCAACCAAGGCATTTGAGGGCTTGTAACTTTATCATGCGAAACCACAGAGAAAGATAATATGAATGGATGGTGATGAGGAAAACTGATATTTAATATAAGGTTCCATAATGTACCAGATAAGTGCATACATTCATTTTATTATTCAAATAACAGATAAGCATTTAAGGCCTGCAGTGCAAAAAGCCTTGTGCTAGTAGAAATTCAGTTTAGATAAGACCCTGTTCCTCCCTAATTTCATGGAGTTTACAAATACAAAAATAACTAGAATAGGCATTTTTGCATGATAAATACATCAGAAGGTTGCAAAATGAAATGCTATGGGGTGAGAGAGGAAGAATGATCACAGAAGACTTTATAGAAGACCTGGTATTTGAGTCAGGCTTTAAAGGATGTCAAGGGAGAACATTCTGGGCCTAGGAAAGAGCATGAAAAAAGCCAAATTGCTCATGGTAAGAGAACTGCAAATTAAAACAGCTCCATAGCTTCACCTTTCACCCAGGAAAATGGCAAAGATGACAAAAATATAGAAACAAGTTGGAAGCACTGTGGGAAGATGGGTCCATTAATGTACTATTGGTGGAGCTGTGAGTTGGTCCAACCATTCTGGAAAATAATTTAGAGTTACGTAAGAGAAGTGACTAGACTATTCATATTCTTTTACCCAGCAATCCCACTATGGGGCACATACCTCAAGGAAGCCCAAAACAGAAAGAAATACCCCATAAACAGCAAACTTTTCATAACAGAACTTTCTGTTGAAGCAAAGAATTAGACACAAAGTAGTATTCCCCAATCACTTGGGGAATAGATGAACAAACTGATAAATAAATATAATGGAACATTATTATACAGTAAAGAATGATGCATAGGAGGAATTTTGAGAAGCCTTGGAAGATTTGTATGAAATGATGCAGAGTGAAATAAGTATAGCAATATACAGAGTAACTCTAACAATTGAACTGTAAACATTAAAAGGAAGCAGAACTTTAAGTAACTATAATAACCAGTCTTAGTCCTAGAGAAAATATAATGTAATATGCTTTCCTCTTCTCAGAAGATGTGAAACTAAATGTAGAATGTTGCATATATTATCAGATATCATCACTGAAGCAGTGGTTTTGTTGAACTCTTGGGTTTTTTTTGGTCTTGCAAGTCAAGTCAAGAAGTATTGATTAGATACCTAATATGTGCCAGGCACTGTACAAAGTGCTAGGGATATAAAAACAAATGCTTTCAGGGACCAAGAAGTTTAATGGGGGAAGCAACATGCAAGCCATTATGTACCAAAAAGATATATAAATGATAAATTGGAGATAATCAATTGAGGGAAGGCACTAAATTTTTTTTTCATTTTTTTGGGGGGAAGGCACTAAAATTAAGGGAAATTCGGAAGGTACTTGAAAGAAACTAGAGAATCCAGGAAGTGGAGATAAAAGAGAGAATTCCAGGCATGAAGGGGAGCCAGTAAAAACATTTAGCTAGGAGATAGAGTGTTGTGTTCAAGGATCAGCAAAGAGGCCAATGTTACTAGATTGAAAAGTATGTTCGATACAGCTTGCTATTCTTTTAAAATACATAATAATCATATAATTTTCCCTCCCTCATCTGTTTCCTAGAGATTGGTACCATTAGACATAAATATGCACGTGAATGTATATACACCAATACACACATAGGAAATAATTCTATACATACTTCTGTTTATTAGTACTCTCTCTGGATGCAGATAGCATCTTCCTTAATATGTCTTTTGTAGTTAATTTGGGAATTTATAATAGTCAAAATGACTTGGTCACTCAAAGTTCTTAAAACAATATTGCTATTTCTTGTATACAGTGTTCTCTTGGTTCTGCTCATTTCACTCTTTATTATTTCATGCGAATTTATCTGTTTATTTAAGACCATCAACTTCATCTTTTCTTACAGCACAGTAGTATTCCATCACAAGCATATACCACAACTTGTTCAGCCATTCCTCAATTGATGGGCATCCCCACAATTTCCAGTTCTTTGCCACCACAAAAAGAACTGCTACAAATACTTTAGAAGATATAGGTTCTTTTCCTTTTTCCCTGATCATCTTTGGAAATAGAAAGAATAGGAATTGTACATAATATATTTATAGTTTCATGAGCAAGCAACTTTTTTATTATACTCTGTAATGGAAATGCTTGTTTTATTCCATAAATTAAAAATATTTTTAAAGAGCATATTGGAGAGAGTAAGAAGGGTAGGAATGATCTAGGTTATGAAGGGCTTTGAACATTAAATAGAAGATTTTATCCTTGATTCTGGAGGTGATATTTGGAAGCACTAGAGTTTATCAAATAGGGAGATGACCTAGTCAAACCTGCTCTTTAGGAATACCAATTTAATAGGAATGGGGACAGACTTGAGGCAAGGAGACAGCTAGAAAACTATAGCAATAGTCCAGATATTGAGGTGATGAGGGCCTAAAACTAGGGTGGTGTCAGTGTCAGAGGAGAAAAGGGAGTGTCTGTACAAGAGATGTTATAAATGTTCAATCAAAAGGTCTTGGCAACAGATTGGATATAGGGAAAAGAGGGAGGAGTTAAGAATAGTATCTAAACTGCAAGCTTGGGTAATGGGAGGATGATAGTACCTTTCACAGTAATAGGAAGGTTAGGAAGAGGTGAAGACCTGGGATGGAAAAATGAGCTCCATTTTGGATATATTGAGTTTAGGATGTCTACAGAACTTTCAGTTTGAGATATTCAATAGGCAGTTAGAGATGGCAGTCTGGAGGTTAAGGGAGATGAAAACTGAATCCATGGAAGCTGATGATATCACCAAACAAAATAGTATAGAGCTGAAAGAGAAGACAGAACAGCCTTGAAGGGCACTCAATATTAGCTGGCATGACCTGGATGAAGATCTAGCAAAGGTGATTGTGAAGGGATGATCCAACAGATAGGAAAATAACCCCAACAGAGCAGTGTCACCAAAACCTAGAGCATTAAGAGCAAGAGGATCCTCAACCACGTCAAAGGCTGCAAAGCAGTGTTTGAGGAAGGTATTAGGGATAGAACATGTCCCAAAATTACAATAACCTAAAAACAAAGGCATCAATATAGCTTTTTTTTTAAAGGTATGGAGATCTGAGAGCACAGTATGTGTTTTGGGGGAAAGAGAGTAGTCCATTTGGATCAGAGGAATACAAGAAGTAAAGATGACTACAACTGAGATAAAGCTACAAAAGGGGGATGGTACCAGATGATGTTAGGGAAGCTAGGCAGTATAGTGGATGGAACATCAGAACGCCGGAGTCAGGAAGACCTGAGTTCAACTTCAACCTCAAACACTTACTAGCTATGTGACTCTGGGCAAATCATTTACCCATTTGCCCCAGTTTCCTTATCTAAAAAATGAACTGGAGAAGGAATGGCAAATGGTCTAGTATCTTGGCCAAGAAAACTCCAAATGGGGTCCATCAAGAGTTGGACGTGACTGAAACAACTGAAAAACCAGATGATGAACGTATATGCCAGACAAAGGAATCAGAACTTTATTTAGTAGGCAATAAGAATCTACTGAAGTTTTTTTTTTAACTAGTTCTATGCGTAAGAAAAAATTATTCTGGAAATAATATGAGGAACAGAGGAGATAAATCAGAGGGAGAAAGGCTTGTTGGAATGTTATTTTAATATCCACGCAGCCCTGATAAAAGACCTGATCGGGGCAGGGGGAGGGAGTTGGGGTGAGAGAGAGAGAAGTACAGTTGCAAGGGATGTTATGAAAGTGAAGTTGATAGGATTATACAACTGACTGCCACTGTGAGATTAGAAAGGGAGTTGATGCCACTGGAATTAATGAAATTGCAAAGGGAGGAATAGTAAAGGAAGAGGGCTGAGGATGGACCACTAAGGAACCCTCCTATTAAAGGATTAGGAAGAGAATGAGGACACAGCAAAGGAGACTGAGGACTCATCAGAGGAGGAGAACCCAGAGATCATGGTGCTTCTGATCTTTGGGGAGAAAAGAGCAGAAGGGTATGGTTTTTAAGTCTTTTCATAAAGCTATAGCACTACATTCTTTTGGTGACACAGGATTTCCTTTAAGTCTGGAATTTGACAAGCTAATTAGGTCTGTTTTTGATGGGCTATGAGAGTTTTCCCCTTCTCATGCCATAAAATGCAAGCAAGCCACTCTAAGTTTCTCCTCTCCCAAGTCATCAAGAGCTATAGGGCAATGTAGCCTTTCCCCAGCCAGGTCTTCAAATAACACAGGATTCTATTTTCTCCAATCAGCTCTCAGTAAAACAGCATCTGTTCTCCAGTCAGCAAAACTCACAGCAAATTAGACGCAAAGCCTATCTTTACTCCTCTTTTTTATTCCTTTTAAGCCACAGAGGGCAGTAAAGGACCACACAGGTAAGCTTCTGGAAGGTTTTACCTGTCTCAGGCTGTAGATTGCATGAAGAGCAATAAACCCAACCAACTCTTTATGCTGAAAGAAAATTCTGCTTTCTTCCAATGATACCCAGAATCCTCAGAGCCTGTTTGTTTGGCTTCACCAAACCCAAAGCAGCTGGCTTTATTTTCTAATTCTCCTCCACCTTGCTTCTCTCAAGGGGGCTGTCAGCTATTATCAGCATCTCCCTTCCGGGGGCTGCTGTGTCTCCTCCTTATCTCCTCTTTTCACTGATCACCTTTAGTGCCTCAAATCAAAGCATCCTCATACAGAGTGATGCATCTCAGTAACTCAACCCAGGTTGATCAATTCAAAACCCACAGTTCTATCAAGCATAACAATGTACACTTTTCTCATAGTCCCCAAACAGTTCGTGATGTGTAAGTTTCTTAGCTGTATCCTTCAAAACCCTGAAAACTGCGATGTGAAAATAAACTGATGGACAACGTTGTGCAGCCATGCCCATCCTCGGACAGTACTTGTGACTCTGAGTTGCTTTCAGACAGGTCCTCTCACTAGTTTCTCTCTGATTCTTGGAACTGTCTAGAGTTGTTTTTCTCACTCAGATATCTTTTTTTGTTGTTTTTTTTTTTTTTGGTTTCTCTTAAGGCAAAAAAAAAAGTTCATGCACAAAAGGGGCAGTACATTGCAGGAAAAATAAGCAGAAACTGCAAAGAAACAAATTTAGGTGTGATGTCAGGAAATACTTCCTATCAGTTAGAACTGCCCAGAAGTGGAACTACCCAAAAGTGAGGTAGCTGCTACTGTTCTTCCTATTTTACAGTTGAGGAAACTGGAGCAAACAGAGGTTAAGTGACTTGCCCAGGGTCATACAGCTAGGGTCTGAGGTCTGATTTTAACTCAGTTCTTCCTGATTCTTGACCTAATCCTGTCTCTACTGCACCACCTAGATTACTCAAGAGGGAATTCCTTTGGAGTAACAGGCATTATATTCAGTTTAAAAAAAAAAAAACTTGTTGAATGATTCAATTCAATGACATGTCTTAAGTATCTCTCACCTCTAAACTAACTACCACCTTGCTGCTAACCCAAGCCTTGATTGACCCCACCTCCCTTAGCCTCCTAGCTCCTCTGATTGGAGGGCTGGAAGGCACAGTACCAAACTCTTCTTGATGCCTTCCTTCATAGAGGGCAGAAACAAGACTCAGTTCACTCTACCTTGGATCTGCTGCCCTGCCTGGTTTTCACTCCCCAGAACAAGATGTCTGCAAGTGTCTGGTCATCCCATTCCTCTCCTGCCGCCTACTGGGTGTTGTTTCCCCTTTGGTTGTAAGCTCCTTGAGAACAGAGACTATCTTTATTTATTTTAATTATATCCCCAGTGCTTAGAAGAGTGCCTGGCACATAATAAATGTTTATCGAATTAAACACCTACCACTGCAAGGTATTCAAGGTGACTATGCTTGCCACTGGGGATATAGAGTTTACAGTCTTTGAGGGGAAAGCCCTAAGACCAAAACGGACACCATTTATATTACTTTATTTAATCTCTTTAGGCACAAGGATTCTTAACCTGGGGCCTGGGAACTTTTAAAAATATATTTTTATAATTGTGTTGGAATAGAATTATATTGCAATGTAAGACCTTCATATTTTATTTTATATATTTAAAAACACTATTCTGAAAAGGGGTCTATTGGCTTCGCCAGATTTCAAAGGAGCATATAACATTGAAAAAATTTCAGATCCCTCCCCTGCTCTAGGAAAATTCAAAGCGATCAAGTTTTTCTTGCTTTTTTCTTCTTTTTTTTTTAAACCAAGGTCCCAAGAATTAAGAGTCTTGTCTCTTTAGTAATTTCAATTCCAACAATGTAATAAGTAGTTTATAAAAAGAAAAAAATAAATCAAAAGGGAAATAAAAGTACTGGGAGTCAATAGGCCTGGATCTGAGACATTTCTTCTACTAACTTCCTGTGTGATTTCTCTAATTCTTGATCCAGTCACCAATAAAGTAAAGCAGCTGGACTAGATAATATCGAAGGTCCTTACCACCTCCAAGCACCTATGATTCTTTTACTGATAGAGTAGCCTGAATTATTTGAACCAATGATAACCCATATTTATATATCGCTTTAAGGTTTTCCAAAGTAATTAATTATAAGTTTTGTTCTTATTCACCAAACAGAAATTACATGGTCACAGATTAAGAGCTGGAAGAGACCTTAGAGATTAAGTCCAATCTTCCTCCTTGCCCCATTTTATACATAAGCAAACTGAATCTCAAAGAAGGGAATTGAAATGTCCAGAGTACAAAGTTAGTAAGTGTTAAAAGCAGAATCCAAACCCAGATATTCCTCACTTCAAATCCAACACTCCATCTACCGTACCACACCGTATGGAGGATTTGGGAGTGGGAGTGGAGTGGCGGCGGCAATATTCCCTGGCAAAATAATTTGTTTTGTTCTCTTGTTAAGGCAGAAGAAAAGGCCGGAGTCAGTCTGCTCAGGCACGTGCTACCTTCATCCAAAGACCACCCATTTCAAGTTTGTCTGGGCCAGCTTTGGAAAGCCGTCCATCCTTGTTCCAGACTTCCACATCTGTCCACGAAATAGCCCAAAGACTTTCCAGCAGTCAGCTCTCCCTACACAATTCTACCACATCGCTGCACTCTCAGCCTCATCCTATTTCTACAACTGGCCACCTCAACGTCCGAGAGAGAGCTGAGGCACTGATCCGATCCAGCCTGGGCTCGTCCACCAGCTCTACACTCAGTTTCTTGTTTGGCAAGAGGAGCTTTTCCAGTGCGCTAGTCATTTCTGGGCTCTCAGCTGCAGATGGAGGAAATACCAGTGATACCCTGTCTTCTAGCAGTGTCAACATTGCAATGGGCCCCTCAGCTAGAGCCATGAGCCAAACTACAAGGGTAAGATGGCTCTGTGTTAGCAGGAGTAATCTAGTTATTTGGCTACTTGTCTACATTGTTTTGACATTTGATGCTTAATGATTCCCATCAATCTACTTCCAGGATTCCATCTTCTTCACTATAGGGTTCCCAGAGTGATAAACGACAAAGTAATTAGACATGAAATGGTTTGGCAGTTCTGTGAAGCAAACGGGATCTAGAGTACATGTGCTATAAATAATAATACCCTGGTATCGTTGGAGATTGCCAGATACAACCGAGCTAAGCAGAAACACTGTCATTAACACAAAATCTTTGGATGGGAGAAAACAATGTGTTCTTCACTCATCCATACAGGAGACAGCATTTCCTATCAATTTGTTTGGCCCAGTCCCTTCAGATCATCTTGGTCTGAAATAGAGGAAAGAAAAAGGAATGCAAAAGTCTGATCTGTATGCTGTCCATTATTAGCCACAGTTTTCAATGTAATGAGATGGACATTACTTTTAAGTAGTAAAATGCTGGGAATTTCTGCCCATCCAGAACCCCAAGTAGATGATGTTACATTAATACATTAGTTGCATTAGTTTCAGAGAAACTCAAGGCTCCAGCTGTTCTCTTTTAAGGTTTGTGCTATGGACAAGTGTTGGTTGCATTAGCAATTGGAATCTTTGAAGGTGGAAGTTTCCCATGTTCCATTTTGTCATTTGAAAGTCAGCAGGGACTAGAGGCTAGAGAGCTGACTTCAAAGTCAGAAAGACTTGGGTTCAAGTCCCACTTCTGGCTGTGTGGCTCTGGTTTAAGTCTCAGTGATTTAAGCAATTCTCAAAATTAAAAAAAAATTAATGTAAAAAAATTTTACACATAATTGGAAAATAAAATATTAAGAAAGGAGGAAAAAGACTACAAATTACAGACAAGATGCTGAATTTATTGATAGAGGGAGTTTCCTTACAAGGAGTTCCCCATACTGATGAAATCACAATCGCTTTCCGTATTTAGTGTTTATACTATTTGTACCCTCGACTTTGTTTCTGGCTTTTAAAAGAAAAGTCACTTAGGGGAGGGTTCAGAAAACACAGTGACCCTGGATTACAAATTCACATTCTTGTGAGGGAACCATTCATAAAGAGGATCCCAAAATTATAATTTCCTTTCATGGAATGGCTGTCTATGAATGACTGGAAAGAAATGTTTAAAGCTGTGCCTCTAGAGAAATTATTCCCAGGCTTAAAAAAAGTCTTTATTAATATCTTTTGTTTTTATATTGCTTGTGTATTCTTCTTCTTCCTACTTCCAGAGAGCAATCCCTTATAGCAAAGAATAAAAAGAGGGAAAAAACCCCAGTTCAACAAAACTCACCATCATATTGAAAATGTATGTCATTGTATGCCATGTTCCACTCCCATAGTCTTCCACCTCTACAAAAAAACAAAAAGCAGGGTATCCCTGCTTTTTATTTCTTTTGTCTCTCATTGAAAGTACAAGACAAGCAAAATACCAGCTTTGTGATTTCCCATATATTCCCTTTCTCCCTCTTCTCCACCACATATAAGTATTATTTAGCCAAAGCCAACAGCAGCCAAAACAAAAACACCTCTTGATTGAGATGTGAGTCAAAACATTATAATTTCAGCATTTATGATATTTGGTAAGGATGCAAAACATAGTGGAAATGGAAGCACAAGGAATCTAGAAATATAAATGACCTTGTTTCCAAAGGTCATATCATTCTAATACATTGACACCCATGTTATATGAGAAAAGCTTCTACACATTGCAAGATCCCATGCTAAATGTAGAATTCAAGATAGGCCATCATGAACTCATTTTCTGACCTAAGACCATTGATCAATCTATTCTAGTTTAAAGACCAGGAGACGTTATTTCACCAAAGTTTCCGAGGCCACTTTGGACCATCCACGTGATACACTGGGCCTATTCACAGAGATGCATGCTACTAGAGAGTACCAAACCAACAACATTTGCTAAGCTATTTGAATACTTTTTTTTTTGTTTGTTTGTTTTGGAAACAGTTCTCTGAGCCTTGTGAAACGACATATGCCACGGAACAGGGTCGGCTTCGAGATCAACATCTTCCTCAGGCAACGGCAGAGAGCCTTAGTGTGATCTGTCGGAGAGCCAGCCAGGAGGACATGGGCTTGGATGATACAGCCTCTCAGCAAAGTCTATCAGAAGAGTCATGAGGGACCCAGGGGCTGCAGGGGACTCACTTTCAGAAGACAACTTGTCTTGTCACCTGCAGTTGGCCTGGAGTGTGACACCAATTTTAAAAATCTCTATCTTTTGAACTCAAGACCCAGGAAGTTTAAAACAAAAAGAAGCTGATGAGAGCCTACAAGAGGACCTTTAACATGGATCAACGAGACCTTCCCTAAAACACAGTGCAACTCTATCTCAGGTTCTCGGAAACTTTTCACTTGATGACTAAAACCTATGTGCTATCTCTCCTTTTCCCACGCACCTACCCCAACAATTCCCAGCTACCAGAGATGCTGATGTGGATTACTGGGAGGGCTCAAGCAATTACATTTTAAAATTGGAATAACAAACAAAAGCCATTTAGTATCATAACATAACTAGAAGCAGTGCACACACACACACACACACACACACACACACACACACACTGACTACTATTTTCAGCCATTACAAAAAGAAACTAATTGCATGTTAAATAATTGGCAATTTTATACATAATGCATTACCGTGAAAAAATTCTGAATAGTAGCATTTAATATATAATGGGCTGTTACAATATGCTACAGCAAAATCTAAGTTTTTAAGAAGAACCTCATTTCTTTACCACATTCCTGATGGTGGTAATTAAGTACACAATAGTGACATATTTCAGGAGATGCTATAGTGCATGCAGCTATGTATAAAGTATTTTGTAAAAGAACTAGAATGCATATTGGTACAAGATGAATTAAGAAACCCAGTTTAAAACAACAAAACAAAACCTGTGCATGAAAAGCCATATTGGATCATATGATGTTCCTAACTCATAGTCAGAGTTCTTTCTAGAAAAAGGCTGTGTGTTGCTGCTTAGTTTGCAGGAATGCATACCTGTTTCTGAAGCCAAGAAATCCTTAATGTATCATAGGACACACATCCACACCTTTGTTTTTGTAATTAAAATGTTTACAAAGATTGATGCTTTCAGGTGTTTTGATTTCCTACAATTGTTATCCATCGGAGGAGAGAGGAAAAGAGAGTGGGTTTTCTTTTGCTTTGAGAATGGAATTTTAATGAGCTCTGTTTGGGCTACTATACTTGAGTCTAGACATGAGCAAGCCTATGCAACACTCGTACAGCAGAATCCTGGGGTCTACACTAACAAGAAGGGGAACAAGAACGTAGTAGCTAGCCCAGTAAGAATGCAGTCTACTATACATTAGATGCTGAACTCTCATTCTAGTCAACAATGACAAAATAATAAGTGATAATAATAACACTTATATAGCACTTTAAGGTTTGCAGAGTGCTTGATGAATATTATCTCATTTTAACCTCCTAGCACTCCTGGGAGGAAGGTGCTATTATTACCCCTATTTTAATTTTACAGAGGAATTTGAATCGGGAGGCAGTTAAGTGACTTGACCAGGGTCACACATCTAAGGGGGGATTTGAACTCAGTTCTTTTTGACTCCAAGTCTGGCACTATCCACTGTGACACCTAGTTGCTTTTGTCTTTTATAAAGATAACAGGTTGTAGCATTTGACATGGAAACAACTGTACAGATTTACATTAAAGAAGAAAAACATCCTTTTCTTCACCATAAAAGGAAGTGGGCTTGGTGGGAAAGGGGTTCTTTATCCTCATAAAAAATAGTTTCCAGTGTTATTCTCATTCATGATTGCCCATTCTCGTTTTGTCAGTGCCCTAAGTAAAAATGGAGTGCCCGAACTCAATATGATATTTTAGAGTGTGGTCTGATCAGATGAAGTACAATGGGCTTCATTCTAGTCATTAAACTTCAATTAATATAGCCTAGGTTTGCAATGGTGTTATCTATTTATTTGCTCTTCTTCTTCTTCTCCTCTTCCTCCTCCTCCTCTTCTTCTTCTTCTTCTTTTCTCTCTCTCTCTCTCTCTCTCTCTCTCTCTCTCTCTCTCTCTCTCTCTCTCTCTCTCTCTCTCCCCTTCCTTCCTTATACTGTTGATATCAGAGTTTGCCAAAACACCTAGATCTTTACTACAAAAAATTGTAGTCTGTCTATACCTACCTTTGCTCCCCATCTTATACTTCCGTAATAGTCTTTTTTTTAAGGTGAGGTTTCCCTATCTTACCTAGGCTGGAAGAGCATGGCCCCAATTTCTCTACTGATCAGCATGGGTGCTTTGATCTTCTCTGTTTCCTGCCTGGGCTGGTACCTCCCTTCTGAGGCAACCCAATGGCCCTTGATCCCAGGAGTTTGCCATACTGACACCAGACTCGGTGGGTTCACCCAATCAGCTTATCTCTCTCTGCAGCTCAGAACTCCCAAGTTCAAACTGTACTTTATTAAAATTTTGCCAGGTTTCAATACCAAGTTCACTATTGCCCTCTAGTTTGCAAGCTCTAAAATAGCCTTCCCCCTTTTGGAGATTAGAACATTTGTCCATCAAGAGTCCAGCACCACCTTTCTCCTTCAAAGTTCCTAAAAAAAAAAAAATCACCGACAGCAGTTTACAATTCATAGTTGGAAGTTCTCTCAAGACCCTAGGATGTAATTTGCACAGATCAGGCGACTGGAAGTCTTTCAGGGTACCAATGTGCTCTATGACTTCCTCAATGAAGAAATTCCAAGTATGAAGAAACTGAACCAATTCATATGCTCTTCATCTCAACTCTGTCCAGAAGACTGGATGGTATTTTTGGGTAATTTCTGAATCACTCAGGAGGAAAATTTACCCTAATGCTGTATGACCCACATGTCAACTTACATGGTATGGATGCAGTTTCTATATGAAAAAATGAATCTCTTCACCTCCTCAAGCAAATGAGAAAATAAGGTCAAGACTCCTAGGGCCATTAGTAAGAAGGTGGCTACCCAGTTGCAGTCTTTTCAACAGTTTATAAATACAAAAAAAAAAGTCAAATTAAGTAGAAATAAAACTAGCCTGGATAAACTAGGAGGCAAACAAGTATAAAAATAATGTCAAATGAGGAATCAGATGAGCTCTGCATGCAGGCATTTCTAGCACCATTGAAGAAACATTTGTTCAAACAGGTCTTCCCAGGTTTCTCTGAAACCAACATCTTCTTCATTTCTTATGGAACAGTAATATTCTATTTTTCTTCTCCTCTGCCTTTTTTTTCCAATGAGAGGGAAAAAAATGCCCATTAATTGAAAAAATAAATTTAACCATAAAAAAATGCTCTGGGGAAAAAAGATAGGCTTATGAGTTTATTACTCAGTTGTGGCTAAGTACACTTAATACCTGTCCCATTGTTTGGTAGGTTTTGAATTCTGCTTCAGTTTTCATATTTTGATTCTTGTGTAGTCATCTTGTATCCACACACTAAGAACAATTTTCACCTTGGAAAGTCTGGGTCTCTAAAGCTAATGTAAATCCGAGGGTTGTGCAGTTACCCCACAAATCTGGGCCTGTTGATGCTGCTAATTAGGACAATTCTAGTCAAAAGAAAAAAAAAGGGACAACTGTCATTGCCTGACAGGATTAGACTTTCTGGCCAGGCCCAACTGGGCAGTCTCACTTTTAATATGACCATTCACAATTCATGAACTTAATAACCTGGCCTTCAGCCAGTCAGCTGGCTCATCGGAGTGTGTTCCATACAAAATAATGCATTATTAGCCCCATTTAAAGGACATTTCCAGGGCTGACATTTCTATGCCAGGTTTATCCAAACGTTCTGCCAGGAGAAGGCTGAATAATTATTTTCAGTACTTGGAGGCTGTAGAAAATTGTTTCTCCTTCAAAGTTAATATAAGAACTGAGACTCAGTTTCATATAAACTGTGTAGCTAATCTGGTATTATTGGATTTAAACTCTTTGCTATGTGTCTGAACCAGCCATGTCTGGAAAGTTGTTTACTAAAATCATTAGATCCACGAACTTCTATTTGGACCCATAAAATGTGCATTCAGCATGCCTGTTGACATTTACAGCCCCGTCTCCCATCACCTCCACTTTGTCCTAGGGCTCCCTGTCTACAGTCTAACTGAAGGAACACCAGCTCCTGCTGGCAGTGCACACAAGGACTCATCTGCTCGGAGAAACTACTTTACAACCCAAAGTAAGAGCAAAAAGGGAAAGAAGATGGGAGCACAATACTTAATCCCACCCCCTTCCCCCCCTGCCCACTAATCACTTTAAAAAACCTAACTTTTACTAAAGTAGTGAAATGCCTGTACATGTGAATCTAGGAAGTCAGTATCTTTATAACCTGAAACTTTATAATTCATGGTTTATCATTTATGTACTATTATCCTACAAAATTAAAAATCTACATTATAAAGTTCCCATTTGTTAAAACTGAACAGATTAAAAGAGGTTGTATTTTTTATTCTTTTAATGTTTAAAAATATTCTGAACTTTGCTAAAGAAAACCCTAGCACAATCCAATAATTTTTGTCATTTCTTTATCAAGCTAAAGATTGAATTTTTTTAGTCTGTGGTTTTTTTTAGGGTTAAGTATGGTTTTAGGTGGCTATAAGACACTCTTGTGTAATAAATACCAGGGCTTTTGAGTGCAACTTGACTAAGAATCCCTCCTGCAGACTCCACGATCAAAGCCATTGCATTATACAAATTACATGTTTCTGTAGGGAAAAAAAAAAAAAAACTTGTCATCTTTCTAAGCATTTTACTCTGAAACCGAAGCTCAAAGGAAAGGAAAAAAAAAAGCACAATTAAAAAATCTTGCTCAGGAAAATGCTATGTGGCTCAGAGTATGAACTGGTTTTATGAAGGAAGGCAAAGCACATGAAGAGAACTCTCAGTAAATTAACTCTCTGACATCAGTTCCACTCAAGTTGCACCAGCCCCACCCAAACCCAACTTTTTTCTGGAAAAACCCTTCTTCAACCAAGTGGTGCGTTACAAACCCACATCTGAATTTTCTTTTTAATGAATTTTGCATCTGATGAATGGCTGTAATTTCTATGTTGCTCTCACCCCACCTGCTAAATGTCAACTAACTGATTTGAAGACACGTTTTTTTCATTAACACCCCCCCACCCCACCCCTGGCATGGAAGAGACCCTTAATAAGGAAAGCAAGTGCTTTTATAAAACTTTTTTGTAATCAAAAGCTCAAGGAGGCCTCTCAACATTTACTAGAATTTTCTGTACCCAGATACATGTCTGGAAAAAACAAGCTACTTTACTTAATTTGAAGAAAAGGTTATCCCACCTCCTAACCCAGTTAACTGACAAAAGCAACTGGCTGAAAACATAGTTATTTTAGACAATAGCCAAACCAGTAAGGACAAGAAAGAAAAAGAAAATGTCCCAAAGGCATAAGAAAATGCACCTCTATCCCTTCCTGGTGGGGAGGAACCATAGGTAATGGACAATGGATATACTATTGTACTCGTTTATTTTGCTGAACTCCCTCTCCCCCGCCCCTTCCTCCCCACCACTTTCTCTCTCTGGTTCACTCTTTTATAAGAGCCAAGTTTCTGAGTAGAGGAAGGGAGGATAGATATAAATCTACATAGATAGAGATATGAAAAAGATAGAAAGCTGAATATAAAGATTTTAAATGCACAAGGATTTCAATTATTCTCCCACCTAGCAGAAAGTCTCTATTAGATTTCTGGGCCTCACAAGCATTTTGAATCTAAATAAAGGTTTCCAATCCTGCTTTCTGCTTTTACAAACTTCTCTGGGGGAAGTTGTGTTGGGGGTGGGTGGGAAGGGAGGATGAGGGAGTTAGTGGTAGTGAGGGAAACAGTACAGCATGGCTAGTGGTTGTTTCTTGATCATATCCCATCCATCTGGACCACTGGAATTGGATTAAGATACATTTACAGTGCAGACCCATGATCACGGGCCCTCTCTTGCTTTCCCACTATCAACTCTATGGTGGTAGACACAGAGAGACAAGTGGATCACTTATGAAAAAAATCCATTGACTATCCATTATGGGTTATAAGCTGCCTTGGTTTAGGGATATGCTAGAATAGGTATTATATAGCTGTATTCTACAAAATTGGCTGGTTGTTCTTTTTTCTGAAAGAGGACCAAAATGACATCACCATGCTAGAGTCAAAGTTACAGTGTATCTGACTGTAGCTGATCAGACCAATATGAGCTCCATATGCTCTACCACAGGTAGGGCACAAATAGTCCGTGTGAACATTTGAGGTGGATACTCCAAACTTATGCATCCTGCTTTGAGTTGTTTCAATTCTCCTTTGCTCATAGAGCACAGCACCTTCTCTGATGTGGGAATGCCATGCTGAGTGGTCCTGTGCCAGTGTCTCCCATGTCACACAATTGATTCCAAAGTCCTTAAGAGAAATCTTGAAAATGTCCTTGTATCACTTCTTCTGACCACCATGTGAATGCCTGCACTGTGTGAGTTCTCCATAAAATAGTCTTTTTGGCCAGTGAACATTTTGCATTCGAACAATGTGGCCAGCCCATTGGAATTGTGATCTCTGAAGCAGAGTTTGAATGCTTGGAAGTTTAGTTCGAGAAAGGACCCGAGTGTCTGGTACCTTATCCTGCCAGGTGATCTTCAGAATCTTCCTAAGACAATTCAAATAGAAGCGATTCCATTTCCTGGCATGGCACTGATATACTGTCCAGGTTTCACAGGCATACAACAATGTCTGCACAATGGCTCTGTAGACCTTCAGTTTGGTAGCCAGTCTAATACCTCTTCTCTTCCACACTTTCCTTCGGAGCCTCCCAAACACTGGGCCAGCTCTGGCAACGTGTGTATCAACCTCATTATCAATGTGCACATCCCTGGGAAGTATGCTACCAAGGGAAGTGAACTTATCCACAGCATTCAAAACTTCTCCATTTGCTGTAACTGCTGGTGCAGCGTATGGATGATGTGGTGGTGGCTGATGGAGCACCTGCATTTCATTGGTGTTCTTAGGCCACAATTAGCACAAGCAACAGAGAATTGATCCAGCATCTCAGCTTCAGAGGCTGCATTGAGTGCACAATCATTTGCAAACAGATAATCATGCACCAACACTCCCTCCACTTTGGTCTTGGTTTGTAGCCTTTTCAAGTTGATTAATTTACCATCAGTGCGGTAGC
>CM053626.1:218640482-218683447 GCA_028646595.1 Phalanger gymnotis | reverse complement strand
AAAAAAAAAAAACCACAACAGTATTTGTACTACCTGTCTCATAAGGCTGTTGTAAGAAAAGTGCTTTGTGTAGTTTCAACCAATAAACAGCCTTATTTTTATAATTGTTCCTTATTATAATCTCAAGGTGACAATCTTTCTTATCTCTTGTCTTCCTTTTATGGATGGGAAAACAAGACACAGAGAGGTTAAGCAACATGTCTAATGTAACAAACACAAAGGATGGCATTAAGGAGAATTAGAGTTCACAAGGCCTGAGTTTCCAGCCCTATTACCCATCCTGCTGAGTGACACTGCCTCTCTATGGTTACATCTGAGAATTCCAAATTTTTTAAAGACTTAATATATTCAATATGTGTCTCCACCTGTTTTCGACCATCTTAGTTATTTGAATATTTGTAAAGGATAAATAAGCAAACAACAACAAAAATATGGGGAAAAGATTTTAAACAATTTTATTTTGGAGTAATAATACTAATAAATCAAACCCTTATGCCACTTTAAGCTACACAAGACTAATGATGCACCTGGATAGGAATCTGATTTTCATGACATGCAAAATTGATTAAGTGGTGAACTCTTCTTCTCCCCCTCCCCCTGAACACATTTATAAACTTCAATGGGACAAATTCCACCTAATATTCTCCAAACCATTTCTCATTTCATAATTAACCCAAATCATGCACACGACTGCAAGAGGAAATAAACAGAAAGCTTTAAGCATAAATAAACCATAATGGATTGTTAATCTTGTATAGTCAATCCAGCATTAAGTCTAATTTGATCTTTTAAACATTTTATGGAAAACATCTGTCAAGACTTCTTTGGAGGAGCCACAAAGGTTTCAAGCACTCAGTTATCATAAACCTGATGGCATAAAAGCCAAATGGGCTGAGTACCAATCAGACACCACTTGAAACACACCACTACTTAGCAGACACGAAAGCACTAAGCACAAATGAGCTTTACTTTCGGCAGCTCTGCACGGTTGTCACGATTTCTTGTAAAAGGCTATCTCTGTTTTCCTTTGTGACCTGTGGGGAGAAAAGAAAAAAGACCAGTAAGGCCAGACTTCAGGCTTCCCTTCATTCCCCTTACTCCTCTGATGGGTAATATGCTAAGTGAAGGCACCTAAAGCTTCACTGGGAAAGAAGACATTGCATATTCCACTTAAGAACAGATCACTTTGAAGATATTTATGTCTGCTCTCAGCATCAACACTTGCAAATCAATCAATATTTATTAAGTGCCTACTACGTGCTCTGTTGGGGGCAGCTAGGTGGCACAGTAGATATAGTGCCTGGTCTGGAGTCAGGAAGACATATCTTCCTGAGTTCAAATCTAGCCTCAGACAGTTACTAGCTGTGTGACCCTAGACAAGTCACTTAACCCTGCTTGCTTCAGTTTCTTCATCTGTAAAATGAACTGGAGAAGGAAATAGCAAGTATCTTTGCAAGTATCTAGTATCTTTGCCAAGAAAACCCCAAATGGGGTCACGGTGAGTCAGGCATGACTGAAAAAGGAATAACCAACAACAATCAAGCAATGGGCTTAAGGATATGAGCTTTTTCAAGAAGATCCTACTTTGGATAGAGAGAAAAACTTCTAAGAAACAAGCAGAGAACCCTCTAAGACAGCATTTATCTAAAGTGTAACATGGTACAGTAGAGAGTCCTAATTCTGGAGCCAGAGGTACTGGGTTCAGATCCTGCCTGTGTGACCATGACCATGGCTAATTCATTCAGCCTCCCTAATTCTAAGTTTCTTCATCTATAAAATCAAAAGGGTCTCTAAGGTCTCTTTCTGCTCCAAGGCTGTGATCCTCTTAGGCTTCATAAGGCTCCTCAGAGAAGGCATTACATTTGATTCAAAATTCCATAACGATAATAATTTATAGCTGACATTTACATAGCATTTGAATCTGTAAAGGCACTTTGCAAACATGATCTCATGTGAGCCTCACAACAACCCTTATGGGAATCTTTGAAGGATCTGTGATTTCATTGATTTCAGCAATTGCCTTAGCAATAGATCCCAACCTGTCTACATCTAGGTACTGAAACTCCTATGGGGTTGTCTGAAGTGATCTGACCGTAGTCACATGGCTGGTGTCAGAGGTAAGTCATCAAGTCAAATCAACAAACATTCATTAAACATCTACCACATGCCAGGCACAGTCCCTGTCCTCAAGGAGCTAACAGAGGAAATAACATATAAACAGGATATATAGAGTATAAACTGGAGATTATCTCAGGGGCAGTAGAATTAAGAGGGACTGGGATAGGTAGAAAGCAGCATTTTATCTGAGACTTCAAGGAAGCCACGGAAGACACAGTATGAGGAAGAAGAAAAATCCAGGCATGGGAGACAGCCAGTAAACGTACATGGAATATGGCAATGGAGTGTCTTGTATGAGGAACAGCAAGAAACTTGTTTCAGTGGATGGCAGAGTGCATGATGTAAGATGACTGGAAAGGAAGTTTTCCTGACTATAAGCTCAGCATTCTATCCATTATGCCACACTGGATTTTTAGGTTGTACATGTCTATTATTAACATTCCCATTTGATAGATGAGTAAATTGAGTCTGAGGGGTCTCAGTGCTTGTTTACTGTCACAAGTAGAAGAGAAGCATAAGTTGGACTCAGGACTTCCCAACTCCAAGGCCATCATACTACCATACCACACTGTCTTTTTGTTTTTCTTCCAGAACCTGGAGCAATGCAATTCACAGAGAAGGCATGTAATCATATCTGTCAGATTAATAGTTGAATATCAAAGAATGTTACAAAGTGCTATAGGAGTTACTATACAAATGGTGGCAAACAGTGCGAGATGTATGATGCGGTTATTGAGAATTTGTGACACGCTTCCACAGAAAACACATTTAACTTATGTTGTACTGGCTAAGAATATCTGGGATTTATAAAAACCAAAGGGTGAGGACATCTGATCTCTGTAGAAGAAAATAGGTTTTAAAATTTAGAATCAGAAAGGCCTCAGGGATACTCAGAACACTCAATATACTCAATGCCCTGCCAAGAATCAATATGCTTCCAGAAAGCCAGTCATTCACTCTTTTAGATTTATGGCTCAAATCTTATTACAACTATCCCTATAAAGCAAAGAGACTGTCAAGGCCAGGCCACTGTAGTAGTGACTATACCAAAGCCCTGGTATAGTACAACATGAGGATGTGGTCAACTTCCTGGAGTTTGCTGTCCTGGGTTCTGAACTGAAATAAGATCAGGCTCACCATTTAACCCAACCCCAGTGGCTTCCTGTGTGGGCTGAGACAAGCCTCACTTCTTCTGTTCCAATAACACTGGGGGGATTCAAAAAAATTCTGATTTCAAGATGCAAAGAATGACTTTTCAAAGGAAAAATTCCATCTCGAGAAAACATTAATCAGCCTGTAGATGGTGTATAATGTAAAGGGCAGAGACCAACCTCATGGCATATGGGGGGGGGGCATTCACATGGGAATTCCTTACTCTCCATCTTCTCAAGAAAAACAAGATGGAAAAGAGCTGAGGAAACAGAGAGGAGGAAAACAAGAAACAGAGACAAGATGAAGAAGTTAGAGATAGAAACTAAAAAGAAGGAGAAAAGAAGGACAGAAAAGAGATGTGAGCATACTTTATTTTTTCTTTTTTTTTCGAGGGGGAAGGCAGGGCAATTGGGGTTAAGTGACTTGCCCAAGGTCACACAGCTAGTAAGTGTATCAAGTGTCTGAGGCCAGATTTGAACTCGGGTATTCCTGACTACAAGGCCCATGCTCTACTCACTGTGCCACCTAGCTGCCCCCACACTTTCTTCTGATGCAAAGAGTCAGCTATAGATTTCTAAGGGCAAAAAAAAAGACAGAAGGAATGCCAACCAGGAATGATATCTTCCTCTGCCATGTGGATGATGCTCCAGGGAATGAGGATGTGTAATTAGAGAGACAGTGTGGCATGGTAAAAAAGAACTGGATGTGGACGTCTAGGATTTACAACACGTTTCTGACTCTTACGCAACCATGGCGGAGTCATTTCTCTTCTTAGCCTCAGTTTCCTCATCTGTGAAACATTTCTGACCTCAGAGTATTATTGTGAGGATCAAACAGGATCATGCAAAGAACTGTGTAATCCCCAAAAGGCCATCATACATCAGCTGTGATTATTATTCCTTTAATATTTCCAACTTAGCTAAGCTGGTTCTCAGACAACAACATCTGTGCTGGGTCCAGGCCTCCCAGAGCTGGCCCTCTACCATTACACTGGGATCCCCTCCACAGATGATGACCAAAAGATTCTGTTTTTTCCTCCACAGCCACTGACATCACTGACACAAATGCATCAAAATCTCCTTGGCCATCGGACTTGAATGACTTTGTATTGGGCAGCTCCAATATTGCTCGGAACAAATATGACTTACTATAAACTGAATGAAAAACACATGAGATAACCGCAAATTTAACAAGGGGGTTGGGAGAGTATTATTTCCCTAAAAGTAATTAGGAATAAGGATGATTTCATTAGAATGAGGGACTCCTGGAGGAGGACACTACAACCACCAGTGTTGGTTGACGTGTTCCCTTCAACTTAGAGTCTTAGAGAATTGGCTAGGGCACTGACAGCTTATGGGATTCACCCGCAGCCTGGATATGAACATAGTTTTCTGAAGTCAGTTTCTTTTTCTGGATATATTTGTTTATATTGTTTCCTCAATAAAATGCAAAGCTATTTTAGAGTTATTATCTCATTCTTTATAATTATAAACCAGAGAGCCTGGCACAGTGTGGGGGGGGGCGGGTAGGGAGGGCATATGAGATGATTGGTTAATCACAACTAGGTGGCACAGTGCCGGACTTGGAGATAGAAAGACACAAGTTCAAATCTAGACTCAGACATTCATTAGCTAGGTGACTCTGGACAAGTTACCTCTCTATGCTTTATTTTCCTCACCTGTAAAAGGGGGATAATAATAGGACCTGCTTCCCAGAGATAATGCTGAAATAATTTTGTAAAGCATTTTGCAAACCTTAAAATGTTACATTAGCTATTATTATTAATAAATATAACCCAGAATTATAAGAATACCAGCACTATATGTTATCATAACTATTATAATGTATAATTATGTATTATATATCATGTATATTATATTACATATATAACATTATTATCATAATTATTGTTGCAGCTATTATTTTCATATTTCTAAAACTAGATTCAGAGAACTCTTACTGTATGGGATCTATCTAGGGTACCAAAAAAGACTGGAAAAATTATTTTCAAAGATTCTTAATAGATTTCCCCCTCTACTCCAATAAATACTTTTTTTTTTTTTTGCAAAAATAAAGGTCAATAAATAATAATATATTTGGAAATTACATGATGCTGGGAATGATTCCATGCCTAGAACTCACTCCTCCCATACCTCTACCTCAGGGCTTCCCTGACTTCCTTTAATACTCAGCTTGTATCCCACTTTCTGCAAGAAGCCTTTTCCATCTCCCTTCATCTTAGTGCCTTCCTTCTGAGATTATTTCCCATTTATTTCTATATATATATATATATATACACACATATATATATATATATATATATATATATAATTTTTGCCTTTCTTTGTATCTCCCAGGTTTACCAAAGTGTCTGGCACATAGCAGGCCCTTGATAAATGCTTGTTGACTTAGTTATTTCAAAGGGGCGCTAAAGTGCGGCCAAGGGAAAGACAACCCAGGAAGAAGGAGAGATGCTCAAGACAGAAATTCTGAAGACAAAAAGTAAAACAATCCCAATGAAGATAAAGGGTGGGATTTGTGATGAGAGACGAGGATGTGGCTATACAAGGCACTTCTCAACCATCTTAGATTTTAAAAAGAAATGTGCAGATACTAGAAATAAGGCTAAGTAACAAGAAACAGGGTAAGAATGTGCATGTTCCTTGTGAAAAAGGAGAGGAATGTTCAAGCTTAGAATGAGCTGAAGGTGGTAAGGGAAGCTGCTTAAAGACAACAAAAATGGGTTAACTGTAGGTCTAGGAGTAGAGATCGGGCCTAGATCTGTGATTTCATCAATACAGGAACTCCCAGATGAGGAAATTCCCTCTATCAGTGCAAGTTAGCACCTTCCCCGAAATTAATACTCTTAAAAAGTTGCCTAGAGCAGAAGGGGCCCATCGGCCTACTGCAACAAAACTCCCTTGAGTATGGCCCAAAACAGTTTAAAATGTCATTGTAAAATGTTTAATAAAATGAATTTTAAAAAACAATAATAAATAGATAATGTTAATTGTCGGTTTTCTAAGTCAATATGCGACCCAAAGGGTCACATGTATGCTCCCCATTCTATTTTGAGTTTGACAACACTGACCTAGACTAGAGAAGTGACTTGCCAAAGGTCACACAGCTAGTATATATTAAAAGTAGGACTTGAACCAGGTTGGAATAATAGTTCAACGTGATGGTGAGAGGTATCCAGTGGCGTAATCAAGGGAGCTGTGCTTGGCCCTGTATTAACACTTTTATTTCTATTGGTGATTTAGATAAAAATATTAATAATAATAAACGACAGCTAACATTTACATATCAATTTAAAGTTTGCAAAGCACTTTTACCTTTGATCACAGATGGCACGCTCATCAAATATGCAAATGAATCAGGAGTGGGAAGGATAGCTAGCTAACACATCACGTTGATGAAAAAGTCAGGATCCAAAGAATCTTGACAACCAATAGCACAGGGCTGGCACTGATGAACTTTTCTTTCTGTCTGATCAGGGTCCATTCCAGTTCTAATATTTTATGATTAAGGCACCAAGGTAGTGCCAGAGATAAAACATTTTAATTCAAATCTTATTCAGATATTTACTATTTGACTCTAGGTAAGTCACCTAATCTTTCTGCCTCAGTTTCCTCACCTGTAAAACGGTGATAACAACACCAATCTCACAGGGTTGTTGTGAGGATCAAAAGAGATATGTAAAGGGCAGCTAGGTGTCACTATAGTGGATAGAGGGCTGCATTTGCAATCAGCAAGACTCCTCTTCCTGAGTTCAAATCTGGCCTCAGACACTTACAAGCCATGTGACCCTGGGCAAGTAGCTTAACCCTGTTCACCTCAGTGTCCTTGAGGGCTTCACACCTCTCTTGACCTAACTAGCAAAAGGGTGTGGGCCTTCCTACAAAGGCAAGACTCCAGCAAAGGCACTTGATTGCCTTAGTGCTAAGCAGCACTCCAAAACAAAAGACAACAAAAAGTCCCACTTTGTTGTCATTACAAGCACTGGCTCAGGAGTCAAGAGGGCCTGAGTTCAAATCTGGCTTCAGACATCCGACACTTACTAGCTGTGTGACCTTGGACAAGTCACTTAACCACGCCCCGCCCCACTGCCTCACCAAAAAAAAAAAAAGATACAACTTGAGCACTGCCTTTTACATGTGAACTGCCAGTGTCCTTCCTCTCAAATTACCTTACCTTCAACTACTTTGAATCTATTCTATTTATCTTTATTCTGGTTGTACTCATATATGTCCTTGTTGTTTTCCCCAATTATAATATAAGCACCTTACGAGTTTAGATTTTTTCATTCATTGCATTTGTATCACTTAGCACAGGGCCAGGCACATGGTAGGGACTTAACAAATATGTCACACGTTTATGTTAGAAATACACTTGACACTGAAATTCAGGTATCAAGGGCAATTTATTATTATTGAGGAATTCAAAGGAATTGGTAAACGTTCCTGGCCAGGAGCAGGCTCCACCCTTCTCTAGGAAGGGGGAGTGGAGTGTACAGTAGTGAGACCAACTTTATTCTGTTAGACTGACATAGATTGATGCACATCACCTCAGTACCTCCCTTCAGAGAATGGATTGCTCTGATACCTTCTAGGTCACGATCTTCCCTATAGGCCCCCAATGTGCACCTTGTTGGCCTGTTCCTCCTTCCTCATCATATGTCCCATGTTCAAAAATGGCAGAAAACTCCCTGTGGGTGTGTGAGGTAATATTCACTTAGCCAATTAAGCATTGGTGGTAGCCATTTGACCCAGTTTTCTCTTCAACCTCGACCTTTATCTGGCCAGTTTAAATCAGTTTTGCCTATATCCTGAAACTGAGGTTTCTGCAAAACCACAAACTCCATCCCCCTTGGCTGAGGGCTCTCATCCTGGCTAATCTTTACTCCTTCTTTGTTCAAGCTGACACTTGATTATTCTGTGGAACTTAATTAACTCCTCTGTGGAAACCTAACTTTCTCTAACTTTACTCAATTAACTCTTCTGTGGAAACCTTTTACCCATCTCTCACATTTATATATCCTATTTTTAATCTTGTTACAAAGAAACACACACAGACCCCAAAGAAGCACAAGGAGAACAAGAATACTTGGAGAAAAACATACTTAACAACAAACCTAACAACACAGTGCTAGGCACAGACTAATTTCTAATCACAGAGAGGGGAAAAGGTTGGGATTGTCTTATTTTCTGATCCTAGAGAGGGTAAAATACTGGCATTGTCTTAATTTCTAATCCTAGAGAGGAGAAAATGTTGCTATTATCTTAATTTCTATTCTAGAGAGGAAAATGTTGGCATTATCTTAACAGAACCTTAACTTCTGGACTTAAAAAGTCAACTGACCACCCCCATTTGCCTGATCTGTTAGGCCCTTCCGATTAGATTAGTTTATCCACTTCTGTTTCATGCTATAACACTGGCAGGTCCCAAGGCTGCCAGACTCAGAATCTGTACCTACTGACCTCCTGATAACTTAATCTGTCTTTGCGACCAATCCTCTTCCACCTCCTATCTCCCTAGAAACACTATATTCATCACAGAAAACTCCTTATCTAGGAGGCCCCATAAGAGGAACAGCAGTGAGTCTAAGTTCTCTGAAACTTTAAAAAGAAAACATAATTTGAGATCTCACCATTTTTGGAAAATAAGTTGAGTGCTTAGGTATAATCAAAAAGATTGCTCCCCATTCCCAGGCTGGCCTAATTCTTCAAGGCTCTTTGGCACTTTCATGACTTCAGGAAACTTTAAATGTCAACAGCTGAATCTGTGGTCACACTGACTATAGCGACATTGTGCCTGATGACTTAAAGCTGGCCGATTAATAGTCAACTTGAAGCTTCATCACTCTGTCTTACAGCAGTCAGCTCTAAATACAACCATCAACTAGGCATGGAAAAGGACACAGAATAAGGGAGAAAGGAGGGAGACCAAGAAAAGAGAGACAGATGATAGAAAACAAAGGAATCCCATACTTGAGGGATCCATGTTTTTATCAATGTGGGGAAGACACCTTCCACGCATGCTGATCACAATTCACTACAGCCCAGTAATTTTGTGAGTTGGTACAGCTGAAAAAATCCAGCAGCTTGTAGCCTTCTGTTGATGCCCCTCTTCAAACTTGACTCAGCCAGTCAACTGATAACAGGCCATCCAAGGCCTATTCTCATAGCCTCTAGAGCTCAGTAGAAGCTACTAGTGGGGCAGAGTACTGGAACAGCCTTTGATAATTAATGGGTTATGTCTAGTAGAAGAGAGATAAAAAGAAATGAAAGGTTTATAATTGGTAGGGGTCCTGTGGAGCCTGTGAGGCAGCTAGGTGACTCAGTGGATAGAGTGCTGGGCCTGGAGTCAGGAAGATTTATCTTCATGAGTTCAAATCCAGCCTCAGACACTTGCTAGCTGTGTGACCTTGGGCAAGTCACTTCACCTTGTTTGCCTCAGTTTCCTCATCTATAAAATGAGTTGGAGAAGGAAATGTCAGGCCACTCCTTTACCAAGAAAACCCCAAATGGGGTTGTGAAGAGTCGGACGTGACTGAAATGACCAAACAACGACAACTGTGGAACCTGGGTCTCTCCCGACTCTAAGTCTAGCAGTCTTTCCATTGCACACTGTTTCCAAAGCTGGGAGCTATTAGTTAATTATTAAGCATTTATTAAATGCCTACTATGTGCGAGGCACTGGAAGTACAAAGATATAAATGAAACCGTCCCTGTGCTCAAGAAGCATACATTTAAGTGTATAAAAAATAAATAGAAGATAACTTCAGGGAGAGACACTAGCAGCTTGATGGAATCAGAAATAGCCTCATGTAGGAGGTGACATCTGAGTCGAGTTCTGAAGGTAATTAAGTATGCCAAGGGGCAGAGGTAAGGAGGGCGTGTGGGCAAAAGGGCAGGATGAGAAACCTCAGGAGATTTCCAACTCCTCCTGACTCTGGTCTGGTCTTCATGCTGTAGCCCCATGATTTGATTTGAAATGTTATGAATTCCCAGAAAGTCAGACACACCCATATTAAGTTTTAAGTATAAAAAGGCCCTTCCAAGATTGATAAAAATTATTTTTGGACTCTTTGCTGTTAGGGTCATTCCCTCCTTATATGATAAAGACAACACAGAATTGCTTATACTTACACTGAACACCTTAACATCATTTCTGTTTCTTATTTCTTCCACGAGTGTCAACGGCTTTCCTTTAGGGATGGGTATTGTGCCAAGGATCACAGTCCCTGGGCTGGAGAGAGTCTGACGCACAGCATGAATGAATGTCTGACTAAAGAGTTCCATTTTCCCAATCTCATCAATGATACACACCCTCTTCCCAAGGCTGGGGCCAGCATCTGCCTGTGGATTTTAAAGACATATTAGATCTGACACCAAAGCCCCAGTGTGTAAACTGGAGGCATTCTTCCTTCCTCCACAGATATCCCAGTCAACCAATAAAGTATGAGTCTGCATTGGTAAAAATACCTGAGTGAGTCAACTCCCCTTTGCACATTACCCAGTCATTTATGAGAAGCAAATAATTCATCCTAGGGAACCTAGAAACATTTAACAAATTACCTCTACCAAGGCAATCTCAGACTCTATAGCTACCTGAAAAAAAAAAAGTTTTTTTCCCCGATGGTAAGCAGCTGATATTTTGACAAAAGTTGTCTCATTACCCCCTAGCTAATCACTATGGTAACTCCAATCATGACCAAACTTTACATCTGCATTTCTAAAAACAAAAAAGACCCAACCATTCTGTAAAGCAACATGGAATTATGTTAAGAAAGGGACTAAAATGTCCATATTCTTTGACCCAGAGATTCCATTGCTGGGCATGTGCCCTCAAGGAGGTTAAAGACAGAAAGATTCCAAGATTTGTTAACAGTTCTTGTAATAGCAAAGACTAGAAACAAAGTAGCTGCCTATGGATTGAGGAATACCTAAATAAATTATTGTATATCAATATGATAGAGTTACTTAGCCAAAAGAAACAATGAGTATGAAGAACATGGAGAAGCATGGGAAGGCTTATATGATGATACAAAAGGAAGTAAGAAGAACCAGGAAAACAATATATACATGTAACCACTACAATGAAAACTGAAATAGCAATAATGAGAAAAAAGCGGGGGGGGGGGGACTGAACTCTGCAATTATAATGACCAAACTTGATCCTAAAGAAGAGATTTAAAAAATGAATCTCCCTTCTCCATATGCAGAAGAGCCTATACAATGGGTGTGGAAATTGCCTATTTTGTTAGACTCGGTGTGTTGGTTGGTTTTGCCAAATCTTCTTTCTTTTTCCCCTCTCTTTTTTACTCTTTGTTACAATGGATAACTCTCTGGTGGGGGAAGAAAGAGAAATATTTTGAAATGAAGGTGATGTCAAATATATATCAATAAAAAACATTTTAAAAGAAAACAAATACAAGTCTAAGTGATCCAAGCTTAAGAGAAATCAACATGGGGCTTAAAGGAAACTAACAATAATAACAAGTCACATTTCTGGAGCACTTTATGATTTAGAAAGTGCTTTCCTCAGAACAACCCCATGAGGTAAGCATTATGTTATTATCCCTGTTCACTTTTGTTATTGTTCAGTCATTTCAATTATATCTGACTCCTTGTGACCCCACTTGGGATTTTCTTGGCAGAGACACTTGAATGGTTTAGCCATTTCCTCCTCTCCAGCTCATTTTACAGATGAGGAAACTGAGGCAAACAGGGTTAAGTAAACTACTTGGAGTCACACAGCTGTCTGAGGCCAGATTTAAATTCAGGAAAATGAGTCTTCCAGACTGCAGGACCAACACTGTGCCACCTAACTGCCCCATTCATTTAAGAGAAAAGGAAATATCAGCTATTAAGCCTTTTCTCACAGATCTCTTTTAAACTTGATTTCTATAGATCTATATCTAATTTCCTTCTGAATCTTGGTTTCCAGCACTATATAACAGGCCTTTCACATACTAGAGGCTTAATAAACACTTGTTGAATTGAATCGTAATTGTGAATACACCCATAATGTCTTCAGCAGCTGCTCTGGTGAGGGGTGGTGAAAAGATTTCCAAATAAATGACGATCCTTAAAGGTAGGTAGGCTTGTTCTCCATACCACTGAAATGCCCTTTCTGTCAATCTGTCCATTACCTCCTACAAAATCCATTGCTTCAAGGAATATTGGCTGACACGTATATAGCCCTAAAGACCCATGAAATAGAGGCTGTCACTATGCTCATTCTATACAGGAGAGGTAGTGATTTGCTCATGGTCTCACAGCTGGCAAATATTAAGGGCAGGACTGATAACCAGGTCTCTCCTGATTCCAACAACTTTCAACTTGAGGAAGCCTTCCCTGCCTGACCCCACCTGGCTCTGATCATTCTCTTACTCTGCAATCACTCGGCATTTATAGAAATCCTTGATTTTACACTAACACATACGTTTGTTACACCATTAGTGCCATTATGCTAATTCATGTGCTCATGTTCTATTTCCCACACCTGGATTTTAACTGTCTAATCGCACCCCCACCCACCCACCGACCTACCCACACACAGAAGTCTAGAACTGTCTACTTCATTGAAAATAGATGAACAAAGTAATATTGGATGAGAGACAGTGTTTGTAAACTACAGACTTTTGTGGGCCAAGCGGTTTTTGAACACTGTTCCTGAAGCTTACTTACAGAGCATTTCCCATCTAAGGATTTTTTAAGTCCTTGACAGCCAAAGTGGCTGTCCATCTTTCCCTTTTTTCCTCATATTGTCTCCCCTCGTAAGATCCAAAGTTAGAAGCCCTTGATGAAGTGTTTATCATATGTTAGTGACTGATTAAGGAGGCCCTGCCTCTCAACAGAATAAAATGGGGGAATAAGAGAAATGATTATTAATAACCAATGACTTGGGAAGATTCAGAATTCCCCCTTTTTCTTTTATCTTCATTTTAAGACCTCTGTCTCTGAAGGCTGAGCTAACCTTCTCCGCTATCCAGACCCCACCCAAGTAGGGCAGCCATTGTGTTCCGCTGGGTTTGGGTGGAGATCAATTCTTTGAATAGATTGCCCAAGGCTGGGGCTAAAGTAGAAATAAATGAAATAATCAAACTTCAGGTTTAGCATTTCATTATAATATTCAGTCTCTCATTAATTGTTAGCCAATCAGAGTTGAGTGCCACCCTCAGAAACACTCCTCTTCCAAAAAGGCACAGAAGCTGTGAGCCTGCCTCCATGATTATCTTTGGCCTAAGACAGAAACAGCTAAATGGCCATCCTGTTATTAAAATGCTGGCATTATTAATAAAATGATTAAACTGCCCCCCCAAAAAAAGTCCTTTACAGCTATTTCAAATTATTTCTGGGAAATGAACAGTGTTTTCCTCACTTTTCGCCAACAGTGGTGTAGTTTGGCCAACCCCGCTATGCTATGGCAATACACTTGCAACAGTGGGGCAAATAAGAAGTCTGCAAAGCAGGGAGAACATCGGACTTGGGAATCACAAAGAGCTGGCTTCCAATCCCACCTCAGACATTTGGGCAAATCAGTTAACATCTTTCAACCTCAGTTTACTCATCTGTAGAATGGGGATTAAAAACAGGACCTACTTCACCAGGCAGTTGTGAGAACTGAGTAAGAAAATACTTATCAAGTGATTTTACAAACATTAAAGTGCTATGTAAATGTCAGCTCCTACTCATCATCATCATCACAGGAAGAAAATTAAATTGATATTATCTCCATTTCTGTAAATGATTCTACTTTGTTACTGATTTCATTCTGTATCACCACTGGCGTTATTTAACTGCCTAAGTCATGTTTCATTTGTCTCTGAGTTAAGTTTAGAAATTCATCTTTCCTGTAAATCACTCATTGTCTCTGAGTTAAGTTTAGAAGTTCCCTTCTCCTGCTAATCACTGTCTTATTCTTGTCTCAAGGAAATCTGTTATCCTTGAAGGATGCAAGTGGACGCCAGGGAGTCTGCTCTGTTATCCAAGGTGGTCTGGTCCACTACTGCTAACCTGTCTTTGCAGGTAGACTCAAATTGTGAAAACTTCTTAATGACAGGAGGATATGAGTGGTTGTTGCTAGCCCCTCTCATTCACAATTTCCAGCCAATCACATTATTCCTCATACCTGTGATGCTACAAGTTTAGTTAGCAATCATCTATGATTCTGCTTTCTATTTTTTAACATTCTCCTCTTTTTATCTATAAAAATTATTTCTCTGCCCTGATTTGGGGTCTTTTGGCTTGCTGGGGAGCTGAGGGACCTTTTTTATTGGTAACTGCTAGCCTTACAAATAAATTGAACATGCACCGAACTCTGTGCCTCAGTTTACCTTAAGTTCAATCATGGCATAGTATTAACTGCACTCCCTATTTACCCCAGCCTAGGCAGGCACATTTCAACACTAAAGGACCTCTCTCCCTGAAATGACTTGTCATTCTCACCTGATGATATAAAATCATGGGATCTTCAGAGTAAAAGGAACCTTACCAGTCAGCTCGGCCAAGCCCTTCATTTTCCAGATAAGGAACTGAGACCCAAAGAGATGGAGTGATTCAGCAGAATTTGGTTCCAAACTTAAGAGTTCTTTTCCAGGGCACCAGTCTCATAAAGGAATTTTAAATGGAGATGCTAATACTGTAGCCATTCTAATGCTAAGTGTTTCTCAGGCAAATGTTAATTCAGTTCAGTTCAGACTCTAGATTTGTGTAAAGGAGCAAAAAGAGAAGAAACATGATACTTTGATATATGCCAGGATTTCTGATCTGATGCAAAGGCTTTAGATTAGATCTAAATTATGCCTGTCACCTCTTTCCTAATCTATTTCAACAGCCTCTTGACTCAAATAAGCCAGCTCCAATCCATGCTATACAGATCACTGCCAAAATGTTGGGGTTTTCTCCCTAAGTGAGACTATGCCAATCCCCTACTTAATAAACTCCAGTGCCTTGTCCTATCGATTGCCTTTAGAATAAAATGTAAACTTCTCTGTTCAGCTTTTAAAGCCGTGGACTCAACCAGTCTCTCCAGGCTTACTGTAATACATTCTCCCTCTAGCCCAAACCAGCCTTCTCTTGGCTCTTCACAACACAGAATACTCTACTTGTAGTTTCCATGCTGCCCCTCATTTCTGGAATGCATTCCCTCCTCACCTTTCATCTTACAGAATTCTTCTATTTTCTCAAGATACGGCACAAGACCTACTTTCTACGTGAAGCCTTTCCTGATCCATTCCCCTACCCAGACTCCAGCTGCTAATGCCCTCCCTCTCTAAACTTTATTGTTGTTGTTTGGTTGAGACCAACTCTTCTTAATCCCATTGGGGTTTTCTTGGCAAAATATACTGGAGTAGTTTCCCATTTCCTTCTCCAATTCATTTTACAGATGAGGAAACTGGGGCAAACAGGGTTAAGTTACTTGCCCAGAGTCACACAGCTAGTAAGTGTCTGAGGCCAGATTGGAACTCAAGAAGATGAGTATTCCTGACTCAAGGCCCCATAATCATTCACTATGCCACCTAGCTCTCTAAATTCAGTGCTTACTTTCCACACATATTTGTATATATGTATGCATTTATGCATGTATGCATATGTATAGATACATCATATATACATGTGGACATATACATATGTGCATGTACATATGCATACATGTATTCCTACATATTAAAATGTCTATTTAAATACATGTACATGTATATATAAAATAAGTACTAAGTACTTTAGAGAACTAGGTGGTGTATGTGTGTGTATAAACACACACAAGTACATGCCCACATATACTTACATTATTTTCCACATACATGTATACAGACACATACATATATACACTATATGTATAAAACTCCTTACAAGTAGGAATTATTTTATTTCATTCTTTTTATTTGTATCACCACCACCTAAGCACAACAGCGCATACAGCAGGTGTTTAATAAATGCTTCTTGACAGATTCCTCCCCCAGTGCAGACTACAACCAATCCATCCTGTTATTCTTGTTCACATCTTCTCATAAATCATGCAAAGAAGATCCACTAAAAGCACTGCAGAACTTATTCTGGGTCTTTTAAGTTAAGTCAACAAGTATTTATTATGTGTCTACCATGTGCCCGGCACTGTGCTAAACACTGAGAATTCAAAGAAAGGCAAAAACCAGTCCCCACTCTCAAGGAGCTCAGACACAATCTAATGGAGGAAACACGCAAACGGCTTTGTGCAACAAACAAAATGCTGACATCAACAACTGGAAACAACCGCAGAGGAAAGGCACTAGCACTGAAGGGAACCAGAAATGCCTGCTTGCAGAAGGTGGCAATTTATTGTTGTTGTGTAAGCGAGGCAGAGCTGTGCAAAATCATCAGCCCCACGTTCTCCTCCAGAGCCCAATGGCAAAACGTGGGTCAGGACAACTGGAGATGGCCCTGGATGCACTGGGAGACCTTGGCCTTTTTAAACTAAGGTCTTTCCCAGGTCTCAGTTTGTCTGAGGCAACACCCATTCAGTAGCTATCAGCTACATAAAAATTAAGACAAAAGATGCAAGCATCCTACCACAAAAAATCATACTATGTACAGCTATCTATCTACCTATCTCTAGCATCCATCTATCCCAATCATCTATTCATCTATCTATATCTACCTATCCCTATCATCCATCTGTCTATTGATCCCTATCATCCATCCATCTATCTACCATCTATCTATCATCTACCTATCATCTATCTACCTATCATCTATCATCTATCTATCCATCTATCTACCATCTATTATCTATCTATCCATCTATCATCTATCTATCATCTATCATCTATTTATCATCTATCATCTATCTATCACCTATCTATCATCTACCTACCATCTATCTACCTATCATCTATCATCTATTTATCATCTATCATCATCTATCATCTATCTATCCATCTATCATCTATCTTCTATCTATCCATCTATCATCTATCATCTATCTATCCATCATCTATTTATCATCTATCTATAATCTATCATCTACCTATCATCTATCTACCTATCATCTATCATCTATTTATCATCTATCATCTATCTATCCATCTATCATCTATCTATCCATCTATCATCTATCCATCTATCATCTATCATGTATTTATCATCTATCTATCATCTATCATCTATCCATCTATCATCTATCTACCTATTTATCTATCATCTATCATCTATCTACCTATTTATCTATCATCTATCTATCCGTCATCTATCTATCTACCTATCTATTTAATCTATCTATCTATCTATCTATCAATCTATCTAGCCTTTTCCTACCTTTCCATTTTTCTTGCACCTTACACCTTGTATGCATTCCACAGTCCAAGAATACTTAACTGATGGCAGTTTGGTAGCACACTGAATAGAACACTAGACCTGGAGTCAGGAAAACCCGACTTCCAATCTGGCCTCAGACACATACTAGCTGTTTGACCTTGGGGAAGTCACTTAACCCTGTTCACCTCAGTTTCCTCATTTGTAAAATGAGCCAGAGAAGGAGATGGCAAACCACTCCAGTATCTTTGCCAAGAAAACCCCAAATGGGGTCAGGAAGAGTCAGACACGACCAAGATGAGAGAAGAAAAACAACAGATACAGGCCCACTTGCTCTCCTTCTTTATCTGTGCCTCTAACCTTCCCTGGCTTCCTTCAGGTTTCAGCTAAAATCCCACCTTCTATAAGAAGGCATTTCTCTATTCCCTTAATGCTAGTACCTTCCCTCTGACATATTTCCCAATTTATCCTGTTTATATATTGTTTGTACATGTGGGTTTTTCTTTTTCTCTATTAAATGGGATGGGGAAAGAGAGAGAAAATAGATTTCTCTTAATTAAAAAAAAACACATAAAAATAGAGAGATGAGGTGCTATAGGTGTGGAATGTGTTGTACGCACTTTCAGAGGATGCCACTCTATTGTTTTGCTTAATTTTTTACTTTGTTATGAAAAAGATTTCTTATAGCAAGAGAAGAGTGGGGGTTAATCTGGAGATGTCTGTAACATAAAAACAAAGTATGTCAACTAGTGCAAAAAAACTTTGATTCTTTAAAAAAAACACCCAGGTTCATAGCAACATAGATTTAGAGCTAAAAGGGAAATTAGAGCTCATCTAGTATAACCCTCTCATTCTTCTGATAAGGAAACTAAAGACTAGAAAAATAAAGTGACTTTCCCACAGTCACCCCAATAATTAGTGACAGAGTCAGGATTTGAACTCAGGTCCTCTGACTCCAAACCAATGCCCATTGGTGAGTTCTTCATGAGGCCTCCATTTTGTATAGGGGCCCAGGCCAGCTTTCATTCCCCTCCTGGCCTTGCTCCTTACATCTCCACCTCACCGCTCCCTGCATATGCAGCTCCCTTTTATAAGCTGTATTCCTCCATTAGAACGTAAGCCACTTGAGATCAAGAACTATCTTCCTTTTTGCTTGTATTTGCATCCCCAGGGCTTAGCCCAGGACCAGGAAGATAAAAGCCAAGCGTTAAAAAAATGCTGAATTCCTAACCTTGTTTCCACTAACATACAGCTTCTCAGGTAATGGTTGGTCCGTAAACACGAGATTATAAAGATGATGGCAAAGGCAAAAAGCTCTGAAGCAGTTTATCTTTTTGAACGTCCAGATCTATCTCTGTCACCGCAGGGGAAGCAAAAATAGTCCTGGAAAGCCCGTCCACATCCTATCAGCAAAGGCGGTAGGGAAGGGATGGTACAACTCCCCCTCTCAGGGCAAGTCACCAATTAGCACAGGCCTTTCCTTTAGAATGAAGACTGATACTGATGGGGAGGAAAATGGAATCGAGACCAGCAGAAACTTGTCCCCCAGACATGCACAAAAGACATCCACCTCCCCAGCAGGTTTTATCTTCCTGGGTGCAAGCCAGTCTAATCGGCATGACTCCTATCAGGGATGTGTTGGGTGCATTTTGCTGCCTCCATCTCAAGATTCTATGAATAATTATGGAGCCTTGTGAGTTTCCTACGCCACTCTTTGAAGCCAAATGGAACTCTATTTTGGCATGTCAAAGTGACAGTTTTGAAAGCAGCCAATTCAGGAGGTATGTAACACTATGAAAGTGGGGGGGGGAATATATGAATATATAGGTATATTTTTTTTTAAGAAAAAAAGAACAAAAACCAATAACTCTTCCCGCAATTCTCAAGAATCCTCACCCAAATTAGATCACGCCTACATTATTCAAACACTGCTGGGAAGAGAGACATTTGCACACATGTGAAAATTCCATTTTCCAACCAAATGGAAATGCTCACTTTGAAAATATCACTTCCTTAAACCTTCACACCTTGCAAAAAAAAATAGGAATTATACTTATCTAGGAGCCACAGAAACCTTGGGAATGAGGAATTTAGATTACTGACCCTAAGAAATGGCATTTTCTATTGAAAGGCGATTCAACGGAATCTCACTATATATGTGATAGAGTGAAAAGAGCACTGACTCAAGTCACTGGACCCGGGTTCAAATCCTACCTGTGAAACATACTACCTATGTAACTAGGTATAAGAGATTTAACCCCCCTGAGCCTCAGTTTCCCTATCTGAAAAATTAGGGGGTTGGACAAGATGGTCTCAGAAGCCTCACCCAAGCTTTATGATTTGAACGACTATTTACTATAGAGCAGTATTTAGTGAGATGAGTCTATATTGAAGCATGGGAGGATTATTTGCAGTAACATCAAAGAACCACAGAATTTCAGAATTGGAAGAGACCTCAGTAGTCTCATCTGGTCCAATCCATTCTTGAGAAGAATGTAGTCTACAACATCTGACAAGTGATCACCCTTGAAGACTCCCAATCAGAAAGAGCACGCTACCTTCCCATGGCTCCCCATTTCAACTTTAGATTACTCTAAAGAGGCAGCTAAAGGGCATTTCTGATGCAACGCCAGACTTGGAATCAGGAAATTCCGAGTTCAAATCTTGCCTCCGACCCTTACTGGGCAGCGCGACACTGGGAAAGTCATTGAACCACTCCGTGCCTCAGTTTTATCGTCTATAAAATGAGGATCATAATAGCATCTCATACAGGGTGGCTGTAAGGATCAAATGAATTAACATTAAAGTCATAATAATGACAATATCTAGCTATAGAAAGGCTAAATGCCATTATCGTTATCATTATTATTGAAGGATTTCCTTTTATCAAGAACTCCGAATTCTGTTTTCTGGGGCCAGACAAAACAAACCTCCTCCATTTCCATAAGACAGGCCTTCAGATACTTAAAGACAGCTGTCATGGTCCCTACCCCATCCCTTAGTCTACTCTTCTCAAGACCAAAAGTTCACATACATGGTGGTTTATATAAATGTATGTGTATGCACATATACACACATACATATAAACATGTGCATATGTACATATATACACATACATATAAACATAAGTATATATACATGTATGCATACATACACACACATATACACACATACATATTGGTTTAATCTAGGAAGCGGTCTCAAACCGAGCTCTCTAGAGACAGCTGTAACAAGCTTCCAATGGAATCATAAATGCCAGCAACATAGAGCCCATTATGATTGGGCCTCACTTTTTCTTTCCCCAGAAAGTAATGTTTCTCACGTAGGCCTTTCGAACCTGCCACGCCTGGTCTTTTGTTTTTCCTACTTGACACAAAGTATAATTGCTGACATTTCTATAGCTTGTTAAAGGTATCTTATTAGAGCCTTAAAACAATCCCAGAAGGTAGGTACTAGAGTTATTTTGTCCATTTGGTAGATGCAAAAACCGAGGCTTGCCTATGGCCACACAGCTAGTTACTAAGGGTCAGAGGTAAAATCTGAACCAGGCAGGTCTTCTTGCTAACATTCTTTTCACAATATTATGCTGCCTCTCACATAACATTGTATAAATATCAACTATGATTATTATAGATCATAACTTTTTTTGCAGTTACAAAACAATCTATACCTCCATATTCCTGCCTTCCTATAAGACTCAGCTCAGACCCTACTTTCTGCGTGAGGCCCCTCTTAGTCCCCCTCACTGCTAATGTCTTTCTCTGAGATCACCTCCAGCCTACATGGGATATGTATCATATGTACACAGTGGTCTCTATGCTGTCTCCCCAATTAGAATGGAAGCTCTCTGAGGGCAAGGGCTGTGTTTTTACATGGCACTTATGATATACCTGGCAAGTAACACACACTTAATAAATGCTTGTTTACTAAGGGACGTACCTGATTATATCATCTGATCTTGTCACGTAAGTAGCATAAGTAACCCACTTTATAGATGAGGAAACTAAGGCTCCAGTCAAACCAGGGTCACATAGCTATTAATTGAAAGATTCAGGACCTAGAGTATGTCTGTGTTTCCTGACTCTATAACATAGAATGTACTGTAGGCACTAGATAAAAATTAACAAATACTGAATGTAAAGTAGAAGTCACTACTACTTTGCATACTCGATGAATATAAAGAAAATTAAAATATAAAATAAGCATTTTTGTAAAATATCTACAGATATGTCTGGATAAAAGAATCCTAGACAGAGAACTAGAAAATCTAAATTTGAATCACAGCCATTAGTCACTCATTGTCTGTGTGACCTTAGAGGAGTCACTGAACTTCTCTAGGCTTGTTTCTTCCTCTGTCAAATAAAGCAGTTGGACCAGAAGCTCTGTAAGATCCCTTCCAGCTTTAAATCTTCAGAGTCCAAGAATATATTGTTATGTTTCTCTTCAGCTATACAGTGACTCTTACTTCACCCTCTCTATTAATAACAATGCTAACAGCTTACTTGGTTTCTTCCTCATCATTATTAACCATTTTTTTTAACAGCAAACATACTGATTGGTTTCTGTGCTTACTTTTTTTCAGGGATAAGGCAGAGTTATGTAGAGGCAGGGGGAGAAATCAAGTAATAAGGAGGTATACATACAGGGAGAAAAGGGGAGGGAAAAGGAGAAAGGGGAGAAGGAGAGAGGGGGGAAAGGAGGAGAAAGGAGGACAGTGGAAAGAGAGTAATGGGGAGAGAGAAAAATGAGGAAGAGGGAGAGAAAGAGGGAGAGAGGGAGGAGATAGAGATGGGGAGGAAGAGATGGAAAGAGAGTGAAAGATGGAAAGGGAGAGGAAGAGAGAGGGAGACACAGAGATGGAAAGGTAGAAGGAGAAAGAGTAGGGGAAAGTGAGAGGGAGGAGAGAGGGAGCAGGAAGAAGAGAGTGAGAAACAGAAAAAGGAGAAAGAGACAGAGAGAAAGAGAAACAGAGAGAGAGAGAGAGAGAGATTGAGATTAAAAGCTGAAGGGGCCTTTAGAAGTCACCCAATCCAGCTCCATCATTTGACAGATGATGAGCTATGGCCCAGAAAAAGCCAAGTGATCTGCTCGAGGTCACTCAGGGAGTTAAGTGCTTGAGCCAAGCAGGACTCAAGTCTTGTGCCTCCAAGTTCTCCAATGATCTTCCTGCTATACTGTTTTCTCTAGCCCTACTACAATCCTTCTCTGCAAACCACCAGTCTAAGGAGGCCTAGGGAAAAGCTATTTGTCATAGAATGGTCCCTTGAGTGTAGAATTAAGATATTTTTTGAACCCGGCCAATCTGGGAATTTTTGCTTGCCTATGCATTTTTTTTTGAGGGGTTTCTTCCTCTTCGTGCTCCAAACAAGATAGAGATAAGATGAGAAGAAGAAATAAAACAGATATTTGTTCATGGAAACATGGGCTGTACATGTCAGAGGTAGGATTTAAAACCAGGGCCTCTGATCCTGAATCCATTGCTTTTCTTCCCACAGTGCCAAGCTGCCTCTCTCTAATAATGAGAAGTCAGAGCTCTTAACTCTCTATTAAGAACTATTTTTCAATCTAATGATCTAACTTTTAAAACCCATTTTTAAAAATTATAGAGTAGTTAATACATTGTGACCAAGAAAATCCAATAAGGTATAACAATTCTATTACCTCATCTCCAGTTACTCTATGACTAAAGTACCTAGGATCTTGGCCTACCCAATACTGAAAATACAGAATTTATTTTTATATGAGCGTACATTATAATCCACTTTCAGAAAAGTACCTATTTGCAAAGAGGCAAATTAGTCTTCCCAGGGCTGCAGAATCTCTTCCACATTTGGAATGCTAGATGGCAACAATGGATGGAACACTGCACTTGGAAGTCAGGAATACCTAATCTCAAATCTGGCCTCAGGCACTAGTAAGCCATGAACAAGTCACTGTTTGCCTCAATTTCTTCATCTGTGACATGGGGATAATAAAAGTCCCTACCTTCCAATGTTGTCATGAGGATCAGATAATATTTATAAATTGCTATATAAACCTTAGGGCAGGTAGGTGGTGCAGTGGCTAGAGCTCCAGGCCTAGAATACAGAAGACGTGAGTTCAAATGTGACCTCAGATACTTACTAGCCATGTGACCCTGGGCAAGTCATTTAACCCTGCTTGCCTCAATTTCCTCATCTGTAAAAGTGAGCTGGAGAAAGAAATAGCAAACCATTCCAGGATCTTTGCCAAGAAAATCCCAAATGGGGTCACAGTGTAGACACAACTGAAAAATGACTAAAAAACAACGAAGTAAACTTTAAAGCACTATATAAATGCTAGATAACACTACTGCAAAGGGACAGAAAAGACCTGCCCATTAATTCTTGCTGTATCTATGTGTGAAGTTGTACCATGTAAGTGTTAAGGGATAATTGCTGAAAAGCGAAAAAAAACCCTCGCTTTGAGAAATGTTTTAATAAATTTTTGAACTTCTGATTATTGGTGTTATATGTTTGTTCGATTCTTTATTGTAAAGTGGTTAGGATAGAAAAGGTAACTGCAAGGTTCAAAACTGGTTCAAGTCCTGTGACTGACGCAAAATAGCTTTTGGCCACTGGACAAGTTATTTTAAACCCTCGATACCCGAGGCTTCCCTCTACAAGAAAAAGTCACAAAGTAAGGGCCAACCTGCTTTGGTAGAATGACTTTTCTCAGTGGGAATTCCTTAAACCAAAGACATCACAGGTTCAATTTGCTTTTTTTAATTGTAGTTACCAGATTCAAGAATAAAACAAATTTCCCTCACAAATTTTTTAGGGGTTCATTTAGACTTAAGTTTACAGAATATAGAAGACTAGAGAAGGTCATAAAAAGATATTTGTAAATACATAATGCTGATGAGAAATTCTTTGTTATCTGTTTGCAAACATTCCAATTCTAGCAGACGTTAACAAGAATTTTTCTTTTTCATCTTTTCGGGGGAGAGCTGACTAAACTCTTTCTGATCTCAAGTTATGCCCACTATAGACCAAATCATGAAGCAGATGAAGTTCATCTTACGTGTGCCCAGACCCATTTTAACAGTATCCCTTATAATAATGGTCCTAAAGAATGGACCTTGAAGAGGAGTCACAACTAGGAATTCTTTGTACCTGACTGGGACACATTCAGTGGGGGTTCCCAGAGAAAGGGTAGCATGGGAAGAGAGCCCCATGTGGCAAAGGGTGGCATGGAAAGACAGGAAGTGTCTTGACCCCTAGAAAGTGTCTAGTCAAGACTCCTAAAGTCAGAGAAATGATTATTAGTGAGCAATGATTTAGAGAGATTCGATTTTCCCCCTTCTTTTATCCTCATCTCAAGGCCTCAGTCTCTGAAGGTTAAGCTAAGCTTCTCCTCTATCCAGACCCCAACCAGGTGGGGCAGCCATTGTCCTCTACTCAGGTTTGGGTGAGGATAAATTCTTTGAATAGATTGCCCAAGGCTGGGACTCATTTTAAGTGACATAATCGAAGTTCAGGTCCAGTCCCTCATAGTAATATTCATTCTCTCATTAACTGTTAACCAGCGTGGATTGCCACCCTCAGGAACACTCGTCTTGCAATGGACATTTAAGCCATGAGCCCACCGCTATGACTGCCTTTAGTCTAAGAAAGAAATGGCCAAATGACCCTCCTTTTATTAAAAAGCTGGCATTATTAATAAAATGATTAAATTACCTAGAAATTATGTCTCTTGAACCTTTTTAATGGCCATAAAAGTATGGTCTATAGTTATGGATCTGTGTACCCCTGAAAGAGGTAAAGGTCCATAGTGACTGGAGGACCCAGGAGAGTGGTGCCATGGTGAAGGGGCCTAAGGGAGGAAGGGTGGTCGAACCACATAGCTAGCATGGGACCATAAGGTACAGGAAAAATGGTAGAGATAAAGGCAGGAGGACTGGTTTGGGGGGAAATACCCTCTCCCCTCCCCTACCCCCCACCAGATGTCAGTAACCTGGGGAAAATCCCAAATCAACTCTCCCTAGTTATGGTTCAGCCCAGAAAAGGGCATGATAGGGAACTTTCATTGCATTTTCCTAGTCTGCTTCACTGCTAACATTTTTTCTACTAACAAAGAGGTTCTACTAACAGAAAGTGGCAGCTTTTCCTTTCAATGCCTATTCTCATAATGCACTGATTAAAGGATGAGCTAAGGAAAGAAGAAAAAGTAACACTCCCTTTGCTATCGATTCTAAAGAACTACCCACATAAGCCCCTTCCTACCCTTCAGAGAGGTATGTCCCCACTGGAAGCTAATTTCTCTAAAATTTGTGTCAAGCCCAATGGTCTGGAAAAACAAACAAGCATTGTTGCTGGGTCAAGTATTAAGAAAATAAATTTCTCTGCACAAGAATCCTTTTCTACTTTCTCTCCCAGTCCCCACGATGCTTTTCAACCCTTTGGCAGAATCTATTTCAGAGTCAAAATCAGTTTCTACTCTCAAAAATAAATGGGGTTTTTTTTGTTTGTTTTCTGGTAACTCTTATACTGATCAAAACAGACTGATGTGAATTTTGAAATGCTGTAGTATGTCACTAAGTGGTCTCAATCGAGAATTGTGTCCCTTATTATTTATGGTTAATTATATTCTTCCTCTAATGCTGAACTGTCCTTGCATACCTGGAATAAATCCACCTTGATCATAGTGGATAATTTTTTTTTAATCTTGCTGTTGTCATTATGTTAATATTATGTTTAAAATTTCTGAATGGACATTCATTAGCAATCTACGATGTCTATAGTTTTCCGTACTTGACTTATCCTTCCCTGACTCAAGTATTAGTACTCTCTTTGTCTCATAAAAGGAGTTTGGTAGAATGTGTTCTTTCTCAATTTTTGAGAATAATTTTTATAGTACAGATATCGTTTCTTAAATGTTTGATAGAATTCACCAGTAAATATGATGAATTCTGCCTGCACAAAAGTTTCCATCCCCACCTTCCTGTTTTGATAGTTCCTTTAAAGCTAATTTAATTGCATTTTTTCTGAAACTGGATTGTTTAGAGAATACATGTTTCATGTTCTGTTAATTTGATACTTTATGTCACTATAAATAATCTTCCATTTCCTTTGAATTCTCAGAGTTGTTGGCATGTAACAGTCAAACACAAACAAGTATGGCAATAGATTAGAGACTCAGGTTCAGGATAAGGAAGACCCACATTTGACAGATGCTTGTTGTGTGAGCCTGGGCCACTCAGTGGCCCAGGCAATGGTCTCAAGACTCAGGGCTGCAGATAAGGTACTGATCTGCATAGGGAGTTTCTTTACAAAGAATTTATACCAGTGAAATCACAGGTCCAGGATAAAAAAATAATACTTGCACATAGGAGGTTCTGATATTTCTTGTCCGCTGTTACTTCCACCTTGTTTATTTTTTTTATTTTGGCGATCTGATACTCCTTCTTTCTTTAGATTAGATTTGATTAATAAAGGTTTCTTGATTTTGTCAGTCTTTTCAAAGAAACAGATTTTAGTTTCATTTATACGAATTCTACAGTATTCTCCCATCTCCTCCTCTCAAACAATTTATTCTAATTCTTGAGAATCTCTTTTGGCACTGTGGAATAAGCAGACTCTAGAACAGAAGACCCAAGTTCAAATCCTGCCTCTGATACTACCTTTGTGACACTGAATAAATCCTATGAACAATGAGGGAGCTGTACTGGGTGAGCTCTGACATCCTTTCCAAGTCTAGATCCATGATTCTATCTTTTGTGATTTTTTTGGTTTTATTTGTGGCCTTTCTAATTTTTTAAACTGTATGTTCAGTTTTAGGAGTCTTCCTTTTTTTCCTATTTTGTTGATTTTTACAATGTTTCCCTTCCGCAGACCTACAAGCAAATATTCTATGACCTTCAAAATACTGTCATACATTGACATACCATTAGCTAGCATTGAGATAGAACCTTAATGTGTGCAAAACATTGCACATGTTATTTCACTGGATCCTCACCACCCGGGAAGGGGGAGGAGAGAGAGTGTTGTTTTTATTCCCATTTTACAGACGAGAAAACTGAGGCTGAGAGGTTCGTGACTCGCCAAGGGTCACACGGCTATTCGACTCAGTGCTTACTAAGTCTAACACTTTTAACTATTGTCTACATAAACTATTATCATTATCAATACACTCTATGACCCCTCGCCTTTGTCAGGTCGGTCATTACATCACCGTGACACCTGAGGTTAGCGTGCTCCCTACAAGCTGGTAACTTAACCAAAGTTTTCTGACTTTGGGGTAGCTGTGGCGGTGCCATAGTGCACAGAGTGCTGGGCTTGGAGTCAGAAGACTCATCTCCCCGAGTTCCAATCTGGATTCAAGCATTTACTAGCTGTGCGACCCCGGGCAAGTCACTCCTCACTTAACCCAGTTTCCTCATCTGTAAAATGAGCCAGAGAAGGAAATGGCAAATGACTCCAGTATCTTTGCCAAGAAATCTACAAAACAGAGTCACGAAGAGTCAGACACGACTGAAAAGCAACTAAACAACCACAAACTTCTGACTTTAGTTCTCTACTAACCAAACTGACTCTCAGAAAAAGGAAAATCTATAGTTACCTCCATAAACTAGTGGATAATAAGGCAGATATCTGGAAATTATTAAATTTCAAATCTCAAATGTTTATTTTATGATGACCGTATTAAAAGGTTCAGTATCATCTGAAACGCTGTTTTCTGAAATCTGATATCATGTATGAAATTTTCCAACGTGACCACCTCTCTACTTTTTTCCATATCAATGCATTAAAAGAGAACCTTTGCCTGCAGCAAAAGAAATGGTCTCCTCCTTCCCCTCTACCCCCCAACTCTGCCCCCCAAATTCTATGGAAAACCAGAGTCCAAGACTTTCATTGTGTGAGAGTGGGTCTTGGTTTGATAAGCCCAAGTTATTGAGGAATCTTTAATGCCGAGTACCACTGCCACAAGATTCTACCTAACATGTCACGTTACACTTTAAATATCCTCTCCTCCAATCAGATTTCTCAGGGCTTCAATCTGCCTAGCTGAATTGGCAGCATTCCGAATTCTGTCCTTTCTATTTCCCCATCTTGGTTTTCTCCCCATCTCTTCCTATAGCCCCCCAAAAATAAATTTCTCCTACTTAGGAGTAGATGGAAAACAAATGATTCATATGTCATACAAGCTAGGAAGCAGAGAGTTAAGGCTTTTAAAGCTGAAGCCTGTATTTCTCTAATGTTGGAAGAGGCAGTGTTCAATAATCAAGATGGAAGTGGATAGGAGAACTTCTGAATTGTTTCCTAAACGATTCAAGCTCTTTACTTAGATTGGAAAATGACTTCCTATGCAGCCTTACAGATCAATATAAAAAATTTACAAGGCCACTTTTCTATTATGCGATACAGTGTGTATGCACCTTAAGCAAAGAAAATAAAAATCAATTTGCTTCCCAACTGCTCTAGGGACAGATGTGAGATTGGCCAACAAATCTCAGTCTTAACTTGAAATTTCTTAGGCTCACCGAATCATAGATTTCGAACTCCAAGTTCCCTTGGTTCACTGGTCCAAAACCCATAAATGGGGAAACTGAAGCCTGGAGATACAGTGACCTGGCCAGGGTCATACAATTCATAAAACAACATGGCTAGGATTCAAACTCAAGATCTTTAACTATAAAAAGTACTCTTTCCACTACATCGTATTCATTTGTTTTTTGTTTTTGTTCTGAATTTCTCTCTGACCATTGGGGTGTGTGTGTGTGTGTGTCTGTGTGTGTCTGTGTGTGTGTGTTTGTGTGATGAGGGAAGGCCTCTAGCCAGTCAAGGACAACCTGAAAACTGAATTTAGTTCTTGCTACTCCTAAGCTCTAGATTTCCCATTCAGGCATGAAGTGAGTGCCTTTCTACTACGAAAATGCATCCCCATCTTTCTACACTTCTGCTGAATCCATTCATTGTACTTGGAAGGTAACTCTTCTGCTAAGATTAAACCTGTATTCGTGAATTAGCAATTCATACCACCCCCCCGCCCCCCACCCCCGTTGTGCAAGATTCCAAGATCTATCTTTCTAGAGGTGAGCCAATTCAATTCTCAAACAAAATTCAAATTTAATTCCCTTTCATTTAAAAAATGTAAAAAATACAAATACTTGATACCCTATGGCATTTCTCATTTTAGGGTAGATGCGGTAAGAAAGTGGATAAAGAAACACATAAATTTAAGAAACAATGAGAGAAGATCATAAACTCCCCAAAGGATCGATTTCCTTAAGGCAATACCTACAACAATGCAAAAAAAGAAAAAGAAAAGTTTCTCAAGCAGAGTGAAGCACTTTTTATTTCAATGAATAACCTGTTCACAGAAGCTAAATTTTCTAAATACTGCAATGTAAAACCTTGCTTTGATACTGCAATACTTTCTACTCCCCTTTATCGCTAAGCTTGCAGACATGGTCTATACTTCCTCCTACCTCTTCCTCACAATCTCTCTCTTCAAGCCCTTTTCTGGCTTCTAGCTCAACCATTCCACTGCAACTCAGTTCTCAAAGGCTACCATCATCAAATTCAATGGCCAGTCTTCAGCCATCATCTTCCCTTACTTCTCTGCAGACAGTTGGTGGTACTGAGACACCTCCTCCCCTCAATTTTGGTGATATCGCATCTCTTTTTGTGTGACCGATTCATCTTGATCACCAACTTGATCATTCTCTTCACATCTCCTAAATGTAGATGGTCTCTAAAGCTCTGCCCTTGGCCCTTTTTTCTTTCTCTACGCTTTCTTCAATGCCGATGTCACACTCAAGTGACATCAATTAGCAGGAGAATGGAGACAGTTCCCAAAGGTATGGACCAGCCCCAGTCCTTCTGGTTCATCCCAAATCTCCAAAGTAAAAGACTATCTCTATCCGAATGACGCATCGGCACCCCAACTCCAACATGTCCAAAACTTATTCTTCTGTCTTGTCTTTCTCCCCGACACTTGCCTTCTCCCAACTTCCTTGTTTCTGTTGTTGGTACCACACCATTCTCTCACTCACCCAAGGCTCAAAAAGCTCAGTCATTTCTAATACTTCCTGGTCCCTCACCCCTCACATCACATCAGTTACCAAGGCTTGTGGATAATCTGTCCTTCCCTATTCACTAACAGGGCTCCCAGCACAATTCAGACCTCGAGTGCTTCTCCCTTAGATTACCATAATGGCCTAACTTCTCTCTTCATCCAATTCCTCCCCACCCAGACCTTCTCTGATATAAATGACAACAGTAACAACAAAAACCTTTTCCAATGCATACATCTAACTAAGTCCCTTGCTCAAAAACCCTCAGTGGCTCTCTATTGTTTATGACATAAAATACAAATTCTGTAGTCAGGCATTAGATGTCCTCCACAATGTGGCTTTGACCTAGAGGCAACTCGTCAAAGCAATGGGAGGAAAGAAATGCTATTTTCACACCTCAGTTCAAATCCTGGTTGTGCCACTTACTACCTTTGGGACCTTAAAACCAGTTACTTTACCCACTCTGAGCCTCAGTTTCCTCAACTGTAAAATGTAGCGGTACAGTGCCTCCAAGGTCCCTTCCAGCTCTAAAACCAAGAAGGCTAAATAAAGGAAAATGGAAAGAAGTAGCTCATTTGCATATAAATGAAGGCAAATAATTGCTTGAACTCTAGTAATGAAGTCCTACGGGCTTATTTAATAATAGTACCTGATTGCTAATCAGTCAACTGGCCTACATGCCATAAGGTGTAAAACTGACCTTCCATGAATTCGAAAAAACACTACTCTGGTCAGAAAGGCAGCCAGGCCTCCCCCCCCCCCATGACAATGGACAGAGACTAAGGGAGAGATGATTTAAGCTGATACTCACGTTTTTCAACACTGGGAGAGCTAAATGCTCAAAAGAAAGAAGGTCTACCACATACTGTCCCACTCGGTATTCACGTCTTCCAGCGGGAGACTCTGACCTAAATGTAAAAAATAGTTTGCTCTGAATCACATCAGTTTCCTCTGTTGATGTCTCATTTTCAGCTACATCCCTGGGGCTTTCCCTTCTCAACGGCTGAATCATCCTCAGAGCTATCCATCCCTAAAACCGGTGGCTTGCAGTGAGGGCTGCATTCCACCCACTCTCCTAAACACAGACAGTGCTTTGGGGGACTGGACAGGAGGCCCAATACTGAGTCTTGATGTCAGAACGGACCTTGGCAGGTTATATATGGCACCTCACTGACTCTGGTGCCATATTTTATATTTCTTTTTCGATCTTTCAATAAGGATTTGTTAGGCTCCTAGTATGTACCAGGCATGGGAGATACAAAGATAAAAACACAATCCTTACATCATAGCCCTTGTAAATATTAATTCATTTGATCCCCATGACCCTGTGAGGTAGGTCCTATTATTAACCCCATTTAACAGATGAGGAAACTGGGGTTTAGAGACTTGTCTCAGGTCACACACAGCTAATGCCTATCTAAGCCAGGTCTTCCTATTTCTAAACCCGGGTGTTCCAATTTCCAAGTCCAGTGCATTATCTATTCCTTGTCGATCTAGAGGATCATGTTAGAGACAGCTAGAAGCACAGTGGAGTGCTGGGCCTCGAGTCAGTCACGAAGTCCTGAGTTCAAATTTGACCTCAGACTACTACTGGCTGTGTGACCCTAGGCAAGTCACTTAATCTGTTTGACTGTTTCCTCAACTGTAATATGAGGATAATAGTACTTACCTCACAAGGTTGTTTCAAGAGTCAAATAAGATATTTGTAAAAGCACTTAGCCTGACACATAGTAGGTGCTAAAAAAAATGCTTGTTTCCTCCCTCTCTCCCTCCCCCTATGTAAGGGTAATTTTCCCCCAACAGAATGTAAGTTCCTCTAACGCAGAACTTTCGTCATAACATTGCTATCCTCAGAATCTAGCACAATGCCTGGCATACTGTAGGTGTTTAATGAATGTTTCATGCATCTGATTCCCCAGCCCAAAGTGATCTCATTTCTCTCTCTTTAACTAACAGAGCATTTTGCTGGAAGTTCTTCCAGTATTTTCACATTTTACCTTAATTAGAATTACATATATAAATTATCTACGTGGATAATATATATGGCAACTCTCCCAAGACAGGAGTGTTTTTCTCCTCTTTATATTTCTCACAACACAGCACAATGTCTGGAGGTATCCAATAAATATTTGCAGAATTAAATTGATTTCAAAACCTATTTCTGTCTTTTCATTTTCTCTGGAAAAATGCCCAAGGTCTCCTTCCATTCACTCAACTCCCCAAAGCTCTACCCCCTTTAAACACTATGCCCATACATGAGAGGGAGGAATATAGAGAAAAGCCTTCAGTCTGATGAGGACAGAATATGATTTTAGAAGTTGCTCACAGAGCAATGAGCTTCCATTTCAGCATAATAGGAAATGTTAGAAAATGCCTACCAAATAGAAAATAGAAAATGCCTACCAAAATGTTAAAAAAAAAAGCATATGACAAGAAGAACCCCCAAAATTTAAGTATCAGTACCCAACTCTAGACAAAGGCCCCCTCGATCCAGACGTGACCACATCAAATCCTACTCTTCTCCCGCCTTGTCTGACTTCTTCAGTATAAAATCCATCAACAGGCACGCCCAGTGATCTGAGAGCATCACTGGCTTTCTGGATTAGTGTGGTTTTTCCAATCCCTAAAAGAAAAAAATAAGTACCCATTAATAAAGCCAAGAGTACCAGAGCTTACAACATCCAGAGTGGCAATCACACTCAACAGTGTATAAATGCATCCCATGAATATTAATTTTATTTTAATTCTGATTGCCCCAGGTGTGAAAACTTTTTAATCTCAAGTTGAAACAAGAAGAATCAAACTCTGCTGTTTCTAGGCTTTCTTTTTACACTCTGGAGCATGCCTAATTTTGCAGCACATGGGCTCACCACCAATTCTAGGTAACAAAAGGGGCTTTGATGCTACTCTCTTCTGGAAGTTCACATCCTATGGAACAAGCCTTAGTTTCCTCCAGGCAGAGAGAAGACTTGGGTTGACTCATTTTTCTATCTAGGAAGCAAAACCAAGAGGCTAAGCCAAAAGCCCTAGTGCAGGGGTGGGGAACCTGTGGCTTTGAGGCCACATGTGGCCCTTTAGGTCCTCAAGTGAAGCCCTATTGGATTGGGCCACACTTGAGGTCCTAGAAGGCCATAGGTTCCTCTCCTCTGCCTTAGTCAATAAAAAAAAAAAAAGATTTGGATTTCTTGGTAACTTAACAGTAGAAGCAAAGGAAAAAAAAAATTGTCCTTCTGACTCTAGTAAGTTGCCTCAGACATCTTTATGTATACGCATGTAGTATCCCACAATTGAAACTTAGATCCTTGAAAACAGCAGCTGCTCCATTTCTATCTCTGCCAGCCTACCACAATGCCTTGCTTTCAGCAGGTAACTGTTGAATTAAATTGAATTCCTAACTTAAGGGGACAAAGTCTCTTAAAAGCACTAATTCTCAACTGAGTCCCTCCTTCTACATGAACCCCCCACCCTGGTCTTATATACTTAGGATGCCAAGCCCCCACCCTCTATGACACAATGCCTTCCTCGGAACCCCTCAATCCCATGGTATCCAAGGGATACTATGTCTTCTGGCTCTCTGGCCCATTCCTACAGGGTATGGAATGTAACAAGCTAGTTTATATTACCATCTGCTGTGCTAACAGAACAATGAGTACTAAGGGGTCACGCAGCATCTTAGAAACGTTTAAATTTTGCTTTCTGGAGACATGAAGACTTGATCTAATTGAGTGACTAATTATTCTGGCCAAGCCTGCTGAGAAGACATGAGCTACAAAGCACATACTGTATCAAGAGTTAGAACACCTGAGTTCTAATCTCAATAACCATACTTTCAGTTGTGGGACCTTGTTGAAATCATCTACACAATACTTTAGAAACATCAGCTATTATTATTTTTTATCTCTGAGTTTACTTCACCGTAAAACTGGGATAAAATTCTTTGCACTATCTACCTAACTCACAGGGCAGTGCTCTGTGAATATTTAAAACACTATACACATGGCAAGTTATTGTTATTATTATTTTATTTTATATTTTATTAATTTACTTTAATCATAATTGATATTATGCAACTCTAATAATATTAATCAGGTGACTACGTATTCTGCAAAAATACAGGGTTAGGCCAAATTCCTCAAAAAAATCTTAAAGGTTCCTTGAAAGTATTTATCATCAAGGCAGAACCATTTAATTTTGTATGTCCTTTATATTAGGGTGGCACTTCCTAATATCCCAATAGGATCAAGGCTGCTAAAAGATGAAAAATAATATGCAAGGGTTCAAGTACTTCAAAGAATTTGAAAAAAATATTTTCTAGTAAAGGCACCATTTTAGGAGTTAGAACCCTAAGCTTTAATTCTGGCTTTAACCCTAAATAAGCATCACTTGGGTTATCTCCCTTAAAAACCTCTGCACCTTACTTTTCCTATATAAATGGCTATATATAAAGTATGTTTCTCAAAAGGATGTCATCTGAATAAGATAACATACTGTTATGTTAATGTGATTTTGAAGTTTTACTGTGCCTAGGAAAAGAGAGAAAAAGTCTTCTTCCCTCAGGTAAAACATAGCTCTTCTGATTTTATGATCCCTAACTCTGGCTAGAGATGCTAGCTGTTGTTATCATAACAGATCCACTAAGTGATTGGTCAGAGGGATCTAAAGGCCAGCCTGGGAAGTGAACCTAACATAACAACTCCTTGAAGGAAGGAAGTATCATTTTGTTCACGTTTGTATCTCCAAAACCCAATACAGTCCTTTGCATATATAAAGTATTTAACTTAATAAATGTCCACTGAACTGAAATGAAGTCTACAGGGAAACGGTATGGAACTTTAGAATATAATCCATTCAGAAGCTGGAGAACTGCCTGTAATTTGTATTTAAATGTTTTTGATTGCCTTCCTCTAGGTTCTTTTTAAATTTTAAACCTCAAACTCAGCTTTTGCTACAAGGGCAACAAACAGTAGAAATAATCATTTATGTCAGAAAGGATTTTATCTGAAAAAATACCAGAGATCAGCACTGCTCCTGAGCAACGGAGAGAGGAATAGTAGGCTGAAGTGGCCTGTAGTGGATGATGACATATGTCCTCATAAGTGGCCTAAGGCATCAGCAAGAACATCCATTCTAACAGATGGACGGCCTGGTACTCAGGAAGTACAAACCTAGAGAACCATCTCGTGCCTTGGGAGGATGTTCCCTGGAGATTTGCATAAACACACATACAAGAAACACAGGATGAAACTACATGGAAAACTGGGAACTGCATCAGGTGATGGATTAGGAAGTAACGCTAAGCTCACTGATCCATCAAACCATTTTAGTCAATTGGTGTTCATTTCTTAGGTCCACTGGGCATGATGAGTAATAAAGAAAACAATTTCTTCATAGTAATCGGACTATTTGAGATCATAGGGACTTAGAGTTCATTCTCTCTATCCACCTCCACCACATTAGAGATAAAGAAACCAAGGCTTGAGAGGAATGAAGTCACACAGGTGAGCCAGGATTCCAACCCTGGTCTTCTGGCTCAAAATCATTAGATCAACAAGCATTTATTGAGCTCCTACTATGTCAAGCACTGTGTGTGTGTGTGTGTGTGTGTGTGTGTGTGTGTGTGTCTGTCTGTCTGTCTGTGTTGGGGGGGGCTGGGTTTACAAAGAAAATGCAAAAACTGTCTCCTGGCACTAAAGGAGCATGCATTCCAATGGAAATGGTGTCTCTCACCACCCCATCCATATCTCTCTTTCACACATACGCACACAAGGAAATGACAAACCACTCTAGCATCTTTGCCAAGAAAACCCCACGGACAATTCACTGGGGTGGCAGAAGAGTTGAACACAACTGAACAATTATACACACGAGACACTCACACAAACATATGTGTATATATGTATATATATATATATAAAATGTATGTGTGTGTGCGCACATACACACACACACCTTTCTATCACCTGGTCCTATGTAAACCAGAACCACCTGATTGTAACCTTGGCTGGCAACCTCCCTACTCAAATGAGATATCTGTAGAGTGCTTTGCCCAGTGCCTTGTACGCAGTTGACACAGAAGGTGCCATGTAAATGCTTATTCCCTTCCCCTTCCATTCTCCTATTCCCAAAGATCCATCAGTCTTGCTTCTGTACCTGCTCCCAGCAAAACTGGTGCGAGTATGTCTTGTAAGCATCTTGTCACTGCGGGGTATTGAGAGGGACCTGTCCTGGGATTATATATCCGTATAGGAAACAAACTCCCCAGTGAGGAAAGTCTCTCCATGCAAGTCGGTTTTCTTTTCTGTCTTAGGGAGTAGCCAGGAGCACCCATAGATTAGGCGATTTGCCCAGGAGCACGCAGAGGCTAGACTTTCTTAATAATGGCTAGCATGTCTATAGTGCTTTAAGGTTTGCAAAGGGCTTTAAAAATATGATCACAGTTTATGTTATTGTGATCCTCATTTTACAAATAAGGCCACGGAGGCAGGCAGCGATCTGGGCCACCCAACTTGCAAGTTTCACTGGCTGATTTTGAATTCAGGCCTTTCTGAGCCCAGGTCCGGCGCTCTATCCCCTGGACCGTGTAGCTAAACGCAGCTTTCTAACCACGACTAGACACACAGCCTCTGGCAGTGAAGAATTAAAAAGCTACCACTGTTAATGGCTTAATTATCTACCCTTTTCACTTCTTCTCCCCCTCACCCCCCTCAAAGGAGGCAGCAGAGGGGGATAAGTAAGGGGGTGTCCTTCAGCCAGGAAGCCAATCCCGGAGACCAGCTTCCTTAATCTCCAACCTGAGCTCTCTGCTTTTTGTCACTGTTGCTATTAATAGACCTGCCCCGGCGCAGGGGCGGGCTGGGGGCGGAGACGCGGTTTGGGTTCTTGACCCTGAGAATCCCGAACAGCCGGACGCTGGAGCCGCTGCAGGCGCAGCCCGGGCGGGGTGGGGAGCCTCCCACGGTCAGGGAGGCAGCGGACGTTCGGGTGCAGCGGGCGCACGGACCTAGGCGAAGGCGGGGGGGGGGCGGGGGGCGGCGTGCCTCCGTATCTAAGCCGAGAGCGGCCTGCTGGCGCGTGCCGTGCCGCCCCGGGTAGACGGAGGGCGGGCCAACGACCTAACTGCCCTTCCGCGTTTTCCAGCCGCTCGAGCCTGCTATCTGAACCAAGGATCACCAGGGAGGTGGGCAGGGAATCTAGAGGGGAGCCTGGACCGCTGTTCCTACTGCACTGCAGCGGGGGGCTGGCTTTACCTGGCGGCCCCGTTAAGAACACGTGTTTGGCCATGCTGGCGTCTGGAGTTCTCAGATCCTCCCTCTCTGGATGTGCAACCTCCGGCTCCACCTCCTGCTCTTCCGTTTCCCCTCCCCTCCCCCCGCCCCGGGAGGGCTGGGAGTGCCTCCGCAGACCGCACGTGGCTCTTGCTCTGTGCACATGCCCTTTGCTTTTGCATCCTGAGTTCTAGGGCCTGAGTTGTTCAGACCTAGGGGAGAGTTTCATTCTGCCCTGAACAAGCTGCCTCTCAGATGAAGGGAAAGTTATATGCATTTGAAATGACATTAACCAGCGGGACTTACTGAACACATCTCTGACACTGGTACTTGGTAGTCCTTAGTAGGGGAAAAGTTAGTGATAATAATAATAGCTACCATTTCTTAAGCATCTGCCATTGTCCAGGCTCTGTGGATATTTCATTTGATCCTTGTAAGGCCCCTGGGTGGTTGGTGCTATTAAAATCTCCATTTCGCAGTTGAGGAAACTGAGGCAAACAGCTTAAATGACTTGCTTAAGGTAACACAGCTCTAAATGTATTTGAGGCTGGATTTGAAACTCAGGTTTTCCTGACTCCAGGCCCACTGCACCACCTAGCTGCCTCAGCTATACAGCTGAACACTGGTTTGGTGAGACCTCTCCTATATTAAAAAAAAAATATCCACATTGGGATACCCTTTTTCACTGGGGCAGTTTATCCTGTGTATTGTGTTAGCACAGGGCCTGGCCCATGGTAGATGCTTAATAAATGCTCATTGATTTATTGATTGTAGTGAAGCTCTATTCTCTCTGATTAATAGTCCTGGGATCTTGACTAAATCTTGTTCCTGATGGGATCAAGTTTTAAGGAGCAAATTTACCTCCTAGTACTGCCCCTACAACCCCCCCCCCTCCTTGGAGGATACCCAAGTGGCAAATAAATAAACTCTTGAAATAAGCCTACTTCAGTCATGGGTGACAGGTTCATCCCCTCCCTTCATGTGCCTACTGCCTCCTACTAGCCATGATGAGTCAGGGGTCAGTAATGTGTGGTAACAAAAATTTTTTTTTAAAAAATCTTATAATTGGTTGCAGACTAGAATTGCAAGGATATAAGCCTCCTAGGAGCTTTTTAGTAAAGACTGCTATGATCTGTCAAGTGAGAAAAGGGCAGCAACAAATCATATTCCCCTACCCAATTGCCATGTGTTTGTGAAAGCAGTTGTGCCTGTGTCTTTTTTGAGTTTAGAAGGAGTACCCTGAGATGGGAGTGCTAGGCAACAGGTGAGACCACCAGATCCATCAAAATCTCCAGAGAGGTGACGAAGTCAGAGAACTGGTAGCAATGGCAGTCCAGTCTGGGCAATTGTCTATGGACCTCTGTAGCAACAATGTTACTTGCAGCTACTGTGGCTGTGTAAGGCCAATAACACCAGCACACAGGAGGGCTACTAGCACAAATTCTTTGATCAGCTTTTCTAAGGAAAGCAACTTTAAGGGGTTTACAATCTCACTTTAATTAAACATATACACACACACATATATGTATATGTATGTGTGTATGTATATATATGTATATACATACATATATATCTATCTGTGTATATATGTGTGTGTGTGTATATAAATATATATATGTGTGTGTGTGTGTGTGTGTGTGTGTGTGTGTGTGTGTGTATATTTCACTTAGGTGAGGGGAAAAAGTCAGCTCCCTGAGCTTCAGAGCAAATACAAACAGCAATTACAAACAGAGACAATATAAACAGGTCAACAAACAGGTTTCTGTCTGACCATAGCAATACATACATAGTTACCAGAGAGAGAAGCACCAACATCTGGATTTTCAAAGAGGGGGGGTGCTCCTTAATGGCTATTCAGAGTCTCCATACCTACACTCTTCCAATGAGTGTGGCTCCCAAAGCAAAATGCCAACCTCAGAGCCTGTATACCCTGTTTAGGGCCGTGGGGGTTAGCACCTACTTAGCAAAAGAGTGTAGACCTGAGGCTTAGCATCTACTTAGCAACAGGGTGTGGGAAAGATCTTTAATCATTAGCACCATATGATATACATTGTTTCCAATCAATGACTCTTGATTCAAACTAAGGCAAGACTCATCAAAGGCACTTAATTGCCTTAGAGCTGAGAAGCATTCCAAAACAAAAGACAACAAAAAGTCCCACTTTACTTGTTTGATTCAAACAAAGGCAAGACTCAACGGCACTTAGTGCTGAGACAAAAGACAACAAAAAAGTTCCACCCTGCTGTTCATTACAACCTCCTTGACCCAGCTCAGATGTGGATTAAGCCCAAGGGGTGATACAAGCTCAAAACAGGAATAACTTACTAACAATTGGATATGACTGCATATGTAAAGGGCTGCCTAATGGGACAATTTTCAAATCGAGACTGGACAACAACTTTTGGGTAGCATTATAAAAGGGGATCCATGTATATGAGACAGATTTGAACTAGATACTCGCTAAGGTCTTTTCAAACAAGAATAAAGAACATGGGATATGGAGTCAGAATATGTGGGTTCAAATCCTGACTGTCATTTAGTACTCTAAGATGCCCTAAATCACCGATAATAAGAGACATGCAATGAAAACAATTCAGGTTGGGGGCAGCTAGGTGGCACAGTGAGTGGAGCACCAGCCCTGGAGTCAGGAGGACCTGAATTCAAATCTGGCCTCAGATACTTGACACATATACTAGCTGTGTGACCTTGGGCAAGTCACTTAACCCCAATTGCCCTTCCAAAAAGAAAACAATTCAGGTGCTACCTCATACTAAGCAGATTATCAGAGAGGATAAAAAAATGGGCATAGTGTTGAAGGAGTTATGGAAAGGCTGGCACACTAATACACAAATGGTGCATTATACCATTAGTCAAGCTGTGAATTTGTTCAGCCATTTAGGATTTATACTATGAAAGGGACTAAAACATCCTTAGCCTTTCACCCAAAGACACCGCTTCTAGGCATATACCCCAGGGAGGTCAGAGCTAGAAAAGAAAGGTCCCAGAAACAACAAAATATTCACAGCAGCTCATAGTAGAAAAAAAAAAACCAAAGTAGATGCTCATGAATTAGAGAAAGGCCGGACCAATTGAAGTACATAAATGTTAAGCCATATTTTATTCAGTCATTTCATTGTGTCCAACTCTTTGTGACCCCATTTGGAGTTTTCTTGGGAAAGATACTGGAGTGATTTGCCATTTCCTTCTCCAGTTTGTTTTACAGATGAGGAAACTGAGGCAAACAGAGTTAAATGACTTGTCCAGGGTCACACAGCTAGTAAGTGTCTGAGGCCAAATTTAAACTCAGAAAGATGAGTCTTCCTGACTCCAGGCCTTGCACTCTATCCATTGTGCCACCCAGCTGCCCATTGAAATGTCATTTTACTGTACAACACAAAATAATGATGAAACCAAGATGGCGAGGAACAGTAAGCAACCAAGCTGAATTCTCCCGACATCTTCCTCCCAACAACTTAACTACTCAAATGTAATTTTGGAGCAACAGACCCAACAAAAGATCAGAGTGAGACATTTTTCTAGCCTAAGAAAACTTAGGTTGACAGGAGATTTGTGTGATACCAGGGTGGGAGCTGCCTGGAGCAGGGCAACAGTGCCAGTTGTTGGCGTTAGAGGCTGCAGCAGCATTAGCAGCAGCAGCTCTGTGGGTTCTTTACCCCCAGAAACAGCAAGGGGGTCAGACAGCTGGTCAGAAACATTCCAAGGGACCTTTTGCTGGAACTGATTGGCAACTCTATTGCCCATAGACAGTTCTGGGTCATAGTTTCAAGGTAGAGAAGAACACTTCTAGTTGGTCACAAGGGAGCAGGAGCCATGGCCATAATTCAAAGGCAGAGAGGAGCACTAGCGCTTGTGGCTGCAGGGGAAGAGAAGCCCTTGCTGCTGAAGACCAGAGGGCAGATCAGGAGAGCAGTGACCACACCTCTCTGCAGTTCACACCACTTTGGAAGCATCAAAAGTTTGTATACTCCCAAAACTACCTCTGAAAACAGCAGCATGAAAAAGCTTCAGGCTTAGGATAGAGCCTCTTGACCCAAAAATGAACAGAGCCCAATTTTAACATAAAATTCAAAGTCAAGAAATGGGCTGGGGAGCCAAGATGGTGCCTAGAAAGCAAGAACTGACCTAAAGCTCTCCCCCAGGACCCTCCAAACACCTATAAAAATGGCTCTGAACAAATTCTAGAACCGCAGAACCCACGAAAAAAGCAGAGGGAAGCAGGGCTCCAGCCCAGGACAACCTGGATGATTGTGGGGTAAGGTCTTTTGCACGGAGCTGAGAGCGGAGCAGAGCAGAGCCCAACATGGGACGTGCCCAGACCAACCAGACCGGGAGCCTCGCAGAACAGGCCCTAGTGCCCTGAATCAGTGAGCAGTGGCAGTTACCAGATTTCTCAACCCACAAACACCAAAGACAACAGAGAAGGTTAGTGGGAAAAACTGTGGGGACAGAGTGAAAAGAGTTCGCAGTTTGGCCACAACCCTGGGGGCAGGGGAGTTGGTGCAGCTACAGAACTACAGCTACAGTTGCTTCTGGCCTCAGGCCCACCTGGTGGGAGGAATTAAGTGGACTAGAGGTCCAGGTTGGCGGTTCTTGGGGGAGGAGGAGTGCTGCTGTGGCAGAGCTTGCTGTGTAGAAATAGCTCTGAAAACAACAGCACAGCCCCTCAAGCTTAGGACAAAGTACTCTTTACAAGCAATCATGCCCCCCAAAAAAACTCAAATAGTTGGCTGGGAACATGGCCAGGCAGCGAAAAAGGACTCAGATTCAGACTCACACTTTGGAATCTTTCTTTGGTGACAAAGAAGACCAAAACATACAGCCAGAAGAAGTCAACAGAGTCAAAGAACCTACATCAGAAGCCTCCACGAAAAACATGAACTGGTCTCAGGCCATGGAAGAGCTCAAAAAGGATTTGGAAAAGCAAGTTAGAGAAGTAGAGGAAAAAATAGGAAGAGAAATAAGAGTGATGTGAGAAAAACATGAAAAACAAGTACCCAAAAAAAATACTGAAGACAATAACACCTTAAAAAATAGACTAACTCAAGTGGCAAAAGAGCTCCAAAAAGCCAATGA